>LPNX010073550.1:716243-821243 GCA_001517045.1 Pseudotsuga menziesii | reverse complement strand
CATCATCACCATGATCATTGGTCATCGATCATCATCACCATCCTCATCCTCATCATCACCATGATCATTGGTCATCGATCATGATCATCAACATCAACATGATCATCATCATCATGATCATCATCATCAACAACAAAAACATCATCAACATGATCATCAACATCACCATCAACATCATCACTAGCGTCGTCATCATCATCATCATCCTCATCCTCATCATCCTCATCATCATCATCATTGTCATCATCATCATCGCCTTCATCAACATCATCAACATGATCATCATCATCACCATCAACATCATGAACATCATCATCACTAGCGCTGTCGTCATCATCATCATCATCATCATCACCATCATCAACATCATCGTCATCGTCATCATCATCATTGCCATCATCATCACCATCATCACCATCCTCATCCTCCTCCTTGTCATCATAAACATCTTCATCATCATCATCATCATCTCCATCACCATCATCACTATCCTCATTCTCATCATCATCATCATCCTCATCCTCCTCCTCATCATCATCATTAGCATCTTCATCATCATCATCATCACCATCATCACCATCATATTCATCATCATCATCCTCCTCCTCCTCCTCCTCATCATCATCACCTTCATCATCATCATCACCATCAACATCCTCACCATCATCTTCATCATCATCGTCACCATCATCGTCACCATCATCAGCATGATCATTGGTCATCGATCATCATCACCATCCTCATCCTCATCATCACCATGATCATTGATCATCTATTATCATCATCAAGATCGCCATGATCATCATCATCATCATCATCATCAACATCAACATCATCATCAACATCATCAACATGATCGTCATCACCACCATCAACATCATGAACATCACCATCACCAGTGTCATCATTATCATCATCATCATCATCATCACCGTCGTCGTCATCATCATCATCATCAACATCATCCTCATCATCATCAACATCATCGTCATCATCATCATCATCATCGCCATCATCATCACCATCGTCACCATCCTCATCCTCCTCCTCCTCCTCCTCATCATCATCATCATCACCATCATCACCATGATCATTGGTCATCGATCATCATCACCATCCTCATCCTCATCCTCATCATCACCATGATCATTGATCATCTATCATCATCATCAACATCGCCATGATCATCATCACCATCGTCATCATCATGATCATGATCATCATCAACATCAACATCATCATCAACATCATCAACATGATCATCACTATCACCATCAACATCATGAACATCATCATCACCAGAGTCGTCATCATCATCATCACTGTCATCGTCATCATCATCATCATCAACATCATCCTCATCATCCTCATCATCATCATCAACATCATCGTCATCGTCATCATCATCATCGCCATCATCATCACCATCGTCACCATCCTCATCCTCCTCATCCTCCTCCTCATCAGCATCATAAACATCTTCATCATCACCATCATCACCATCCTCATCCTCCTCATCATCATCCTCATCCTCATCCTCCTCCTCCTCATCATCATAAACATCTTCATCATCATCATCATCACCATCATCACCATCCTCATCCTCATCATCACCATCATCATCACCATGATCATTGATCATCGATCATCATCATCAAAAGAGGCATGATCATCATGTTAATCATCATCTCCATCTTCATCATCATCATCATCTTCATCGCCATCATCATCATCAACATCAACATCATCAACATCATCATCACCATCGTCATCATCAACATCAACATCATCATCACCATCAACATCATCAACATCAACATCACCTTCCTCATCATCATCATCATCACCTTCATCATAATCATCATCAACATGATCATCATCATCACCATCAACATCATGAACATCATCATCACCATCATCGTCATCATCATCATCACCATCATGTTAATCATCATCGTCTTCATCAGCATCAGTATGGAGGGATGGAGTAACGGAGAAAAAGGAACATATAGGGAGAGATGCAGAGAGAATGAGGGAGGTATATTTACAAAGAGATAGGGATATGTAGGGATTATTGGGGCCATAAAGAGAAACATTTATATGCATGAAAAGAAGGGAACACTAAAAACATTTGTTTTGTTTCTAGCCATAGAAAACATTTGGGAAGTTATGATCTTATTCGTTGCCCTAGCCATGCACCCACTCTATTAATTGTGCTTAACCATATCGCGTGCGCGTTATATTTATACAAATCGCGTACGCATTTTTACTCTATATAACACGTGTGTGTTTTGGGACTATAAAAACAGTGAATTGTTTTTGTCCAAGAGCAACTTCACTCTGTTTTTATGAATTTATCCGATTACCGCGCATTTTTTTTCAGGAGCACGAGCCCGCCTGTGAAAATACTCACAATTTACACATTCTCCATCATTCTTTTTGTTATGCAGGTGCAACATTGAGGATATCTTTCATGGTTGAGGAGCACACAAGATAAGATATCAATCTTCAATGTCATTTCATGGTGATGGTGGATATACACAATTGTACAAGAAAATCAGCTTGAGGAATAATTTATGATTTAACTTTCATTTGCTTATTATTCAAGAGAACCAAAGGTAAATTTTCCCATTCATTATTGTTTTGATGGGAAATATGAACAATTGAGAAGGAAGATTGAAGCACCTTGAAGGATCAATAGTTATAAAGCAAGTTAAAGGTTTGAAAGCTTGTAATTGAGGAGCAACAAAAACAAACTATATTGACATTGATCATTGTGGTGATGGGGAATGTACGTAACCGAGGAAGAAAATCAGCAAGGAAGAAGAGACCTCAAGAAGTCATCGAAGAAGAGAAAGAAAAGAAAAGAATAGACATGATGAATCGGAGGCTTTCTTTGGAAACTAAGCCAAATCCAAGTATAGAGGATACGACGGTTCATCCTATTAATCTAGCACAGGAAGAAAGGAAGCATTCACTAAAGGGACCTTCAATTTCCACAATAGTTGTTGAACAAGCACCCCATGGAAGTATTCAAGAAGCAAAACATAGGTGCTCATTAGGGGATGTTTCAAATCACACATCAAGTCAAAGTGATAAGTTACCATCTCAAGACGAAGCTCATGAAGAGGCATTGTACATGGAGCCTACTGTTGAAGAGGCCTTGGACATGGAGCCTACTGTTGAAGAAGAAAATATTATCCGGACCATCGATGAGGATGTTGGACTTCCACCATCCAACTACCAGGAAGAGAATGAAGGACAACAAGTTGCTACTGAAATGCCAGAGCGTATTGTTGATGCACTAGATGATAGAAATCCAACCCCCTTACCTCCATTAGAAAGCACACGTCAAAGAACTTTGAAGCGTATACAAGTTGATGAAGGACTCCTCAATTCTATTGAAGGTGCGCTATCTAAATGTAGTATTGCTTATCAAACTCAACAGATAGTAAATAAATATTTTGTTTCTAAATGTGATGGAGATAAATGTTGATTATTTTTATCATTGTTAAAATCTAGGGGTATGAATATTGTTAGGAAATCGTTAGGGATAAAGATGATAAAGCCTTTTGGACCAAGTTCTCATATAGTTAAAAGCTTAGTAGATGCCTTTGGTAAAATTGGTAAGAACACATGGTCAAAGGACCGCAATGCAGCTTGCTGTGTGTTGTCACAAGCAATTGTAAATAAGAACACCAGGGTCCTTCGTTTTCTCAAGCCTACATCTAAACTAGTTAATTTGAACGTAAACACCCTTCGTAGGTATTCTATTAGAAGAGAACATCTTGACAAAACCACCCAGATAGATTTTTGGGCCTTTATTGGTCGGTTGCCACGTCGTGACATGAAGCTAGTTGATGCAGTAAAGGGACTAGTGCATAGTTTTTGGCATGATCACACAAGGACTTCTTCAAATCGGAAGGTTGTACTAAAACTGAGAAGGGGTTCAAAGGACTGTGAACCACATATTAAGCATCTTCTTGATATAACACAGACATAACTATACGCGAAATTTAGGAATGAACATAGACAATTGAATTTGGGGCAAAGATATTTTGAGAAATGTAAGCCCTGTTATGTTAGAATAAATACTCTTCGTAACACTTGTTGTTGTAGATACCATGTAGAATATGAATATTACTATGAAATTTTTTTGTACATTCGTGCTGTGTTGCATACTAACCATGTGCAGGATTGCTCCTTGACAATGCCACCGACCTCATCAAGAGAATTAATTCATAGTATCATGTGCAATAGGCATGAGGGGCAAACTTACTATGCAAAATCCTGTTTGGATGGAACTTGCTCGAACTGTGCTGGAATGGAATTATTGAGCCAATGTATGCACGAGACTGGAGAAAATGAATTTGGGAATATGGTTACAGACATGAAAAGTTTCAAATATATCAACTATGAAATAGTCCCAAGGAAAGAAAGCAAAAAATACAATTGGTGACATCTCAGGTACATGCATTTATCTATAAATTTATGTTTGAACAGTTGCATTTCATTCCTTACTTACAAAAAAACCTGATATTGAAAAAAAATTATGTCAACAAGTACAAGTTACTATCTTCGTTAAGGAATTTATTGAAAAGACACGTCAATATGTTCAGCATGTCCACTTGGCACGATGGCAGGATGAGAAGTTTAGAATATGTAGAGATACATTTCCTCGTGGTAATATACTTTCAGTTGTTGATTTTGCCGAGAGCTACACTCTGCAACCTCAAAATGAGATCCAAAGTCAGTATTATCACTCTAAGCAGGTTTCCTTGATGGTGCATATCACATATAGGCATGGCCCAAATAGCAGTGAAGAGCAAAGAGAAATTCTAAAGGAATATCACTTCTACATAAGTGATGATAGGTGCCATGACTTCCACTATGTATGTCATTGCTTCATCATATTCTATGATCATTTGAAGTGAAGGAACATATAGATGGATCGACACTGGATTTGGTCTGATGGATGTGCTAGTCAGTTAAAAAATGCATGCATATTTCAATGGTTGTGTTCATTGCATAAAAACTACAAAGTTCCACATATCTGGAACTATTTTGAGACTGGGCATGGTAAACGAGAGCATGATGGAGCCGGAGCATGTGTCAAAACAGCCCTACAAAGAGAGGAATTGAAATTATCTACAATATATACTATTTGAAATGCTCAATCTATAGTTAGGTGGTGCACGTCAGTAATGGGAGAGGAATCAGCTATGCGAGTAGAGTCCACAAGAAAGAGACATGTGGAGAGATTTTTTTGGGAGGTGGTATCACTTCCACTTGATCAGCGTGCAATTGTTGAGTTAACTCCGTTGGAAGAAGACCAATCGTCTATTTCTATAGATTTTGATAATTTATCAGACCTTGTACAACCTGGTATGATGCATTTACTTAATATTAATGGCCTTGTATCACACGAATTTTTTTTGCTCATATACCTACAATCATACTATGCAGGACACATATACGCAGTGGTTGCCTCAAAAGATAGTGAATGGGGTGGTGATTACTGGTTGGCACATTGTATAGAGGGAAAGAAAACCCTCATTATGTCCATGACTGATGATGAAAACAACCACTTCCCCATTGGGTCTATGGTTAAAGGTGAATATCTTACACATGACAACAATGCAAGAAAGAAGGGTGGATATGTTTACAGGGATTACAAACTAGGTGCAAGTGTGTATCACTTTACCAACTTAATCATTGGTACAAACCTCTAGGTACAAACAATGCCTAGTTGGAATTCATCGAAGGTACGCTACTTCTTACCGGATACAGAGCATGAGAGACTAATGGATACCATCATTATAAGAGATGATCCGGAGGGCTTGGTTGTATGATAATAGGTGGGATCTAGCATGATGAGGTATGTATCATAATTTTAATTTTCCCATGTATGTTTCTTATGAATATGTCAATTTTGTGTTCTTGTACGCTGCTTCTTACTGGATACATAGCATGAGAGACTAATGGAGACCATCATTATAAGAGATGATCCGGAGGCCTTGGTTGTATGATATTAGGTGGGATCTAGCATGATGAGGTATGTATCATAATTTTAATTTTCCCATGTATGTTTCTTATGAATATGTCAATTTTTGTGTTCTTGTGCGCTACTTCTTACAGGATACATAGCACGAGAGACTAATGGAGACCATCATTATAAGAGATGATCCGGAGGCCTTGGTTGTATGATATTAGGTGGGATCTAGCATGATGAGGTATGTATCAAAATTTTGATTTTCCCATGTATGTTTCTTATGAATATGTCAATTTTGTGTTCTTGTACGCTACTTCTTACCGGATACATAGCACGAGAGACTAATGGAGACATCATTATACGAGATGATCCGAAGGCCTTGGTTATATGATATTAGGTGGGATCTAGCATGATGAGGTATGTATCATAATTTTAATTTTCCCATGTATTTTTCTTATGAATATGTCAATTTTGTGTTCTTGTATGCTACTTCTTACCAGATACATAGCACGAGAGACTAATGGAGACCATCATTATAAGAGATGATCCGGAGGCCTTGGTTGTATGATATTAGGTGGGATATAACATGATGAGGTATGTATCATAATTTTAATTTTATTACTGGATACATAGCGCGAGAGACTAATGGAGACCATCATTATAAGAGATGATCCGTAGGCCTTGGTTGTATGATATTAGGTGGGATCTAGCATGATGAGGGATGTATCATAATTTTAATTTTCCCATGTATGTTTCTTATGAATATGTCAATTTTTTGTTCTTGATATGCGGAATTCTCCATAATGTTGTTTATAAATATGCCAAAAATTCTCTTGTATGTCAAGTTAATGAACATGCCAAATTTTACGTATGATCAATAAACCATATATATCAATCATATGAACATTTCAAGATCTCATTCACATGATATACATAACATTAGAATACATACATGTACCTTTGTAGGTCATACCTATCAAAGTTCTTTGTAGACTCTCTTATAGGACTAAAACCATAATTTTTCAAGTAGGTAATATTGTCAATGTTTTCAGCCGATATATACAACTAGGATGAAGGAAACAAGATGCCGAAATAATAAACTTATGTTTTAAGGATTGTATAATTTCCTTCTTGACAACTCACCTCTTATACCCGCATGTCCATTTCCGAAGGGGTAGTGCCTAATAGTGTTGGAATTTCATCTCATTTTTTTTTAATTTGAAAGTTTAATTTCTACTTAAAAGATAATAAAAGATAATAAGAGATTTGGGCCAAATATGGACAATGCATTTCATGCCAACAAAGGCCAAACTTGGAAAACCCTATCCCTAACTAGGGTTTATTGTTTAACATGCATGGCCCATAACCATAACCCTACGTAGGAAACCCTAATCCTAACCCTAATCTTATATTACTGTCACAACTGAATTCAGAATCAATCTAATGTCCAACTCAACTTTTTCAAATCCGGTGGACTTATGCTTCAAATCATGTTGATTCACGAAGTTGACTTTAGTGTGCATGTAGTGAGGTCATTGAAACCTTTAAATATAATAGTTTTTTCATGCACGGTTTCCATTCTATGCCTCGGGTAGGGATTCAACAGGTGTCCCTGAAAGCTTGTAGGAGGTGGGATTCAACATGCCACAGAATCATGACCATTCCTCGGATCGATGAACCGTCAGCTCCATTGGATTCAAGACATCGAGATAGTGCTAGGGTGGCCCTCTAATCTAGTTCCATGGAGAAGAGACCATTATTTTGGTCAATTTTGGAAACTACGGTTTTGCTTAGTAAGTGAATGTGAAATTTTTGCACATGGGGGGTCAAATTCGCATATTGCTCGACTTTGAAGGTGTGGCTATCATTCCCACATAATAGGTGCCTAAACACACTTGCATGACCCACTGTAAGCCCTTTTTTATGTATGGTTTCCATTCTATTCCCCGGGTAGAGATCCAACAGTTGTCCTTGAAAGCCTGTAGGAGGTGCGATTCAACGTGCCACAGAATCATGGCCCTTGATTGGATCGACGAATCGTTGGCCCCGTTGGATTCAGGACATCGGGATAGTGCGAGGGTGGTCCTCTAATATGGTTCCATCGAAAAGAGACAATTATTTTGGTCAATTTTGGAAACTAGGGTTTTGCTCAGTAAGTGAATGTGAAATTTTTGCACATGGGGATCAAATTCGCATATTGCTCGACCGTGAAGGTGTGGATAGTGTTCCCACATAACACATGCCTAAACATGATTGCAAAACCCACCAAAAGCCATTTTTTATGCATGGTTTCCATTCTATGCCCCGGGTAGGGATTCAACAGGTGTCTCTGAAAGCCTGTAGGAGGTGGGATTCAACATGCCACAGAATCATTACCATTGCTCGAATCGATGAACTATCATCTTCGTTGGATTCAGGACATCGGGATAGTGCTAGGGTGGCCCTCTAATCTGGTTCCATGGAGAAGAGACCATTATTTTGGTCAATTTTGGAAACTAGGGTTTTGCTCAGTAAGTGAATGTGAAATTTTTGCACATGGGGGTCTGTAGAAGGAGCAAGTCAACTTGAACGAGGACCAGCTTAGTCAATCAACCGACTAAGTCAATGGAATGACTTAGTCAATCAGCCAACTAAGTCGGTCGGCTAACTAAAATAGACGATTAGGTCGGCTAACTAAAAGTCGTGTCGGTTCACCGAATCGACAGGTAGTTATTTTGTAACTGTTTGTAAATTGTATATATTAGGCTGTTGAGCCAAAAAAGAACTTAGTTCAGTTCTCTGCCTTGTACGAACTCATTATAATAATATAATTTGTTATCCTATCTGTTCTTGTCTCTTGTCTCTGTCTTATATTTATGTATGTTTTAGTATGTATTATTGGTAACCTTATGTGATCTGTGAGATTACAACATTGGTTCCATTTCTGGTAGTACATGACTGAAATATATGCTCACATATGATACCAGAGAAAGAGATTAAGGACTAGTGGGAACGTAAAACTGCAAACTATTTGCAAAATTACGCATGAAGGAACAGATTAACAGTCGTTGAGGCAAAAGAAATATTTTTCACAGAGACGCATGAAAAGTTTGTCGAATCAGTTCCCCAACTCTTGAAGCAACTCCTGAATGAGAAATCCAGATGCAACTAAAGAACAACAGTTGCTGGAAAAACCGATCCGAGGAGGCCGAACAAATTTGTCGGAGTGGTTTGAGAAAATCGCCGACGACTTCTATGAGGAACAAGCAGTCGAATATAGAACTTCGGTGGAAACTGTCAAAGAGAAATTTTACACAGATTTCATCAAACAATTTTTGTGTTCCCTACTGACCTTCCTGTTCAAATTCTTGATCGAGAAGGGAGCAGGACACATTGTTGAACCTCACCCATTGTTGTACGAACAACCATCCAACACTAATTGGGCAGAGAAGCAGAGGAAGTGGGAGAAATTCATTTCAGAAAGGGAGTAGGAATACTTCTTAAGAAAATAGACAGAACTATCCGAGCTTTATAAAAGTGTCAGGTAGGCTATGGGGGGGTAGCTGGTCATGTGTCGAAAATAGAGTATAGTGGATCCTAGTTGACCCAGACCAGATAGTAGGCACCAGTAATGAGAAGTCGACCGAAGAGGACTGCAAGAGACTAGTATTGTACAAAAGTATGTCGGACATCCAGAAGATCGAAAGGGACGAAAGATACTAGAGAAGGGAAGCAAGACATGAAATAGCCTTAGAGCTGCACAGAGGACAAAACCCTAGGGAGAACGACAAGGAAGAGAATTCGCCAGAGTCAAGTCATGACCGACATGAAGAAGGCGTGGATCAAGAAGCATCCCTTACAGAGGAAGAAGTGTGGATAGAGCAGCCATAAGCTCTCCAACTAAGAGCTCCCAGTGAAGGAACGACCATTTTCCCATTGAATCCGCGTACTAGAATACATACTATTATCGAAGATGACCTCCAACTACAAGCTGGTGACTTCAGTATATGGAGCTGAATAGGTGATGAAATGTACACTGGTCGACACCTTATTATACGTTGGTCGACACATGAAGGAGTGCCCCCCACCAAGTACAAATTTAGAAGAAATCGAACAATCAGACCTACGAACACAAATTTGCAGTGGACCATCGACAGCAGAAGTCGACATTAACTGACTGAAAGTCGATGAAGACTTGACGACTGACGGGAGCACAAGTTCCGTCGACCAAAATTCCACAGGAATGACTACATCAATAATCCCACCACTTTCACCACCACCCCCACCTCCACCTTTACCAACTTATGAGAGTAATGAAAGTGATTCAGACATGGGTCATGAATCAACTCACATTCCTCTTTATGAGGGAGACGAAGACCCCATATGACATTAGTTCATCTGAGTCGACCTGGGAAGCAAACCATTTTACAGATGAAGACCGACAAATGGCACAGTTCGCAGGAGCCTTAAGGAAAAGAGCCTTGACATGGCACATGACCTTTCTCGAGAGACAACCCAGAGCGACCAAAGCCGAGATTAAAGTGAAATTCCTGTCATTTTTTAAAACGCCAGATGCTAAGCACCTGGCTGAGAAGAAGCTCAAAACTACTTCACAAAATCCAGGCGAATCCGTTCTCGACTATGACAAGCGATGGAAATATTTACTGAGCCAATTGGATTACGTTATTGATGAACAGTTACTAATTCAATGGTTTCTTGCAGGATTATCGCAAAAAGTACGTCGACATATTAGTCTGGAGACGTTCAAAATGTATGAAGATGCGCTCACAAAGTCTCTACAGGTTGAGATGGACAAGGATATACCTACATACCCATGGACCACCGACTCGAACAAAAGCTAGAGAATGTACAGAAGTCTTTGAAGGAGCTCAGCCTTAAAAATTAGGAGATCTAGTGCACCAAGTGCTAAACTAACGGCCACTCAAAGGATAAATATCGACATGAATATAGCCGACAAGACATCCGCTTTGTACAGACTAAAGCATTTTGTGACATTTGCCAGGAACACAGAGATCACTCTACAGCAGATTGCCCATTTAATATGAAGAACGGCAAAGATTCCTGGTGTGCCATCTGGGAAACCAAAAGTCACAACACCGCCGACTATCAGTTAAACCTAAAGAAACGACAGAACTATCACGCGGTATACCAAACAAATGTAGTGGCACAACATAATGAGCAAAACCATCCACCAAATGATCAGAATAGACAAAGATACGACGGCCGATGATATGAGCGTCAGTACGACAACCGACGACAGGGTTATGGAGGAAGAGGTCAATTCCTTGGGAATTGCGACATACGTCCGCGTCGACCAACCCAGTGCTTCACATGCTACAAAGAAGGTCACTGGTATGCAGACTGTCCATACAAGGAGATAACTGATCTTAAATTTTGTACACACTGTGGAGTAGGCGATCACTCGTTGGAGGATTGTCCTACTATGTTAGAGAAAATCAATACAAAGAAAAATGTTAATGTCTTGTCTTGTGTACAAAATCATGATGTAATAACTGCTAAAAATTTACATATTATCACTCTACAAGGCACAAAAACAGGACCTGATAACCCTCAAATCAGTAAGATTAAAGACACAAATGGTTATCCCGACCCTATAAAGGAAAAACACACATATCCAGAAGCAGCCCACATATTTCACGACATTGCACGACAAGAAGACATCATTAACAGTCAACCCAACACAATACATCAATTAGTCCAACTCGCTCAAAAAGACAAATCTGTAGCTCGGTTCATTGACTTATTGTATGAAATAAAAGGTACCAACCTTGGAAAACAAACAAAAAACATCTGCAGCCGAAACCAAAAAGACAAAAATGATGTTGACCCACTTGTCGACTTGGAAATCGAAGGTTACCATGTCTGAAAAGTAGTGCTTGACTTCGGGTCCTAAGTAAATATCATGACCCGGGATACATGGGAAAAGATGGGTAGACCTCGACTCTACGAGTCAGGCATTTATCTGGAACTCGCCGACCAAGGCCTCATTGAACCCATTGGGGTTTGGAAAGATGTCAACACAACCATCAAAGGAATCTCGACTAAGGTTGATTTTGAAATTATTGACCCAAAATAAGGATCTAGGCCCTTCCCAGCACTAGTCGGTCGACCTTGGGGATGAAAGATGAAAGCATCCATCTCCTTAGACAAGGAACGAATCAAGTTAAAAGGAAATGGTCAAAAGGTCATTGTACCCATTCATCCATCCCAAGGACAGCCTTGGACTGAACCAATTGATGAGGAAGTCGATGTCAGACAACTTTACCAGATCCACAACAATACAGACTACACAGAACCAAACATCTATGCAGAGCTTAACTTAGGTAACCAAGACTCAATTGGTTATAACTCATATGCTGAACTGTATGATTGGGAGATGGAAAATTATGAAACACAAGCAAGAGGGTGCTAGACTATACAAAAAGTATAGAAAAAAACCCACCCGACAGTGCTTCATAGTATCAATTATCCCCAAAATATTTGAAAAGACAGTCAGGGAATGCCCTACCTTACAACCAACCAACTTAAACACTACACAACTACCCAGGTATAAGGAGAGGGAATCCCCAGTCATGCACGTCGAATAGGTATCTAAAAATATTGGAGAACATGGTCGACTCCAAAGATTAGTTGAAATGTTTACAGGTCAAGCAACTAGATGGTGGGATACCCATCAGTCAAAACTACAGACCTGGACAACTGATTTGACTTACTTTGTCAAGAGGTTTGGTGGAAAGAAGTTAACCCAGCAAGTCCAAATCCCTATCTTTACCCAAGGTCAAAACCCCAAAGAACATATCAAGACTTGTGAAACGGAGTGGAGAAGAATTGGATACAAGGATGAGCGAGCTTGGCCACATTTGTTCCCTTCAAACCTAGCCGACTTACCCAATAAATGGTATAAGATGGAGGAAGCTAGAGGTGAAACCTTCTTATGGCATGAACTGAGGGAAATTTTTATTAAAGACTTCAACTTCACACCTTAACAAGAAAAATTGGCTGAAACAGCACAGCAAATCAAACACTTTCTCCAACCGACCGAAAAACAACCCTACCCAGACCACCGACGGATTAAGGGCTGTAACAATATACAAACTAATTCAAAACCTTAGTTGACCCGTTTACACTTAGAAAATGAACACACAGAAGGTAAGAACTTCAGATGGAAATCTGACCACATTGAAACAACCAAACCTATCCACTCAATCCTGAAAGTTGAGACCACCAACAAACCAGATCTTAACAAAATGACTGCAGCCAATTTCCTTGCCACATTCTCACAGTTCAAAGAAGGGAGTCGGCCGATTAATGAAGCTAAAGCACCTGAGTGGCTAGATGCCAAAGTGAAAACTAAAGAGGTCGACATTTCAAATGACGACCGACCAAAACTAGCCCCTGGAACGACCAACAGACCACGGAAATAGTGAACTTACTTAGAGAATTTCAAGATGTCTTTGCCAGGGACTATAAAGAATTAAAAGGCTTAGTACAAGAAATGGGAGAAATGAAAATTGCTACCAAACCTGATGTTCGACCTGTCAAGAAAAGACCTTATAAAATAGCTCACAAATACAAGGAGATAGTTAAAAAGGAAATCGACAACATGTTAGCAGCCGGGATCATTTACCCTATCGACCAGGCAGAATGGGCAAGCCCCATGGTCGTACATCCCAAGAAACATGACCCGAAAAGGTTAAGAATTTGTGTCGACTTTAGGGAGCTCAACAAAGTCACACTGACAGACCCATTCCCCACCCCTTATGCTGATGAAATCTTAAATGAAGTTGTATGCCATGAATGCTACTCATTTACAGATGGATTCTCAGGCTATAACCAAGTCCCAATAGCAAAATAAGATCAAAATAAAACAACATTTGTGTGTGAATTTGGCTCCTTTGCTTAAAGAGTTATGCCTTTTGGGTTAAATAATGCACCTACAGTGTTTTCTCGAATTGTTTTCAAGACATTCCAAGAATACATATATAAGACCATGGAAGTATACTTCGATGACTGGACAATATACTCCACCTTAAAAGATCACTGCAAATGGCTCCGACTTATGTTGGAGAGATGTCGACAGATTCAACTCTCCCTGAACATTAAGAAATGTATCTTTATGACTCCCATAGGCATACTCTTAGGGCATATTGTCTGTAAAGATGGTATCAAGGTTAACTTTGCAAAGATTAAAATTATCCTCGACCTAAAACCACCAATAAACCCCAAACAAGTTTGGGTGTTACTTGGCAATACAGCCTATTATAGAAAATTCATAAGACACTATTTAGATATGACCTACCCTCTAGAAGAATTACTAAAGGAAGATCAAGAGTTTAAGTGGACAGAGGAATGCCAAATCTCCTTCAACAAATTGAAAAGGAAACTAGTCGAATCCCCCATTCTAAAATTTCCAAATTGGTCGACCAAATTTCATGTGCATATTGATGCATCAGGAATAGCAATCGGAGCAATCCTCACTCAACCAGGGGATGATGGGATGGATTAACCTATAATTTACAGTAGTCGTAAATTAAATAAGGCTGAAAGGAACTATTCGACCACCGAAAGGGAAGCCCCTGCATCCAGAAATGACCAACTATCCATCTGCGCAGTCCACGACAATAATACTTCGAAGAGCCTGACGCACATCTTTTTGTACCTCCCTGTTTCTTCAGGACGAAGAAACGTTTTTTCCGTAGGGGAGATGTAGAAGGAGCAAGTCGACAAGTAGATTTGAACAAGGACCAGCTTATTCGATCAACTGACAAAGTCGATGGGCCGACTTAGTCGATCAGCCGACTAAGTCGGTCGGCCCACTAAACTAGAATATTAGGTTGGCTAACTAAAAGTCGTGTCGGTTCACCGAACTGACAGGTAGTTATTTTGTAACTGTTTGTAAATTGTATTTATTAGGATGTTGAGCCAAACAAGAACTTAGTTTAGTTCTCTTCCTTTTATGAACTCATTATAATAATATAATCTGTTATCCTATATGTTCTTGTCTCTTGTCTCTATCTTATATTTATGTATGTTTTAATATGTATTATTGGTAACCTTATGTGATCTGTGAGATTACAACATGGTCAAATTCACATATTGCTCGACCGTGAAGGTGTGGCTAGCATTCCCACACAATAGGTTCCTAAACACGTTTGCACGACCCACCGAAATCCCTTTTTTATGCACGATTTCCATTCTATGCACTGGGTAGGGATTCAACAGGTGTCCCTGAAAGCCTATAGAAGGTTGGATTCAACGTGCCACAGAATCATGACCGTTGCTTGGATCAACAAACCGTTGGCTCCGTTGGATTCAGGACATTGAGATAGTGCTAGGGTGGCCCTCTAATCTGGTTCCATGGAGAAGAGACCATTATTTTGGTCAATTTTGGAAACTAGGGTTTTGCTCAGTAAGTGAATGTGAAATTTTTGCACATGGGGGTCAAATTCACATATTGATCGACCGTGAAGGTGTGACTAGCGTTCCCACATAATAGGTTCCTAAACATGCTTGTACGGCCCATTGGAAGCCCTTTTTTATGCATGGTTTCCATTCTATGCCGCGGGTAGGGATTCAACAGGTGTCCCTGAAAGCCTGTAGGAGGTGGGATTCAACGTGCCACATAATCATGACCATTGCTCAGATCGATGAACCGTTGGCTCCGTTGGATTTAGGAGATTGGGATAGTGCTAGGGTGGCCCTATAATATGGTTCCATGGAGAAGAGACCATTATTTTGGTCATTTTGGAAACTAGGGTTTTGCTTAGTAAGTGAATGTGAAACTTTTGCACATGGGGGTCAAATTCACAAATTGCTCGACCGTGAAGGTGTGGCTATAATTCCCACATAAAACATTCGTAAACATGCTTGAATGACCCACTGGAAGCCCTTTTTTATGCACGGTTTCCATTCTATGCCTTGGGTAGGGATTCAATAGGTGTCCCTGAAAGCTTGTAGGAGGTGGGATTCAACATGCCACAGAATCGTGACCATTGCTCAGATCGATGAACCGTCAGCTCCGTTGGATTTAGGACATCGAGACAGTGCTAGGGTGGCCCTCTAATCTAGTTTCATGGAGAAGAGACCATTATTTTGGTAAATTTTGGAAACTAGGGTTTTGCTCAGTAAGTGAATGCGAATTTTTTGCACATGGGGGTCAAATTCGCATATTGCTTGACTGCGAAGGTGTGGCTAGCGTTTCCACATAACACGTGCCTAAATATGCTTGCACGACCCACAAGAATCTCTTTTTTATGCATGGTTTCCATTCTATGCCCCGGGTAGGGATTTAACAGGTGTCCCTGAAAGCCTGTAAGAGGTGGGATTCAACGTGCCACAGAATCATGACCGTTGCTTGGATCGATGAACTTTCAGCTCCGTTGGATTTTGGACATTGAGATAATGCTAGGGTGGCCCTCTAATCTGGTTCCATGGAGAAAATACCATTATTTTTGTCAATTTTGGAAACTAGGGTTTTTCTCAATAAGTGAATGTGAATTTTTTGCACATAGGGGTCAAATTTGCATACTTATCGACCGTGAAGGTGTGGCTAGCATTCCCACATAATACATGCCTAAAAAATCTTGCACGAACCACCGAAAGTCCTTTTTGATGCACGGTTTCCATTTTATGCCTCGGATTCAACAGGTGTCCTTGAAAGTATGCAAGAGGTGGGATTCAACGTGCCATAGAATCATGACCATTGCTTAGATCAACAAACCGTCAGCTCTGTTGGATTCTAGACATCAAGATAGTTCTAGGGTGGCCCTCTAATCTACTGCCATGGAGAAGAGACCATTATTTTGGTCAATTTTGGAAACTAGGGTTTTGCTCAGTAAGTGAATGTCCAATTTCTGCACATATGGGTCAGCTTTGCAAATTCCTTGACCATGAATGTGTGGCTAGCATTCCCACATGGAACCTTCCTAAACACGCTTGCATGACCCACTAAAATCCCTTTTTGATGCATGGTTTCCACTCTATGCCCCGGTTAGGGATTCAACATGTGTCCCTAAAAGCTTGTAGGAGGTGGGATTCAATGTTCCATATATTGATGACCATTGCTCGGATCAATGAACCATTGGCTCCATTGGATTCAGCACATCGTGATAGTGCTAGAGTGTCCCTCTACTCTGGGTCCATGGACAAGGGATCATTTTTTTTGTCAATTTTGGAAACTAGGGTTTTGCTCAGTAAGTGAATGTGAAATTTTTGCACATAAACGTTAGCTTGAAGGTGATTGTAGATCTTCCCCTCATACAAGGGATATGAGCATTTGTACGATGAAATGCAGGAGGAGACAATGCCATTATGTCAGTAACCATGTAATGGAACATGTTTATGTTTAGAAACAAGTGGCCATTCTATTACACCATTATTACAAAATATATATATCTTCACGCTACGAATGCTTCAAAAATGCCATGTACATTAATCACACATAACTTTCATCTGTTTCAAAGTTGTTACTCAAGGCCATTCATCAAATGCCATGTACATTAACAAAATGATAAAATAATGTGCAGGATATAGTCATAACCATTATTTTGAATCAACCTTATAATACTCGGATACTTTTAGGTTTGATGTGTATCCCATGTATTCGTTAGATGAAAGACATCATGCCAAACAATAATTTTATTTATGTAGACCACACTGGTGCATCACTTAAGTGTGTCAACTTCGTGCATCCTTTAAACGTTTGTTTCGTTGTTATGTGGGTAAGGTGCTTTTGTATTCCACCAAGTTGGATCAGTTGCTTAGCTGTGATGGGTGCTTAAATGTGTATTAGACCTATGTTCCATCTTTTTTAATACAATTTGACATTGTTAATATAACATTGTTTATGCAATTGGATCATGGTAAAAAACAATTAAAATGTACAATTTTGTGATTACGTAATTTATTGTAATTGTGCATTGTTCTCAAATTTATAACTGATATCTCCATGCAATCGTAAAATCTATAAAAATTTGGGAACATTACACATAGAAACATTCTTCGCCACACATGTATAATCACACTTAAAAGACTGAACCATGAATATCTCAAGAGCCTTGATATGAAATATTTTTTATATCATGAAAGTTATAATACAAAAATAGAAGGCCTATCTATGGCCTGTCAATGTACATGTATCAAAAACATATTTGATGTACATGTGCAAAAAAAAGTACATCTGTCCTGGACCACGTCCCTATACTCTAACTCCGGATTGTACATAAAAATACATATTTGTCCTGGACTAACACATCAAAAATCTAACTTTATCTTGTTTTTATTGGACCCTGATGTTCTTCGCCTCTATCTATGACCACTGTGCATCTCTGGCGACTGCAAATCAATGACAATATTTCTTGATCAAGTAACTGAACTAGTATTGTCCATCAATAACAAAGTTTGAAAATTTAAAATATGACTCAATTGTAAATAAAACAAAGACTCACTGCATTCGTAGGGGGTATAGGTTCCTGTGGTGTCGAGGGTGTAGGTGCCTCTGCTGTCCTCCACCTTGAAACAAGCCTCTCTACCATGCTTCTCTGCAAATAAAAAAAATATGTCAATCATCTCAAGAATTATCAACATGTACATGAATGAGAAAGTACTAATCAATTATTTAAAAAATGAACATCTCACCGAAAAAACCATTTCTAGGGGATTAGGCTGGGACTCTTCAATAGTAAGAGGAGCCGTAGGTTGAACATCAACCTCAGTTGCATGCACTAATGGACCAGGGTGTTGCTACATTCACCAAATGATTAAATAGTTAAACATCATGCATGTCTAGAAACAATACAAATGAAATGTACAATTACAAATATTCAAGTAGATGTACCTCACTGTGACTTATCCCTATTGTAGATGCGGCATTCACAACGGCATCAACAATCCCACTAAGGTCTGGCACGGATGACTCTACATCCTGATGCTGTAAACATGCGAAAATAACATTAAGAAAAACCACTTGTGAAGTGAATTCATAGCTAACCAACAACTGCCATTGGAAGTGTGTACATTACTATGGGATGAGTAGGTTGATCCTCATGCACACCCACTCTGTTCAAGGAAGAGGGACCTCGTCTGGTGTAAACAACCCCCTTATCTATGTTTGGATTACGGGGAGATCCAAACCAAAGAGGCGATGCAGGGATCTGCGATGACGTCTACATTCATAAAGTGTTACCATAGTTAGACATGGATTTGAATAGATGGAATAATATGTAATGAAAAAATAACATGTTGTAATATACTTACCCCTTCCTGGGACATATCTCCACCATGGGAGTGATCGCTTCCATCAATTTCTTGCCCTTCTTCAAATGCCTCTAACATCTGCAAGTTTAAAAATTATATTTACATTAGCGATCTATAAAGGAGTGTATAGTAAGAAATTTAAATAATTCGAACAAGATTCAATCATAACCCATGTACTTACATTCTTCAAGTAGTCGTAAATTCCACCTTGGACTATGTCGTTGATATCAATGTCTCCAGCATCACGTTCTAAGTGGGGTTCCTACAACTTCAAAAATTGTAAATATTAGACATTTTAATAAATTAATCAAGACTAACACATGCATTAACAAAATTATATGTAATAACAAAATGACAAGTGTTTAAATATTACCTTAATTGTGGTTCTTTGGGCCTCGGGTACAAGCACATCAGGTGCAATACCACCCCCGTGAGAGGCATCAATCTCTTGCAAGAGTAAATATTGCATATATATTATGAATCTTTTAATATGTTAGATATAGTATGGAACAATTAAAAATTGAACAATAATAGAGTTTCAAAACAATGTCCTTACCTGAACACCAGTCATTGTAGTGGTACCATGTCTTGGTCCAGGATCATAACAAGGTCCCCCACACGATGTGCAGATGTGTGGCTCGCTCTAAGGTACATGGGATATCGGTCTATCCCCACTAATAGATGTACCTCCACCACCAGAAGCTAGTGGTTTTACACCAACAGAGGAAGAGGGCGCTCTCTGATCAATAGTGGTCATGTGTCGAGAGACCATCTCAGCTAGAGTAAAAAATGCCTCCTGTGTCTGGGAAACCATGTCATGTGCAGGAGGGATGTCTGCCCTCGGTAGCTGGGCATGGGGTGTAGGTATCTGTGGATTGGCATCTCTATGCCTAGCATGGGTTCAGTGTTGGGGCATCCCCCTACCAACTCCTTGGAAGCCCAACATGTCAAAATAGTTGACATGTTTCCCCATCACAAACTCTGCATACAATTTTTGGAGGAAGTACATTGGTACTTCCATATTGTTGTGAGGGGGAATGTCAAAAACCATGTACCACCTATCCATCCAATTGTCTTTGATGGGTGGAAAAGTGCACCACTCAATAGAAATATGTGGCCTTCTGATCTCCAGAATGTCATCCGTCCCAGGCAGTCTAAACAATGAATAGATGGCTTGTTTTGTTATTTTCAGCTTTTTTACCTCATTGTAACTTAACCCATTAGCATATTGTTGTATTTTCCTCTACCTGTAATATGCGATGCTATACAAAGCATCGTTCGATCTTGTGATCATATCAACAATAGACAACAATGAATCTGACAAGGAGTGGCGGATCTCATCTCCAAACCTCCAAGCTGAACCAATCTCTCTTAAATGGACGATAAATCTCAGTATCTCCACATTGTTATGATCCATAGTAGTCACTGCAATCATAAATACAAATAAAATATCATTAGAAATATAAACACATGATATAATGACATATCTAAGAACTAAAAATTGTATTACTAATGACATATAAACTAAATCGATCATGTAAATTTAAAAATTGATCTTGAATTTTACAGTAAAGAATAAACATTTAACATTTTTTCATTTCATATTTATGTCCTAAATTCAAGTATTAATTCCAATTTTTAAGTACATGCTTGTGTACATAAAGTGTCTTGAGTGCATATGTTGATTGCAAAGCTCCTCTAGCTTATTTTAAGGCTTGGATTATGATGTTTCGTCGAAATTGTGAGGTGCTGATTATTGCCTTTGTAGGACCAACTCCCAAATTGTGGGTAGAGGCAACAACTAGACCCTAGAATAGGTGGCATAATGTGCTATTGATGAATCATCAATCCCAGTATAGGCAATTATTTTGTTAGATATGTAATTATTTGTTGTAGTGTGATGTTTTTTGGACTCCAAAGGCTATTTAGCAGAACTTTATGGATTTTATGGTTGCAAGGGTTCCACTAGATTAAATATCATGTATGATCTAGTATGTGATTGGCATGTTTAATCAAATAAATCAACCTACCTATGTATCTTCACGTTCATAGAGTCTATTGTTGAACTTTGTTGTCTTGTCCTTAACCAAAAAGTACCCTTCGTTCAAGATGAAATATTTGTTAAAAGCATGGGAAGCTTCTATACCTTATTTTGACACTTGGATTGGGAAGTTTCATCAAAACTATAAGGTGTTTATTGATGTTCTTGGAAGAGCAACTTTGAGAAGTTTTATCAAAATTATAAGGTGTTTATTTGTGGATTTTGGTATGGACTCACAAGGATCCTTGTGAATATGCATATGGAAATAGTGAAATTCATTTGTTTTTTGAGTTAATTGGGGTTTTGGTTTCCATTGGGCACGGGAATTTTGGATATGAATTTTATTAAATAATCAAAATTATTTAATTTTTATCATTAAATTGGGGAATTGGTTTCAATTGGCCAATTACATTGGGGTTCTTGTTTCCATTGGCCAATTCCATTGGGTTTTTGTTTCAATTGGGCAATTCCATTGGGTTTTTGTTTCAATTAGCCAATTCCATTGGGTTTTTGTTTCAATTGGCCATAATTTAATTTGATATGGTTTAATTTTTCAATCTAGGGAAAATAAATTGATGAAGAAAGACAAAAAAACATGAAAATAAATGAGGAAAATACCTCACAAAGGGGAGGTTTATCCAAAGGTGGAGATGGAGGGCTTTGGCACACCCAAAATCATGTTTTCCCAGTCAAGATTTGCTCCTCTTTGGTCCAATAGCCACGTGGTGAGGAGAAAAAGACGACCTCGGCCAATTTTTTTTTTTAAAAGGCTTTCCAAATCGTACCTCTGTTTTAGTGAACGAAATCGTGCACGTAATTTTGTTCACTAAAACGGAGGTGCGATTTGTCTTACTATCCTAGTTGGCATGCCTATTGCTAGCCTTGGGACTAGGCTTGACAGGTTCTGGATTGCTTGGGATGATTTTTTTTTTTTTATTAAGAGTGATTGACTTCACTCCACCATTGCATCTAAAAGGTCCCTCAACTTCTTGCACACACCTTAATACCCCCTCTAATAGTGATTAATGCAACTATTTATGATAGGGTACGGTGGAATCCAACCACCAATCTTCTGCGTTATATAATGGAATGCTCTACCTTTGAGCTAGCACCCTACAACTTCATATCCAAAAAAAATATTTGTATTTTTTATATTTATTTTCAGCAATTACATTAAATAAGTTTTGTTTTAGAATGTAATTTGACACATACATTTTACATTCATTGTTAGTCTTAAATACTAATAGTTATGATAAAACACATGTACTTAATATTTCACATATGATCCTTTTATCAACTTGAATTCATGGAACTTGAACTATTTACTTACTCACTCTTGAAAAATGTCGGTTGATAAGGATATTTTTGGGGAAGAATTGATGCTAGCATCAAGAGAGCATGATGGGAAATATATATGAAGGGAGCTATTCACACCAGACTTAAGGAAACAATTTCTTGAGACTCAAGGAAACAAATGTTGAGTCTTCATCAACACATTTTTATTATGTTGTTGGACTTTTTTTGAAATTATTGAAGTTTTTTTTTTATGCTATTCTATGAAAAACTTTTTTACACAGAAAAACATTATTACCGTTACACAATAGTTACAATATTATTTTGTATCATAGACTCCAATCTATAACCATATTTATTTTTATCAAAGTCGTAGGTATATTCCATTTCATCATTCAAAAGAAAACTTCATATGCAATAGCCAAAATATTTTGGGAAACATGTGACACACATACATCTCAAGCATATCACACGATGCATGGTAACTAAATTTCCTTATTCGAAAACTCAACAAAGAGTGATATTTGATGGTGACTTACTTATCTATCCATTGTAATGAAACATGATATAGATTATGATGAATAATGTGCATTAATTTATCTTTTCAATTACTTTAGCGAACACTGGAATTTTGTATTTCAATGTCATACATGCCTAATTTTGTCTTATAGTATTATATTTTTTTGAAAATTTAGATTCCGTGGGTCTTCTACTCTTTATTTCTCCCAAATAATAATCTATTTATCTCAACTTTTTATTAAATCCCAACTTCTATTAGAGATGTTACCTCCTTTAGAAATTCATAACTAATTTCTTCATACACCTTACCATAGCTAAAAAGTCTTGTTACAATATTTGTTCTTTCTACAAATAATAATACCAATAGAAATGTTTACGAGAAAGTACTCTGGTTGAATGTTTGTTATTTCTGCAAATAACAATACCAATAGTAATACTATTTTGTTTTATAAATAATATACTATTTTCATTTTACATAAGAAAATTTTCTTTAAATATGAACCGATGTACTTTTGAAGTTCTTATGTCTTTGTGTAGATTATGGAAAGACTTTTAGAAGTAGTGACAAGAGAGAAGAAAATCAATTATGGGCTTATTATGATTACAGAGGAGGTAAATAAGGTTCTTACTTATTCTAGATTGTTAGCGACTGGATTATAATAAACAAAATTATGAACATTTTATTATAGGATTTGGGAACCGTTGTCAATACTAATAGTGAAAATGTTCCTACTTTATGTTGCCTTTATGCACTTTGTGTTTCTCTCGGAAGGGATAGAGGAGTTCCACGTGGTAGCCTACATGAATTGATCAGAAGAATGAAATGGCCTAAACCCCATTTTCGCATGATGAAAAAGGACGACGCATATCACAATCCAAAGTATCTTCATGGGTGCCTTTGATTGCCGATTGAGTTTGGATTATTTGATTTTTTCTGAAGATATCATTTTATTTTTCTGAATAATCATGGTTTTATTGTGGCGTTGCGTAGTAGGTGGTACCATAGCTAGAGTTAAATACAACATTAACAACCCATCGATAAGTAGAACTACAAATTTACAGGTAATAGTTGTTGGTAGAGTGCCTATGCTTCTGCAATTAATTTATTTTATTTGGTACAAGTTTCAAAGTTCACGCTCCAGCTCCACTTCAAGCGTCCAACATGGAAGCAAACAACGATTCACGAATGATGGTTGTTCATTACCAAGTTGTCAATGTTACAGTAAACGATGACATGATGTATACACAATTATGGATAAACCCTAATAAAAAATTTATGACGGTTTGTAAGAACTGCAAAAGAAAAAAAAATAATGACCGTTTGTAAAAACTTAAAGTAAAAAATACGACTAGACAAATTGTTCACCCATTCAATCTGTGGCCTTCTTAAAATATTTAGGAGTATTTGATGTGTAAATTTCTGTGTGATGGGAATTTTTCCCATCAAATTCCAACCATGCTCTCGGGCGTATGCGAAAAAAATTAAAACGTAAGAGAATTGGACATGAAATTAGTAAAATGAATGTACCTCGTTCAAGTCTGCATGTAATCTACCTCACGAGACTGGGAGCTTGACGTTCAGAGGTCAAAACTCCACTTTCTTTGCAAAATTTATAGTCTCGAATGGGTAGGATTTCACCAAGTTCACCTTCAGGCTTTGTGTAAGAACAAGATGAAAATAAACCAGAGATCTGTCAAAGCTAGTATTGGGAAAATCTTCATGCATTGGGAAAAGCTTCATGCAATACTTTAGTCTTGTTTTCCTTTTCTATAAAATAAAAAATCAGTATTCCATAAAAAAAATATTGTAACTAGAAAAGAAAAAAAAGGATATTTGAAAGAAATACCAATTTATTTTTGTCTTAAATTTTCCTAAACAATAGAAAATCAACCTAAAATAAATTTTAAGATCAAATACTAGTTTTGTCTTTAAAAACTTCTTAAACACCCTCATCTTGTACTAGTGTGGAAGAAAAAGGGACAATATGTTGTAGTCCTGTCGAGATGTTGGTATCGATGATGCATGTCGAGGTGCTAAACCTGTCGAGGTTGTGTTGAGGTTTGGACTTATCAAAGTCGATGCTAAACCCATCGAAGTCAAATATCGATGCCAACTGTTGGGTGGTCATTTCACCATCCTTAAGAAACAATGGTCCCCATTGTTTGCTCATTCAGATGAGGAAACTTGTTGGTGAGTTCATTAGCAGAGTACCATTTTCTTTGTGTTGGGATTTATCTTGCTTTAGCTACCTAAAACAAGGGCATTGCGTTCATTCTTATATGGCATAAGTGTCGTTCCACGATGGTGTCACGAGAAATAGGCTATTGAACATATGGATGAATTTCTTTAGGTTCTCTTGTTTGCAAGTTGTTATGTTCCAATAATGGTGCATGGTATGATCGAAGAAGATCCACATTAAATATTGGATGCAGACCCAAGCATGAAGGAATGCTGAGCTGAAAAGTGTTTTCTCTAATCTGCTTAAGGAACTCTACAGACAATATCACAAAGGATTCAAATTTTTGTATAGACCAGTGAAGCGCTCATTCTTTCGATGCAACGAGACCTGATCCCCAATTTGAAATGAATGAGGAGTATGATGCTTATTGTGCTGGGCCTTAGTTTTCGCATTATCTCGTTGCAACATTTTATGTGCTTGTTTGTGGATGTTGTAGATTTTGGTATTGAAACTTCAATTCTTTTTCAACTTCTCGTCGGTCAGATTCGGTGTCGTTCGGTTGTGTTGATGAACTCATCAAGTCGAAGGGCGCTGAGGTTTGAAATCCATAACATGTCTCGAATGGACTCTTTCCTACAGAGTTGTGATGAGCACGATTGTAACTCTTTTATATGTATGGGAGACTTTCATTCCATGTCCGATGATGCTTTTGGTTGTACATGTGAAGCATTTGTACTACCAAGCGATTCACAACTTCCGTTTGTTCATCTGTGTGAGGATGGAAAGATGTCGACAAAGAGAGTCTCGTGTCAAGTTGTTTCTAGAGATTCTTCCAAAAGTGCTCACAAATCTGGCATCTTTGTTGGAAATGATGATCATCGGAAGGCCATAATGTTTCCAAACATGTTTGAAGAAGAGTTGAGCAGTCTATTGTGTTGTCGTAGTCTTCCTACATGGAATAAGTATAGCCGTCTTTGAAAATTTGTCGACTACTACTAAGATCTCGTCATGTTGATGTTTGGTAGTAGGATATCACGTCAAGTAGTCCATAGAAATATATTTCCATGGTTGATTAAGAAATAGCAAAGGCGAGTACAATCCTTGTCATTGATTCGACGGCTTAGTAATGGCACAAACCACACATGATCAAATGTACTTGTTGATGTCATATTTAAGTGAATGCCGATAAAAATACTTTTCAAGGATGGCAAGGGTCTTTTCTAGTCCAAAGTGTCCTATAGTCTTTCTTTAGTTATGCTGTAGTGTGCGTCCCAAATTAGCTTTTGTCGATGCTCACCTGTCGAAACACAAAGTTGTCCAAGCTTGTATAGCAAGGTATCTTTAAGGAAGTAGTTGGTAGTAGACGACAGGTCACTTTAAAGTTGTCGATAAATTGCAAAAAATTTGCAGTGTACCGAATATAATTGAGGCCAAGTAGTGGTGCCATAGCCCTGCATACTCATCACTATGAAAAGTAGAGTAATGGGTGGTTGGATGAGACAATCGACTCCAGCATTGGCTTTACCTTTTCGATACTTAATTACCAGCTGAAATTGTTGTAGGTAATTAATCCACTTGAGTTGTCGAGTTGTTTGTAGCTTCAACTCGGACGGGGCGAACTCTAAGGGCTTGTGGTCAGTATCGACAATCGTTTCCTTCCCAAGGATGTAATGTATCGATTGCTTAAGGTCTTGCACAATGGAATACAGTTCATTTTCATATGTCAAATACCTTCTGACGGCGTTGTTCATCTATCTGTGACTAATACTGAGTGATCATGACACCCAAAGCATAGTACGATGCATCTGTCTCAATATCAAAAATGCTGATGCAAATTAGGAAACAAAATATTAGTGCAGTACAAATCTTGTGTTTGAGTTTCTCAAAAGCTTGTTGTTGTGTCAATGTCTAATTGAAGAAAATTTTCCTATTTCCCTTAGTCAACTGATTCAAAGGATAGGATATGTGACTGAGTACAAATCTTGTGTTTGAGTTTCTCAAAAGCTTGTTGTTGTGTCGATGTCTAATTGAAGAAAATTTTCCTATTTCCCTTAGTCAACTGATTCAAAGGATAGGATATGTGACTGAAGTCGAGTATGAATCATCGATAAAAATTCACCAAACCAAGAAAACTTCTTAGTTCATGAATGTTTTGAGGAATGGGCCAATCTTTTAGGATTTGTAGTTTGTATAGGTCAACGTGCATGCCTGCAGAGCCAACTACATACCCCAAATATTTGATATTTTTCATCGCAAATGAGCATTTGTCCATGTTCAAATAGAGTTAATTTTTTCGAAGGGTATTGAGGGCTTGTCGAAGCTGTCAAACATGTTCTTCCCATGATCGACTGAAAATGAAACTGTCAAACATGTTCTTCCCATGATCGACTAAAAATCAAGATATTATCCAGGTAAACAATGACACACTTATTGATGAAAGGTCGAATAATGCCACGCATATATCACAGAAAGGTCGCATGTGTGTTGGTTAAGCCAAAAGGCATGACTAACCATTCAAACAATCATTCCTTAGTTTCAAAAGCATTTTTCCATACATCGGTGGGATTGATTAGAATAAATGATATCGTGACTTAAGCTCAAGCTTAGTAAAGAACTTATCACCTTTCAGAAAGTCGATGAGTTCGTCTATCCTTGGAAGATGGTATATATTCTTTACTGAAAATTTGTTGAGAGGCCGATAGTCGATGCACATGCACCAAATCCCATCTTTGTTTGGTATGAGGACAACTGGACTTCCACAAGGAGAGGAGATGGGTATGATGTGACCTTTATTGTTCAAATCTAGAATCTGTCTATGAATCTCTTCATTTGTGACAATGGATCTTTTGTAAAGAGATGTGTTAAAGGTAATGAAGAACTAGGAACAAGTTTAATGGAGTGTTTTACGTGGAAATGTAGAGGTACTCCCTTTGGCTCTTGAAATACATTCTGATATTGCTGAAGAATGTTGTCGATATGTTGTTCTTGTCGGGAGCTCCATTGCTTGGTGAGTCGACTAATTGGTGCAGTCTTCCTTGAATGTTGAGGCTTAATCATGATCAAAGGGGAGATTAGGCTTTTGATTTGTGATAAGGACACCATTATAAGGTTTTGAGAGTTAAGTATGGATCACAAGTCCTTGGACATGGTTCAGAAAAGAAATTCAATCCATAGACCTCAAAGTTGTATTTGATGGTTTGAGAGCCATGAAAGAGGTCTCTAAGAACAAGAATTAACCTCTGTAGGTCATCTCTAGCCTCTAAGAAGAGATATGGGTTCGAGTGGTAGGACTTGAGCTCTAGTTCTAGGTTTTAAGGCACTAAAAATGGTTGATAGAGGAAACCCAAGGCTTAGGATATAAAGGAAGATTCATAATTCGAGATAATGAATAAGGCCTCAATTGATCAAATAACATTCACTGAGGAAACCATTAATAGGTTTTGAGCTTAAGGGAAGGGTTCGGGAGATGGTTTTAGGAGGAAGAGAAACATCTCATTTTTTCTTTCTTCAAATTACTAAATTTAATTGCTAAAGAACGTATTTTGGGTTAAGAGAGGATCTTAGGGTCAAAAGAAAGGATTTGAAAGATGATGAAGATTCTTCTTCTCTCTTTATGTTCAACACTATGTCTACTCTCCGTCACTATACAGGTGATTAGTACCACGATATTGATAAAAAATTCTCTCAGCTCAAGGTTATTTCACAGAATTAACAATATAAGAAGATAGATACAAAGTTTGCTAGGTAAAAGTTTTTTCACGGAATTATGCAAGTTTAACAATTTTTATTTGTGAGAATCAAGTGAGAAAAAATAAACTCGATTAGACTACTACATTCTTTTTAATATTAATGTTATTAATATTAATTTGGATTGCATTCCTTTTAATGTTAATGTTATTAAAATTAATATTAATGTTATTAATATTAATTTGGATTGCATTCTTTTTAATGTTAATGTTATTAAAATTAATTTGGATTTATTTTAACCTTGGTAGAGATTGTTGATTTTGAAAGTTTTATTATTGATTTATTGTTACATGTGTTGCCATGGATAGATAAGTGATGTAATTTGTTTGTAAGGTGAACTGATTCATTTGTAGATTTTCATAAAAGCTAAAATATCTTTTTTCAATGATTAATTTTCCATATATTGCTCATTATGGTATGGCTCTCTCTTTGGTAGGTGTTTTGGGATATTTATTTTTGAAAAAAAATATCTTCAATAAAAAGAAGGACTCAAGGAAATTAAAAAAAAAAACATTTTAATATTCATCTTAATCCCTATAAGTAGGGGCATGTATTGAATAGGGGCATGTATTGAATAGAGGCATGTATTGACATTTTTTTGCACGCAAAGCATTAAACCATCCTACCATACAAATAATGAATAAGAATTTGGGAAATATATCTTTTATGAGGCTTTTGATTGGAATATATATTATATATTAGTTATTATATTTTCATTGCAAATACTTATTGTTTTTCAGATGGAAAGATTCACGGGAAACCCAACAATACTTCTCCACATCCGTGGATGGTAAAGGTGGTAAACCGCCGACCATCCTAGCAGAAGGCCTAACCCTAAGGGACTCAAGGCTCGAGCCCGTGACTTCCCCCCGAACCGAGAGAGTGTGCGCACGTCTTACCAATTGAGCTAACCCTTGAGGCTTGCAAATACTTATTATTATTAGTGAGAGCGATTGTTGAATTTTAAACGTAATGATCATGAAAGAATTTGACGAGTATATATTGTTTTAATATTATTCTAGTTAAATTTATATAATTCATGTTATTACAATGTTCATGTCTATTTGATTAGGAAAAATGAATGAGATACCACTCTATTTTATCGTTCAACAACATTTTCATTATTTCAATTTTTAAATAAAATTAAATGTGTACATCCCTAAATGTTATGTTAATCTTAATATGAATGCATTAATTATGTAGCATTGCTTTTATTTTATCTAACTTACAATGTTATTAAATGTTATTTGATTAAATTTTTGTAATGTATAGTATTATCATTCATATTTTGATGTGGAAGGAGTATTGACATACAATTTTATGTGAACATTTTACAAGGTGAATGTATACAATATTTTAATCTTGAAATAAAATATAAATGGATACACTATTGAATTTTATGTGAGCATAACCTTTTATCTACTTGGACCTCTCGGGATCAATGCTTGCAACTACATATCTCGATCTTTTGAGACATTGCTAAGAGATATTTTTGTTGTGTATTTTTCTATGTTGAAATGATAATATCCTTATATGTTTTGGAGTGAATTTTGTTCAATTTGACATCCATAATAAACATCTAAAAAAAGACACAATCCTACTAAATATGATAAGGTTGTGCTATTTTATTGGCACTATTTATATTTTGTGGTGGTTTGTACCATATACATGTGTTTAAATATTAAATTTTAGTTTTATTGTGATGCTTGCTACATATAATTTAATTTTAATTTTGGCATTTTCTATTACAAGAATTAAATTAATATAAGAATATTTTTGGTGTTTTGAACCGCAAAACTTCAATCAATCTAGGATTGGCTTTGGTGTTTTGAACTAAAAACAAAGAAATGGTACGTATTCATTTAACACCAAAACTAACATCTTTTACAAACTCCACGTTTGCATAGTTTTTACATAGTAGCACTTTCATAGCCCCACATTATCTCCACCTTTACACCACTATTTGATTTTTTTTAAATCCTTCATAAATAATAGTACACATAGAAAAAAAAATAACATTTTCGTGCCAACAACCCACATTGGTATGGAACTCAGCTATCGGATGTCTCAGATCAACAACCCACTAATTCCCAATGGGTCAAGTCTTGGTCATGATGCCTCTTAGGAAAGAGTCGATACACACTTATAGCATCAACTAAAAGACAACGCCACCAAGGATAAAATTTCAAGGGTAGGGTCCTATTTCACTTCGAAGGGCTATGATATATTGAACCCTTCAATGATGACATGTTAAAAATAAACCATTCCTTTTATTTGAAAATGTAATAATACATTAAAATAACATTGTATATCAAAATCAATGTAATAAAATTATTCAATATAGTGAAAACTTTTGCATTGTTACACTTTATGGTTTTTAATAAACAATACCTAATAGAAGAATTGATATAAAATTCATATAGAGGAAAATTTAGAAACATAAAAAAATGCGTTGCAATATAAAGAAATGAATTGAAAAAAAATTATAACCAATCTAGATCTAGTAGGCAAGTAATAAAATTTCTAACATAAAATTCATGGTTGGATGAAAATGAAATATAGTCTATAGAATGTCCAATGAACATAGAGATTCATAAATATAAAATATGGAGTGAATCTAAAATTATGTTCATTAATACCAAAACTATTATTTTGAATCACTTCAATAACAAACTTCACTCCCTTCCAAGAAGCAAATAACCACTAATAAAATAACACACAAAGGTATTCTTGTGATGCACGTACATAAAAAATCATTCATCCATAGGAACGACCCAACCATTATTGAGATCCATTGAGATAAGGGATCCCTTTATATATATTTATGGTTTCTTAGCTTTGTGAACCAAAGGAGAGACATACTACCCTAGAGGAAATAATCATTAGCGAAAGTATCTTTTTTGTCTCTAGTGGAGATGTACACTTAGGTAGGTTAGCGATGGTGTTAGGGATGATGTGTCATTCGTTTTCTCAAGCAAATGCTCTAGAGTCTAAAGAGGGTATGATATACCTTATGAATGAATAGGGAAAGGAAAGGTTGAAGTATCCTAAGGAGGTTTCAATAATGATAGTGGAAACAACTTGAATAGGGGTTGAACTCAATAGTGGAAGAGGTAGCTTGAACTCAATAGGTGAAGAGGTATTCCAATTCAAACTTGTGATTTCGATAGGAATGGTTTAAGCTACCTCTTCCCCTTGAATCCTAATTTGCAGACCAAATGACAACCTTAGTCGATCATCATTCCTGCAAACATTGATTGTGATATCCAATCATAACACAATTTTTCCTCCTATGATTTTTGGGGGCCTTAGAGTAGTACATTTATCACTATGTAAATAGCAATGGAGCCATTCAATAAAGATGGTTGAACTATTTCGTTCAAGTCTCCATATCAACCATTCATAAACCCAACAAAAGAGGAAGTGACCCACCATCTCTCTTACTAGCATGAATATCCATGTCTCACAAGTTTCTTAATGATGAAGTAGATATTGATACAAAACTTATCAAGGAACTTGCTCCAACAAGAGCCTTGATAATTATGTACATTCTCCTACCTAACTAGCTAACACTAGTGAGTCTTGATTGAAGCAAAGAGCTACTTGTGCCTTGGAATGAGCTCCCTCCCACTATCTAGCTACCATAACTCTAGCAGGTATTAAAAAAAAAAATGAGGTAGAAATATGAAATTGAAATAGAATTGAGAATCAATGGTGATATTGGAAGTAGGAAGAATGTAAGCAGGGCCTACGAGTTTGTAAATTGTAACAATAACGGTAAACAAAATTTTAGACTTTAAAACAACTTAAGTTCCAAACTTTCAAATTTCATAATTACATTTCCAAAATCCAATAACCATTTAATTAACCAAAATTCCAAATCCACTTTCATAATCACATTTCCAAATTCCAATAACCATTTGATTAACCAAAGTTCTAAATCTAGATCCCATAATCCATTCACATAGCTACATTAATTATAAAAGAGTACAAAAAATGATGGATCAATTCTAATTCTCATTTATGATCATCTCGTGGACAATTTAATTCTAGATTATGTGATTGCATTCTCTATTAATACATTACTTATTCACCTTACTAGTTGAGATTTGAGAAGGAATAGTTGTCAAGCTATGTTAAGCATTTGAAGCATGTTGTTCGTCGATTTCAACTATGATAACCTAATGAAACAAAACCATCATTAATTCATTTATTTGCTACTAGGATACTAGCTTACCACAATAGACTGCCAATTAATAATTTATTTGCTACTAGGATACCAACTTAATATATATGTCGTTGTCCATTCAACTCTATGAATCAAAGGAGCGGCATACACCCCTATAGGAAATAATCATTAGAAAATGTATATTTTCTCTCTCTAGTGGAGATGTACACTTATCGAGGTTGGTGGTAGACTAATGGTGCTAGGGTAGATGTGTACTTCATTTTCTCTTGAAAAACCCTGGAATTCTAAAGAGTCATATAGCTTTTGAATTAACAGGGAAAGAAAGGGTGGAAGTAGCTTGAGAAAGGGTCGACGATGATGGTGGAAACAACCTGACTAAGGGTTCAACTCGATAGTGGAATCAATTTGAGCAAGGGTGAAGAGTTACTATAATTTTAACTTTTAGGAACATTTCATGGCACTCTTCACCGTGAATCCTAATTAATATGTCAAATGACAAGCTTAGTCGATCATGATTCTTGCAAACAGTGATTGTGATATCAAACAAGAAGGCAAGTTTTCCTCTTATGACTTTTGGGGGGCTTTGAGAAGTAAATTCATCTACGTTTAATTACCAATGGATTGATTCGATATATATATATATATATATATATATATATATATATATGAACTCTTCTAGTCAAGTATCCATATTATCCATTCACAAACCCAACAAAACTTAAGAGGAAGTGACATACCATCTTTCTTACTAGCATAAATATCCATGTCTCACTTCTCAATAACAAAGTAAATACTGATAGGAAAGTGATTAAGGAACTTTCTCCAAAATTAGCCTAGATAATTATTCACGTACTCCTAATTAACTAGCTAACTCTGTCGAGTCTCAATTGAAGCTTGAAGCTGGCATGTGCCCTGACATGAGATCCCTTCCCCTATTTAATGACTATAACTCTAGCATGTACTAAAACATGAAAGAAGGTAAAAATATGAAATTCAAATAGACTCAAGACTCAATGGTGATGGTGGAAGTAGACACAACTTAAGCAAGGTTGACGAGTTTGGAAATTAGAATAATGATAAACACAATTTGAATGTTTAAAACCACTTAAGATCCACACTTTCAACTTTCATGATCACATTTCCAACTTGCAAAAAAAAATGTTGGTGGCGTTGAGGCTTCAAATTTGGTCAAATTTGGTGGCGTTGAGGCTTCAAGGAAATTTCAAAACTTGCAAAAATATTACTAGATTTGACAGAGTGTAGGTGTTTAGGGGTTTTCATGTCATTTGATTTCATTTCTACACTTAAAATAGCCCAACAAACAACAAAAATTACAAACTTTTATGACTTAAATTCACCATTCCAACTAAAAATCAGCCTAAACATCAAAATCATCCCTAATTTGACATCTCCTTTCTTTTGTGATTATCTTCAAAACCGTCTTTTCGTCCTGCGTCTCTACCTTCGAATGTGTATGGAATGATTCCATCATAACTCCAACATTGTATTTGTGAGAATGTGTACCCAAATCATTAAAAGTAAAGTAATGTAAAAATATCATTCATATATTATTTTAAAGTTTATGATTAAACAGATTAAAATATGCCAATTTGCACGAACCAACAGCAATTATTATTTTTTATCCGTTACACATTAATTAAAATCATATTTAAATCATAATTGCACGAACGAACGGCAATTAATTTTTTTTATCCGTTACACATTAATGAAAATCATATTTAAATCATTACGAGCAGATTTAAAACATTGAATTTTCTCATGATTGCCATTCATAATGATCAAAGATATTTCATTATTACAGCGAGTTATTTCAAGTCCAATGATATTTCATAAAAGATTATGATTGAAAGCAGAACTAAAAATTAATCTTTAAATAATCAATAATCAATGTTATTAAAATTAAGTTATTTCAAAGATATTTCATTATTACAGTTGTTTGAAGATATTTCATAATTATAAAAGATATTTTATTATTATCCATTAGTTAATTATTTTAAATCTAAATATATTTCATTATTATTAATCAAAGATTTTAAAATGATCAAAGATATTTCATTATTATTAATCTAAGATTTTAAAATGATCAAAGATATTTCATTATTACGAGCGAGTGATTTCGAGTCCAATGATATTTCATATAAAAGTTATGATTGAAAGCAAAACTAAAAATTGAACTTTTTCTAATCAATGTTATTAAAATTAAGTTGTTTCAAATATATTTCATAATTATATAAGATATTTTATTATTATTTATTAGTTAATTAATTTAAATTGAAAGATATTTGAAATATATTTCATTATCATTAATCAAAGATTTTAAGTCTAAAATTTTTAACCAAAATATATAAAAATATATATACAATTTGGTAAATGATGTTAAATAGAATTGTTTTAAATTTATTTGATTATATCAATTAATATGGTATAATTTTTATTGATGTTTAAATTTATGTAATAGTATTATTTAGTTTACATTATTTTTTTGTTTTGTTTTGTATAATAATTTATATTAGATTATTTTACAATTTTTTAATATGGAATTTTAAAGGTGGATGTGATTTGGCTTTTTAAAATTATTTGTTTTATTTATAAGGAGATTTATAAATAGTTATAGGTTAATTTCATAAATTTATTATTATTGAATTATAATTTTAGATTTGCATAATATGTTGAAAAGATGATAACCAATTTCTCACATATTTGAATATATGGGCATTTTCTTATTCTTTATTATTTTGCTTTGAGTTGAGATCAAACAACTCAAGTTAGAATATTGATAAAGATACATTTAATTAATTAGTTCTACCTAACTGTGTAAGAAATACTATAAATCTAGGTAAGCCTTTAGAGGCAAAACAAGCTTAAAGTGTGTTAAGAAATGGTTGTAAGTAGTTGTAATCTCCATTCTTGAATAATAAAAATGGAGATTACAAATACTATATATCTATGTAAGGCTGTAGAGGCAAAACAAGCTTAAAGTGTGTTAATAAATGGTTGGAAGCACTTGTAATCTCCATTCTTGAATAATAAAAATGGAAATTACAAATACAACAAAAATAAGTTTACGTATGGTCGGCGAGATAGTGTTTGTTTCTAATGTTTTAGATTATCATCTTGAATGAATGTTAGATTCTGGTGCCTCACAGAAATTGGTTTTCAACTTAATTGTCCAATAATTACAGTATAATTTTTATTGAAAATGATCTTTCCTACAAAATTGTTGGGATTGGTAGTATCAAGACCAAAATGTATGATCGTATCGTGAGAATGCTAATAGAGGTGAGACATGTTCCTAAACTTAGAAATAACTTAATATCTATGAGAGTTCTGGATTTTTTTGGTTATAAATTTGTAGTTCAAGGTGGATTCATGAAGTTGTCCAAGGGAATCTTAGTAGTCATGATAGAAAAAAGAATCATTAAGCTTTAACAGCTTGATGGAAGCACTAAGGTAAATCATGCGCTTGGGACATATAAGTGAGAAAGGGATTAAGATACTTGCAGGTCATAAGTTGATTCCTAGCTTATTAAAATATTTGAATTTAAAGTTCCGCAAACATTGTTTGTTTGATAAACAATCTAGAAATATATTTAAAAAAAGAAAGCATGTAAGTTAAGGTGTGCTAGATTACATCTATTCATATATTTGGGATCCATCCCCTACTGTTTATTTTGGAGGATCATCACATTTTGTAACATTTATAGATAATTCCTATAGAAAGGTATGTATCTATTTACTCAAAAGAAAAACTAACGTATTTAATTCTTTTAAGCAATTTATAGATTTGGTTGACAAGGGTGCTAAGATGTCAATCAAGTGTTTAAAAACAAATAATGAAGGTGATTTCATACCTAAAGAATTGGAAAATTGTTGTGAGGAAGCTAGGATCGAAAGACAAAACCACAATTTATACTCCTTAATAAGAAGGTTTTGTTGAACGCATGAATATGACTCTTCTAATGTAACCCATCTAGAACTAAAAACATTTTATATTGTGGAAATACATTACTTTAAAAGTTATTGTAAAGTTTTATGTTGTTGACCAATGATGGTAAAGGATGACTGTAATTGGATATTTTATTATTTAATAATTAAAAGAAGAGACACCTATCCATAGAGGACTATTGAAGAGTGTTCACACACCCACTAGGAGAAATGATCTGGCGTGGAAGGAAAAAATGACAAGTGGCAGCAACAACATTCACTTTCTAGTTGATGCAGGAGGAAACTTCCCTATAATTGTGTTCATGTTCCCAAGAAAAGAGGAACTAGTAAGTGGCTTATTAAATTTAAAAGTGACCCAAATACCTAGGCAAGAACATATATCCATTGAATGAGTAGGAGGCTCACACACATTTCTAGAGATTAGAACCTTGTGATTGCTGCACATTGAAAAGTTAGGCACATAAGAGGAATTCGATGAGGGGAAAGCTAAAGTGAATTGCTGGAGTTTTTTACTACAAGTGTGACTACTGAGTTACAGAGAGGAAAAAACAAGCTTCTACACTGTATCTTCGTCCTAGTGGTTTAGTGAACAAGATTGGGGGTCCTAAAGCAAGTAATCTTGGTTGCTTTCAGGAAACGGTTGTCCCCTTCGAAAGTTAACAGGTTCTATATTGTTCTGGATTATTAATATCTTTAATTTGTTTTATGTTTATTTCTGAAGGATTTTTATGAATGTTGAAAGCTTCCACAACTATTATTTTTTTTCGAAAATAAAGTAGGAAAGTTTTTATTTCTTGTAAATTATAAGTTAAGTACACAAGAAATGAATTCTACTGCTTAAACAGATTTTCATAGTAGAATTCATAGACTATCATTTATTATTATCTAGAAAACAATATAATTTTTTCTGTAAATAGATTCACCTGATATCAAGTATTATACATAAATTAATAAACGATTAGTATTCCTTTAGTTTTCTTATAAACTGATACAGAACTAACAAAGAGGTTAATCAAAGCTATCATCGACATCATTGGCAATTTTTTCATGTCTATTCAATTTAACTGAACATGAATTCTTTTTACAGTTAGGGGTTACCTTAGTTAAACAGAGTGAATCCCTTAATCACAATTTTAAACCTGCTAAAAACAACATATCTAATTTAAAGATAGAATGGCTTCGAGCCGAGGGTTCGAGACCCATAAACAAAATAAACAATATACAGAGTAATGCTAATAAAAAATATACCAATTACAGAGTAGTACCGAGAGATCTGAAGGTTTATACAAACTAGAAGCGATTTTCGCAGAGTCTATATTTCGTCATAAACTTCACTAAAAATTTTACTCTAAGATTTTCGAACGACTGAAATACAACTTCCCATGTAGATTCCATGGTCTGTAAACAAAATGAAAATTTAAAATATTAACTCTGTATAAACCTTTATCACATCCTCAAGGATTTTAAAAACCACATTTTATCTCTACCATTAATTATGTAGAGGAAAAACATGAGAGCGTTTACCATAAAACTGAAGGGGCTCGTATAAACCCTTGTATCATCGAAATGAAACCTCACCAAAAAGAGAAACTCTGTTCCAAATTTTCCATATCATTTCACACCATATACCGTCAAGGATCATAGGGTTTCAAGGTCTTACCAAAACCCTTCGATGCCAGTACCCTCAACCCGAGCTCACTCCTTCAAATCCATTTCATCGAAAAACAACTAGCAAAACCTCCTCCCATTCAAACAACAAATAGAGGTTAAAATTTTGGCTTTTGGAATAATAAAATAATCACATCAAACTGAAAACAAACAAAAACAAGGAAACTACTTACCCTTGGCTTAACAGCTCTGCGAAGGAGGCAGGTCGAGACCATAACTCTGTAAAGATTTGGTAACCACTACCTTGGCCAAGAGAAGAAAAGGTGGTGTAGTGTTGGTATCAGAGCAACATTTCAAACACTAGGCCTGAAGTTTGGCTCAACTTGCATGCTCAATACAAAAGCAAGAAAATAAAATACTAACTTATGTTTAAAAATTGTTTCTGTACAAAAATATAGAGTCTTTATTTTGCAGGAAATGGAAAGAGTAGATGCAACTGCCTAGGATGGATCACATCATAATGAACAAAATAATCGAGATAATTTATAGGTGGAACTAAATGATCACTCATATGAATTACTTCGAATTGTAAAAGACTTAAAGGCTGAACCGTGGAATGTTAAGGAAGATAATGAAAGAATCCTAAGAGCACAGGAAGAATTAAATCAAATGTTGCTGGATAAATTACATAATGAAGGAAAGGATAAAAGAAAAGTACTTGAATCTGAATGTGGAACAATATCTTACAAGCGCATTAGGTACAAAGTTAAAATTCTCTGATAATGAAAATAATTCCTCTTCATGAATCAATGTTATGTCACAAATAGAGAAACATAAATATTCTAGTGAAAGTAGTGATAATGATAGAAGCAATAAAAGAGAAAATATAAAACTTACGAAGAAATTTGAGGATATTTTAAGAAGATAAAACCCCCAATGTTTAATGGCGAGGTGGAAAAAGGAGAAGAAACCGAGGCATGGATGTCCTGGATGAAAAAATATTTTCAAATCTATAATTACTCCCACAAGATGAAAGACATAATGGGTATTTATAACTTAACTCGAAAAGATGATATATGGTGGCAGGATATAAAAAGAGTGAAAAACATTAGATAAAAGTATGTGACTTGGAGTACTTTTAAGAAATACTTTAAAATAAAATTTTTGTCTCAACAATATTACGAAGAAAGGGCTAAGGAGTTTTACGATCTTAAGTTAGGTTCAATTTCTATGAAGAAACTAAGTAGTAAATTATTAAGTTTATTACAATACATACCTAATATCATTGATGAAAAGCCTAAGATACATAGGTTTCTGAGTTGTTTAGCTTTTAACTTCAAGGAAAAAATTGTATACGACAATCCAAAAACCCTTAAGGAAGCAATGAGGAAGGCTAATTTATGTTATGAATAATGCAGAAATAAAAGAGAAGGTGTACCTAACTAGAAGGTTAAAATAACAACTAATTTTGAACAAAGAAGGAAAGGATTCAAGTCCACAAAAAAATTCAGAAATAATTCGTGAAACTATCCTAAGTATACTTGTCAGAGACATAATTTAGAAGTAATAAACAACAGAATTTTACAGGAGTAAATAACATAGACATACCTAACAATCATGTTAAAAATAATGAATCAAGAGAACCTATAAAATGTTGGGAATGTCAGGGACCTCATTATGTGAAGGTCTATCCAAACAGAAAAATAAATTTCAACAATGTGCATCTAATACATGAAGAAACAACTGTTGGTGGTGTAGAGAATGCGATGTCTAGGATTAATGCATCTTTGGAGAATCAACAGGATGATCACCAAACAACTATGGTGGAAATAGAAGGTATGATAAAGAACAAACCCATTTCTATTTCGATAGATCCAAATGCTAGTTTAAGCTATGTGTTGAAACTAGTGTAGTAGACAGTTGTAATTTGCATTGGAATAATTTTGAAAAATATTGGATGGTTCAGTTAACTACAGGAACCAAGAGAAAGGTAGTTAGATATGTTTGAGATTGTGAAATGTTTATGCGTCAATTCAAAATCAAGTGAAATTAAATGTATCACCTCTAGGATCATATGATGTTTTAATAGGTATGGACTAGCTGGAAAAGCACATAGTAGTTTTAAAATGCGTTGAGAAAACATTTAGATGCTTAAATGGAAAAAGGAGAAACAATTATAGTAAAAGGAATACCTAGAAAAATTTCTGTTAGACAAATTTCAGCTTTACAAATGAAAAAGTCTACATGTAAAGGTTGCAAAATTTTTGTTGTATATGTAATGAATGATGAAAACATGAATAAAGAAGATAAATCAAAATTTGACAATATACCAATTTTAAAAGAATTTCCAGATGTATTCTCGGAAGAGATTCTAGGATTACCTCCGAAAAGAGAATTGGATTTTACTATTGAATTAGTACATGGACTTGTACCCAATTCAAAGGCTCCTTATAGGATGAATATCCTAAAACTTAATGAATTAAAACTACAACTATAGGATTTAATAGATAAAAACTACATAAGGCCAAGTGTACCCCCTTGGGGAGTTCCTGTCTTATTTGTTAAAAAGAAAGATGATACCTTACGCTTATGTATAGATTATCATCAGTTAAAGAAGATGACAATTAAAAACAGATATCCATTGCCCCACATAGATGATCTATTCGATCAGATATGAGGGGCAACAATATTATAAAAAATAGACTTGATATATGGATATCATCACATGAGAATTAAGGATGAAGATATATTTAAAAATGCATTCAAAACCCATTACGAGCATTATGAGTTTGTAGTTATGCCATTTGGGCTAACAAACACTCCAACATATTTTCTATGTTTAATGAACAATGTCTTAAGTAAGTATTTGGATAAATTCATAGTGGTATTTACCGATGATATACTAATTTATTCAAAAACAAAAGAAGAACGTGATGAACATCTACATATAATATTACAAGTTTCGAGGGAACACAAATTGTACACTAAGTTCAGTAAATGCGAATTCTTTAAAGATAAAATACAATATTTAGGCCATGTGATATCTAAGGAAGGGATATCAGTGGATCCTTATAAAATAATAACAATAATGGAATGTCCTGTTCCTAAGGATGTATCGGATGTATGATGATTCATGGGGATTATATGTTATTATTGAAAATTCATAGAAGGATTCTCGAGGATCTCAAATCCCATAACATCGTTACTGAAAAAGGGAAAAATATTTGTATGGGATTTAAAATGTGAAGAAAGAGTTAAAAAGTTAAAAGAATTATTAACCACTACACCTATCTTAAAAATAACAGATCCAAATAAGGACTTTGTTGTGTGCACAAATGCATGCAATGAGGGCCTAGGTGGAGTGTTGACACAAGAAGGTCATGTAATAGAATATGAATCAAGAATGTTAAAAATACATGAAAAGAATTATGCTACATATGATTTAGAGTTGGCTGCCGTGATACATGCCTTGAAAATGTGGCACCAAAATCGGTAGATTATTTTTATTAATGTCTCATAACATAAGTTTAAAATATTTAATTGATAAAAAAAATTTGAACGCAAGGCAAGTAAGATGGTTAGCTTTCCTTAGCGAATATGATTTTGAGATCAAACATATAAAAGGAAAAAATAATAAGGTGGTCGATGCTTAAGTGGAAATGTGAATATGAATTTTATAGCCGCTGTCAGTAGTTATAAAACAAGATTGGACAATAAGTTTGAAGACAGAGTAAAAATGGATAAAAATTATCAAAATTTAAGAGAAAAAGTTAGAGAAAACGAATATGAAAATATAAAAACAGATTTTAGTTTGAATGAAAAGGCTTAATGCTATATACAAATAGATTATATGTACCCAATGTACCAGAAATTAAATTACTGATCTTAAATGAAGTACATAAGAGTCCTTACTCATGGCATCTTGGTTACCAAAAGATGATAACAATGCTAAGAAATGTTTTTTTTGGCCCAACATGAAAAATGAAGTGGCTGAATATATAGATAGGTGTATTGAATGGCAATGCGTTAAAGCTAAGCAATGACACCCAATAGGTCTTTTGCAACCATTACCAAATACAGATTGGAAATGGGAAATTATCAGCATGGATTTCATAACAAGACTGCATAAAAATCAAAAGAAAAATGATTCTTTGATGGTAGTGGTAGAAAAAAATAGCAAGGAAACTCATTTAATACCTGTTAAAACTAATTATAAGGACGCTAATATTGCTGATATTTTTATGAAGGAAGTTTTTCGTTTGCATGGAATTCCTAAGTTGATAATTTCTGATAGGGATCCTAAGTTTATTGGTAATTTCTAGAAGTAATTGTTTAAAGTACTAGACACTAAATTAAATTTTAGTACCGCTTATCATCCACAAACATATGGAGAAACTAAAAGAATAAATCGAGTTTTAGAAGATATGTTAAGGATGTATGCTAGGGATCATCCAAAGAAATGGGAAGAATACCTGCACTTAGTCGAGTTTTCTTATAATAATCATTATCAAGCTTCAACTAAACTTAGTCCTTTTGAAATATTGTATGGTAGGAAGTGTAATAATCCCATTTCATGGAATAATCTAGTTGACATATTAATGTTAGGACCTGAATTGTTAAAAGAAATGGAACTAAAAGTGAAATGGGTACAAAGCAATTTGACAATTGCACACGACATACAAAAGAGTCATGCATACCTTAATAGAACTTGGAAAGAATTCAAAGTAGGTGAGCATGTTTTTGTCAAGGTAAAACCCAAAAAATATCCTTTAAGTTGTGGATTTGTGCTAAATTATCACCCATGTATTGTGGACCATTTGAAATATTATCAAGAGTTAGACCAGTGGCCTATGAATTAGCTTTTCCACCTAATCTCAAAATACATAACGTATTTCATATTTCTGTATTGAAAAAGTATGTACATGATTCTACACATGTAATCGATTGGAATGTTATCCAGGTAGAACCCAAAAGGAGATTTTTGGGTGGAACTAGATTGTATCCCCAACAAGAGAGAAATGTTTCTTTGGAATCACACCATTGTACAAGTAAAGGTGCAATGGAAGCACCTTAGTCTATATGAAGCAACCTCGGAATTGGAGAGTCATATGTGGTAATCATATCCAATTTTGTTCCATGAAGACTCGGATGATTATTAAGCAACATCGAGGATGATGTTGAACTTAAGAGGGGGTGTTTGTAACCCACCTAGAACTAAAAACATTTTATATTGTGAAAAGAAATTACTTTAAAATATATTGTAAAGTTTTATGTTATTGACCAAGGATGGTCAAGGATGACTGTAATTGAATATTTTATTATTTAATAATTAAAAGAAGAGACACCTATCCAAAGAGAACTATTGAAAAGTGTTCACTAACCCACTAGGAGGGATGATCTGGAGTAGAAGAAAAAAATGACAAATGGTAGCAACAACATTCACTTTCTAGTTGATACAGGAGGCAACATCCCTATAATTGTTGTCATGTTCCTAAGAAAGAGGGAACTAAGCAGGTGGCTCATTAAATTAAAAACTTACACAAATACCTATGAAAGAACATATATCCATCGAATGAGTAGCCGACTCACACACATTTCTAGAGATTCGAACCTTGTGATTGTTGCAGATTGAAAAGTTAGGCACATAAGAGGAATTCGATGAGGGTAAAGTTAAAGTGAATTGTTGGTGCTTTTGAATGCAAGTATGACTGGTGAGATACATAGAGGAAAAAACAAGCTTCTACACAGTATTTTCATATTAGTAGTTCAGTGAACAGGCTCAAGGGTCCTAAAGCAAGTAATCTTAGATGCTTTCAGGAGACATTTTGCAGGAATGGTCTTCTTCGAATATTTGTCCCCTTTGAAAGTTAACAGGTTCTATATTGTTATGGATTATTAATATATTTAATTTGTTTTATGTTTATTTATGAAGGATTTTCATGAATGTTGAAAGCTTCCGAAATTATTATTTGTTTTCGAAAATAGAGTAGGAACGTTTTTATTTCCTGTAAATTATAAGTTAAGTATAGGAGATATGAATTCTACTGCTTAAACATATTTTCATACTAGAATTCATATACTATCTTTTATTATTATCTAGAAAACAATATCATGTTGCTGTAAATAGCTTCACCTAATATCAAGTATTATACATAAATTAATAAACGATTAGCATTCCTTTAGTTTTCTTATAAACCCATACAAAACTAAAAAAAAATTAAGCAGAGATGTCATCAGCATCATTGGAAAAGTTTTACTGTCTATTTCTTTTACTGAACACAAATTATTTTTACAGTTAGGGATTACCTTAGTTAAACACAGTGAATCCCTTAATCACAATTATAAACCTACTAAAAAAACATATCTAATTTAAAGACGCAATGGATTCCATCTGAGGGTTCGAGACCCATAAAAGTAACAATACTTAATAATAATAATAATCATTCAGTATCAACTTTATTTAGCTGAAAAAATTATCGTTTTTTCAAAAATGATTTAGGGTTTGTAGAGTTTTAGAAAACAAAACAAATTCGTCACGTTATTTAACACACGTTATGGGTTTGAGGCCTATAAGGATAAATTTTCCAAGTAATTTATTAAATAACTGAAACATATAGCAAAAGAACCCTAATCTCAAACAACAAAGAATGGGCCATAACCATTTTGAAAACCAACATGGTGTCTTTTTAACAAAGGCATGAATGCAAAAAATGTAACCAAGCAAACAAATTCAGCCACATATTAATAAACAAAATAAAAAATATACAGATTAGTGCTAATAAACAATATACCAATTACAAAGTAGTACCGAGAGCTTTGAAGGTTTATACAAAAGAAAAGCAATTTCTATAGAGTCTATATTTTTCTCATAAAATTTGCTAAAACATTTTACAATAAAAGTTTCAAACGACTAAAATAAAACTTCCCACACAGACTCCATGGTCTGTAAACAAAATGGAAATTTAAAATATTAACTCTGCATAAACCTCTATAAGAGCTCGAAAGATTTAAAAAACCACATTTTGTATCTGTCATTAACGTTGTAAAGGAAAAAAATGAGAGTGATTACCATAAAAAATAAGGGGATCGTATAGACCCTTGTATCATCCAAACAAAGCTATACCAAAAAGAGAAACTATGTTACAACTTTACCATATCATTTCACACCATAGAACGTCAAGGACCATAGGGTTTCAAGGATTTTAGGTCTTACCAGAACCCTTAGACGCTGGTACCCTCGACTCGAGCTCACTCTTTTAAACCGGTTTCATCAAAAAACAACTAACGAAACCTCCTTCCATTCAAACAACAAACATATGTTAAATTTTTGTCTTTTGGCATTATAAAATAATCACATCAAACTGAAAACAAACAAAAATAAGGAAACTACTTACCCTCATTTCGAAAGCTCTGAGAAGGAGGCAGGTCGAGACCGTAACTTTGTAGAGTTTTGGTAACCACTTCGTTAGCCAAAAGTAGCAAAGGAAGTGTAGTGTTGGAGTCGTTCTCAGCATTTCTTGAGAGGTTGTGTGGTCAACTACACCATTTTTGCAGCAAGGGCAGACATCCCTTGAATCTCCTCATCAGCACAACAATGCAGAAAAATATGCATAAGAACTAAGCCTTGGATTGTTCACTTAGGGTTTTACTCTTTTTACAGCTGGATGGAACTACGAGCCTTCACATGGGCTCTTTAAATTTTCTTACCTACCTCCACATGGATCAAAATCTCATTAGCCACTCTCTATAGTTTAGAGTGAACTAGATGGTCCCTTTATTCTTTTACTTGTCACCTTGGTGCTTGTCACCCTTGGAAGGTTTAGGTTGTTTAGGTTTACAAGGGGGGGCTAATCTTTCTTTTGAAAGCACCTAAAATAATACAAAGTAAAAAATGCATTAGTTTCATAAGCTAAGTAAGACCCTTAACCTTGTAACCCTGGCATCAAAATAGGGTTTGTAAGTAGAGGAATTAAAATGTTAAAACATGGCGAAACAATATTTATGGTAAAACAAGATAAGCACACAAACTATAACATACAACAAGGTAGGAATGACACATCAAAATCTAAGAACAAGTAAGTTATCATAAGATTTAAAACCTTCACATTAGTATAGTGTCATACGAATCATAAATGGAGTTATCATATTCAAGTTGTTAAGTATTGGATTTCACAGATTTTCGTATAGGCTAAGTCCTATGTTTATAATGCGATATAAGGATTATAATATTTCTTAAAGGTATGAGAATCTAGGTTAGATATTATTTTTGAATAAAACACTCTGTAACAATTTATTTATGAAATTTATGAAATTTTAGAGTTGTTACATCTAGAAATTGTAAGGAGCATGGTCAATAATGCCAAGTTGCAAGAGGAGTTGTGGGGAGAAGCATTCCATACAATTTTCTATCTAGTAAATCGATCACAATCAACTATAATATACTATAATATTACAAAAGAGGTAAGGACAAGACACCCTTGCGATTATTCAAATATTAATATCTTTTTTTGTCATGATTATGCTCTTATGCCCAAGAATAAGTGTTCTAAGTTAGATCTGAGATTTAAAAAAATGTATGTCTTTGATGGATATGGTGATGGGATTAAGGGTTGTAGATTCTGGGATCATATTACCCACAATATCATCATTAACACAAATATCATATTTGATGAATTGTTACTCATTAAATCATATGTGGTAGATGGTGAAACGAAAAAGACAAAAGCACCACATATTCAATGAATTCAGCTAGAGACTTGTTCATCTATAAGTGAGGAGGAGCATGAATATGTTCACGAAGAGATTTTTGTAGAAGAATATTAGGTTACAAAAAATGTCCATGAAGCTAAGGAATTGCTGCAACAAACTCTACAAAGATCTAGATGGGTCAAAACATTTCTAAAAAGGTATGAATATTATGGTTCACATGTTTCTTTGATTTCTAATGATGGAGAAACTAGTTGTTATCATGAAACAATGGAGTTATATGAGAGTGCTAATTGGAAATTAGAAATGACGGAAGAAATGTATGCCTTGGAATAGAATTAAACGTGGCACGTGGTAGAACTTCCAAAGAACATAAAAGTTGTCAGTTGCAAGTGGGTCTACACATTGAATACTGGAGTTGATGAAAATAATGACACATACAAAGAAAGGTTGGTAGAGAAAGGAAAGACTAGAAAAAGTAATCCATTCCTTAATAGTGAAGAAAAGAGATTAAAAGAAAGCCTCTTCGATGAGAAACATCCTTATACAATGTACTAAGTACATAAGACAAGACAAGATAAGATGCTCCAAATGAAAGGTCTCCTTCAAATATATAGGAAAATAAGTGGTACAATTCCAACTAATTGACCCAAGATGATGTAACTAATATAACCATACTAATGAAAATTACAACTAATGGACCAAAGCCAACATCAAGACTAATATATTGTGCCACACTATAGAGGAGAATGTTCCCAACATTTAGGGCTTAAGATGCCCCTCCCCTTAAGGCAAGTGTTGTCCTCAACACTTGGTTAGTTGTGGATTCTTATGTATGAAGGACTCATATTCCCATCTCAAATATGCAATCAGTAAGTTATTCCAGTTGATGAGGTGCTTAGTAATAGCCTGATTTCGTAGCTATCTGGTCCTTTTTTCAGTGATTTTCTTAATTTCCCATATGAGTTTTCCTTCTTCAAAACTCCTTTACCTATGATGTTTATTTTCTTGTTGTTTTATCATATTTTTTGAGATATCGAGGATGTCCTTTCATATTTGGACTTCTTGTTGGTGCTCTAAGTGATCTTCCACATCTTGAAATTTAGATTTTCCTTTTAAGGGAGATTTGATAAACGGAGGTTGGCACTCATAAAGTTCCATAAACTGAGACATTTTTATGATGCATGGAAAGAAGTACTGTACAAACATTCTTTGAAAGACAACCATTTCACCCACTATGTTTGTTTATAAATTGCAAATCCCTGAAGATAGCCTTCTGAACATTTGTTCACTATCTCAATTTTCCTATCAGATTTAGGATGATAATATGAAATGCGAGCCAACTAAGTACCCAAACGAGAAGATAATTTAGTTGGACATTTTTTAGTGAAAATTGGATTTATATCACTTTCAATCATCTTTGGGTTTCCATGTAACTTTTGAATGGTTTCCAAGAAGGCCACATCTACTATGCTTGCATTAAAAGGGTGATAAAGATATCTTTAATACGAGACACACTTGTTGGGTACCATTACCACTAGTACAAAGTAAGAACTTTGGCTAGGGAAAATTATGCCAAACTCTAATATTTCTTCAACCATATGCTCAATTTCACTCTCTTGGCTATAGAAGCATCTATAATGTCTCATGTTATCAGGAACACTTCCTATAATTAATTGAATATCATGGTTCTTTTTTTGAACAACTCGAAGAGCTTTTGGAATTTATTCAAAGACCTTGAAATTATTATTAAGAACCCTTTTGAAACTTTAGGGAAATACGAGGCTTATATTTTTGTACATATAGTGATTATAACTGTGTAATTACGCATTGTTGTTCCTTTTTAAAAATTTTGTCATACCATTAGAGCTTATCACCTTGCTTGATTTCCCTTTGATTCCATTTAAATAGAATAAAACTTCTTCCGAGGAAAATTTCATGAAAAGCTTCTACAATTTAAATCCATTGTTTCCAATGATTGTGACCATTGAACCCATAAGATAACATCAACACCACCCATTGGGATACCAACCATTGGACTATTCAATACATATTTGTCCATAGTAATATTGATATTATAGCATTTTCCTGAAGAATTGATAGTTCATATGCAATCATTACCTTTAATTCTGGTGCTGCATATACAGAACAGTTGAGATCTTTGGCTAATTTATAGTGAATGAAATTATGCGTACTACCAGAATGAGTCAACATTGTTAACATTTTATTTTAAATAGATCCTCCAATCTTGAGAGTTTGAGGACTGGTAATTCTAGCCAATGCATGCCAAGATATGATGTGAGTAATCACTTCTATTTAATCAACTTGCGATGGTTCCTGTTATTTTGGTTCTTCCTCTTCACAATCTATGTAAAGTGATATATTTTCTCCATGGGTATTCCCTACTATACATGATGTCACAATTAAAGCATAGACCTTTTACTCTTGTTTCCTCCAATTGTTGACGTGTCAACCTATGAGGTGGTTTAGAGGGAGGAACATAATTCTCTTTGTAAGTGGTATTCTAGTAACCACTTATACTATGAAATGAAAAATGGACACAGTTCTCATTTTTCTCTCTCCTAATTTTAGTTGCTATTTTTACCTTCGTTTCCAAAAGGGTAGATACCAATATCACACATTATTATTTTGAGGCATTTTTTTGGGCCTTGGAATCATCTTTGTCATAAAATATTTTTAATTTATATTTTCAAGTGTCTTTTTTAGAAATTTAACAAAATAACATACATTTAGAAGTAATTTATAATGAAAAACATATGCATTTTGCAATTTTTTCTTTAAAATAAAACATTTTTATGGACAAAATAAGACATGTTTATTGACAAATTTGTAAAAGAAACCGAAAAACAAAGACATTTAAAACCATTTTCAATGGATTTTTAGAGATTTTTTGTATAAAAATGATACTATTGCATATTATTTTCCAAAAAGTGACGATTCATGTAAATTCAAGAAAAACTATACAATATATTTGTAAATGACATATTAAAAGCATTATATATAGACATTTTATTTCCAAAATAAAGTCCGAAAGTCAAAACATTACTAATATATCTTATCAAAAAGTTGTCAAATTTAACATTTTTTTCAAGACATGAAACTAATCAGCAACATAATGCAAGGCAAATTCTTCATCGAAATTGGAATTTTATGGAGCTTGGATTTCTTTAAAGATATCAATGTCCTCTTCCATTGGGTCTTTTATGTCTGCAATATACCCAAAGTTATCCTTTCCAAAGATCCCTCCTTATGGGGGTTGAGGCTCTTTTGACATCTTCACCACAAGTTTTTCACTAAACTCTTCTTTCTTCAAACCAATTTATTGCAATTCATATGGAATAACTTGAATCTAGTATTAATTCTTTGCTTGATGTAATTACATTGCAGTGGATCATTATCAATGGATATGCAATTTCTCTCTTTCTGTAAAGAGCATGCTATTGTTGTTCCTAATCACAAAAAAAAATTAGTTTACTCAAATAGCATAAAAAAACATACTTTAAAAAAATGAAGAATAAAAAACAATAAAACTTGAAATATGCTTTCATATGTAATATTAGAAATTTCACCTGAACTCGAGAACAAAAGTAAGAACTAATATCCTTATCTTGAAAATGTATCTATGAGATAATTAATCAATGCTCATAGCTTTTGATATATTTTTACAGTCACCCCTTTCAAATCCATTTCTTCATACATGTTAATTTTTTAACCATGACATTATAAGTCAACATCTCACTATATTTTCAATATCACTAAAAATGAATTATTGGTGGAGCTACGTAAAAAAAATAGTTTAAAGATATTAAAAACAAAATACAGAAACCAAAATAATGTAAAAAAACTAATGTTTAAAAATAAAAATAAAAACAAAAGTATAACAAACAATTTTTTATACTTCAATGTTTTAAAGAAAAAAATTAAGCTAAATAAAAAAACATTAAAAAGAAAACTAAACTCAACTAAATAAAATAGACAAAAATAAACTAAGCAAAAAACCAATAAACAAAAAAAAAAACAAATATAACAAAATATGCAAACATTAACGAAGATGGAGTATAAAAGGGGGTAGGGAGGGGTGGTGGACCACTCCACTCCACCACCACATCCCCTACCTACTCCCCACTATGTAAGGTGTGCATTTTTTTTAAAACATTTGCTTTTAAAAAATTACTTTTACATTTTTTTTATAAAGTTTAAAAGCGTCGGTTTTTTACATAATCTCTTTTGTTTTTTTAGTCTTTTCTAAAATAGTTTTTTCATTTAATTTTTTTTTTATCTTTAATCTTGTGTTTTTTTAGTAAAAAAAAATTAAATTTGTTTTAATTTTTTTAGAATTTCCTTTCTTTTTATTTTTTTGGGATACAATTATATGAATCATTTGTTCTTTTATGGTCTAATATATGATTTCATTATGAATTACATTGTTTAATACACAAGTTTTAAAAAAGTTGAAATTTATCTCTTGGAAAAAATATTTTTTCAATTTAAAGGTTGATTTTAAAGTTTTTGTAAACAAAAATATGGTATGCTTAAACCATCACTCTATTTTTTACCTTGGAAAAAAAACCATCTATACTCGTATCAACACTTTTGTATTTGGGGGCGGTTTTGGTGTTTTTTTTATGCAAAATCATAGTTTTTATGGCTAGAGTTCTCGTTCTTTGTATACAGTTCTCGTTTCATAGTATAAGTGGTTTAGTATCCATCACCATATTTTTACTTTCAACCTTCGTGGTTCAAACAGATGCAACACATGTTGGATGTTATCCTTCAAGGTTTTAATAAAGAGATCTAACAAATTATCTTCACTCTAAGACATAGCTTCAGAAATTGCTTGATGTGCTCTGTATCTGGGCCTTTTTGAATGAGATTTATTAAATCAATAAAGAAGGTGTTGCTACTAATATCCCCATAATGTGCAATCAGTTCGTATGTGAATATAAAACAAGAGATAATAGAATCATTTTTATAGTCACAAAGCCATTGGTACCATACAAATTAATCATGATCTAAATATGATGATGTAGTAGTTTCATTTTTCAATGTTGGTATGTAGTGTAGATCAAAGAATTGCTCCATATAGAATACCCTTGTTATTGAATCATTTCCATAAAAAAATTTCATGTCGATCTTGGGAAAAATGTAGTTCCTTGGAACTTAGTTAAACCCATTATGATTTAGTGGGTCATCAAATTTTGGTGACTCAAACCTCTTTTTTTGCAATTGTTTTTCAATTTTCTCAATACATGATTTGAATAAGTCTCTCTTTTTCCTCCTTATCCTCTTCTTGAGTAGACAAATGCGGGATAAATATATGTTTTATATCATTCATCAATTCCTTTAATTATTTAATATATTCTTTACTAGTCATCTTCTCCGCAATTTTTACTAGATCCCCTTTGTTAGCCATTTCCTTGAGATCCTCTTTGCTAGACATCCCATTGAGATATTCCTTATTAGTCGTCGTTTCTATATTATTTTTCATTTTTTTTCATATCACTTTTTTGGTTTATCAATTGAGTATATGCCACTGTACTTCCACTCAATTCATCAATTTTTTCACTCAACTTGGTAAAGTCATGTCTTAATTCTTCATTTTCTTCATACACCGTGAATGGATTCTCACATTGCTTGAGTGGACTATGATTTTTTCCACTTCCTTTTGGTGGCTTGTTGAAAATTATAAATGGATATCACACCCTGGTGTAAACTATGAATAGATCTTTCTACTCAAATTTATTCAAATTTAAAATGGTGTACCTTTTTCAAATCCTCATTTGAAGATTGTTTCCTGGTCAAATTAGAAATGAGGTAAATTTGAAATTTTGGCTCCTATGGGTATAAAACTTCAACATGTTATAGCATGATGTCCCTGTTGGAGACATTTACCACCTTACACACTCATTTTGGTCAATTTGGCCTAGTTAAACCACTATCCTAAGTATTATTGACTTAATTGACATAAGAGGAGCACTAGATGACATCAACTAGATCACACCCATGCCTACCTTCAGTCAAGGAGGCTAACTTAGCCTTCTCCTGCATTTGGGGAGGCTAACTAGAGCACTCTGGGGGTGATCTGAGTGTCATTAATGCCCCATATTGAAACTGATGGTTACAATTAGTTAAACAGAGCAGTGAAGGCACCCTCCATCATTAAATTGATTATTTAATGAACTAGAGTCAACAGAGGCGCCTCCAACCACTTCTGATGTTCAGTTACACTTCAGTTAACCTCATCAAGGTTCATTGGAGTCATTGATGCGCTACCACTTGATGGTTGGCATGCTGTGACATGTGTCTGACCTACTTTTAGTTAGACTTAGTCATTATTGCACTTCGACTTCAGTTAGGGATCAGTTGAGTCAATTAGGGTTTTGATCAATGGTTAACTTGAGTGTTGACTATGGCTTACATTCAGTTAAACGAGACTCACTCATTCAATTCGAATGACCTCCTTGATAATTCGAATTGATTTTTCATTCATGCTTGCAGCATGATCTTGTATTGTATTACTCATTCTTTGTGTGAATATACAGAGCGACTACTCATTTTGTAGCACAATTACACCATTTTCATCACTTATTGTTATTAATATTTGATGAGACTTGTGTTTAGTCCCTAGATTACTGTGACAGATTAATATGGTATTAGAGCTCACGACGAGATGAAGCTCAGATCTCTCAAAAACAAGGTTTTTGACAGATCTTGCATGAAAATTGAGCAATAGCTCAAAAATCCAGCACTGCACCAGAAGCCAAGGCTTACCACTTAATACCCCAAGTAAAGAACTTGTTGATGAAGCTTGCTTGATTGACTATGCTGGGTGTGATGAAATCCTAAAATGTGCAAGCTCTCCAACCTTACATTTCCCTTTTTGTTGTGATTTTCAGGTTTTTGACAGGTGAAAGCATTCGCTCCAGCATATTTAGATGGCTTCTTTCGTAGATATTTTGACTCCATTCAATTTCCACTCATGGAAAGGAGACATGGAGATCCAACTACATTCTAGAGGGATTTATAGGGTCATTATGGACATTGAAGAAGAGCCTAGTTTTCCAATAGAAAAATATAGATTCTTGAACAAGAAGGATGAAGCATTCAGATTCTTGTGCCTCTTTGTTTCCCGGGATCTTCTTTTCCATCTTTCGGGATTGAAGACTCCAAAGGAAATTTGGGACAAATTGGAAGCCCTGTATGGAAAGCAGGATGATTTGATAGTCTACTAGCTCAAAAATGAATTGATGTCTCTCCAGCCCTCCAATTTCGAGACCTTGAATGACTTTTTCACAAAGTTCAAGCACATTGTCTTACTGTTGAAGCAATGCAAAGTGGAGAAAGAGGATGATCAGCTCATCTTCGCCATACTCTCCAAACTTGGAGCAGATTATTTAGTTTTTGTCTCTACATTCTGTGTGGGGAAGCTCACAACCCTTGGATGGAAGATGCCTACACTCAATGCCTTCATTGAGTCCCTAACAAGTGAACATGATAAGCTTGTTCAAATGGGGATCATCAGATCCTCCCATGATCAAGCCCTCCATGTCTCGGGGTGCAAAGATATGAAGGGTAAAGGAAAGCAGTAGAAGAACCGAAAAACTAAATTCTATGCTTCTAAGCCTAAAGTTGAAAACCAACAGCATGATGAGTCTTCCGGCTCAAAGAAGAACAAAGGGAAAGGGCATCATGGAAAGGAAAAATTCAAGTGTTCATACTGCGGGAAGGGATTCCACCCTAAACATGCCTACATGAAGAAGAAGCTTGATGAATCTATCTCTCTCCTTGAGAGAAATCACATCAATCTTCTAGAAATATTTCAGAGGAGAGATTAGCAAGATTAGGAACCACATCATGAAAAAGGTCATGCCCTCATGGCAAGCACTTCAAAGTCCAAATCACTCTTGATTGATTCTGGAGCTTCGAACCACATGATGGCTAAAAGAGACTCCTTTTCATCCTTGGAGACTGGAAAATCCATCCCCATCCACATGGGAGATGACTCCACCATCATTTCAGAAGGACAAGGTACGGTTGATCTTGAGAATGGCTATTTTTCAAATGTTTTGTATGTACCGTCTCTGGCATCGAATCTCCTTAGTGTCTGTCAGATGACACATACAGGATTTCCTAAGAGAGTATCTTTCAGCCTGAATGATGTTGAGATAATGGAACTTGCATCTAGGAACTCATTGCTAAAGGCCTTGCAAACCATCATGCAAAATCCTATGAGTTTTCCCACTTTGTGGCGGATGCAAAGCCCACCGCTCTGCTAACTCATGGAAATGAAGTTAGTAGGTTGTGGCATGAAAGGTTTGGCCATCTAAATTTCAAATATTTGCAGTAGTTACAGAAAAAATCCATGGTTGAAGGCCTCCCAGTCATCAAGGCAACCACTGGAATTTGCACGAGCTGTGTGGTTGGAAAACACCCTGAGCACAAGTACGATCGGGTGAAGGCAAATCGAGCTACATGCATTTTGGGGCTGATACATTATGATATCAGTGGTATGATTCTTGTCACATCCATGAATGGATCAAGGTATCTTCTCACTTTTATTGATGATTTTTCAAGGTACACATGGGTCTTCTTTCTAAAAAAGAAGTCTGGAGTATGTGAAAAATTCTCTGAACTGAAGGCCTTGATCGAGAATGCCTCTGGGCTTAAGATGAAGATATTGAGATCTGATAATGGCGGGGATTATGTAAGTAATGATTTTCTGCACATATTCTCCCAAAGTGGTATTCAGGTCCAACATTCAATTCCCTACACTCCCCAGCAAAACGGTGTAGCGAAAAGGAAGAATCGATCTCTCAAGGAGATGACCACCTGTATGTTGGAATCAAAGAAGTTGGATACAAATTTGTGGTTTGAATCCATGCATGCTATAGCATACATTCAGAACAAAGTGCCACACTAATCCATGAAAGGGAATACCCCTTTCGAAGCATACTTTGGACACAAGCCGGATGTGTCGAACCTGCGAGTGTTTGGGTCCACTGCATGGGCCCGGATTCCACTTGATAAAAGGAGGGCTTTGCAACCGCAAAGCATAGAATGTATTTTTATTGGATATCCTATTGAATCAAAATTTTTCAAGTGGCTGGATATCAAAACAAAACATATCATCATCGAGAGAAGTTTCATGTTCGATGAGCCTCTTCAGGAGGTGGAACTAGTAAAGGAGAAAACTACTGAATTTCCTTCCTATTCTACTGAATATTTGGATGATGAAATTGGGGGTGATGACCCTGATTTGGATCCTATGATTTATGATATTAGTGTGCAGAAAAAATTAGATGCTAAATCAGAACCTGAAGTACAAAATCATCTTCCCACATGGGCCCGACAGACACTCTCCTCCGCAGGAGATAACATTGGAAATCTGGATGATCCAAGGAGAACCTGGTCTTAATTCCAAAGAGCAGGTATTGCGCTCTCTTGTCCTGATAATTTTCTATCCAAAATTTTTTATTTGATGATTATTTAAAACCCAAAATCCTACTACCATGCTCGGAAGGATCCGAGATGGCAAGTTGCCATGGATGAAGAGATGAATTCTCTTCAGAAAAACACTACTTGGGAGTTATTTTCTCTTCCTTCGGGAAGGAAATTTGTTCAATGCAAGTGGGTGTTTCGGACCAAGGTTGCTGCTGATGGAAAAACCTACAAATAAAATGTAAGTTTGGTGTCAGAAATTTTCTCTCAGGTCCAAGGTGTGGACTACCATGAGACTTTTGCACTGGTTGCAAAAATGGACTCCATCTACCTAGTTTTGGCAATTTCAGCATCTAAGCACTGGGAAATGCATCATATGGATGTTAAGTCAGACTTTGTACATGGAGATCCTCATGAGAAGATATACATGAAGCATCATGAGGGCTACATCACTGATCCATCTTTGGTTTTCAAGATAAAGAAGTCACTATACAAGTTAAAACAGGCCCCAAGAGAGTGGTATTCGAAGATGGATGCCTTCCTTCTACCGCAAAACTTCCAAAGGTGTAGATCAGATCCAAATGTGTATATATAGTATTTTGATGGTAATTTGATTATTATTGTTTTATATTTTGATGACTTACTTATCACAGGTAGCACAGTTGCTTCCATTTCAACCATCAAAATTGCTTTCCACAATGCCTTTGAAATGAGCGATTTGGGGCTCAGAATTGAGCAAAATTCTAATGGGATAATGGTCACTCAGTACAAATACATATAAGACATATTATTCAAGTTTAACATGGCTGAATGTAGGCCTGCACCATTCCCTTGCCTTTCAGGGATCAGCCTTGAAGAAGGAAAAATCACACCTCCCATGGACTACACTATCTATCGACAACTGATTGGTAGCTTGTTGTACTTGACACATTCTAAGCCTGATATCTATTATGCCATGAATGCTGTATCAAGATACATGTAGAAGCATCATGATATTAATTGGAAATAAACCAAGAGGATCCTCCAGTATATTCAGGGAACCAAGACCTACGACATTCACTATGCTGCAGACTCCGAGCTAGAGCTGGTTGGATACACAGATTCTGATTGGGTGGGTGATTCTATTCATCAAAATTATACTTATGGATATGTATTAATGTTTGGTGGTGGCCCCATTTGTAGGTCTATCAAAAAGCAATATGCATATGCATTATCTTCAGTAAAGGCCGATTATCGAGGAGCGGTGAATGCTTGCATCCAAGCAGTTTGGTTCCAAGACATTATTTCAAAGTTTAATCTTGGTAGTACTTTTTCCACTGTCCTCTTTTGTGACAATCAAAGTGATATTAAGATATCCACAGATCTAGTTACCAGGAAAAGGACCAAGCATGTAGAGATCCACATGCACTATATCAGGGAGCTAGTGCATGACATGACCATCATTATGCAATACTGCCTGACTGATTAGCAGATTGCAGACATCTTCACTAAGATATTTTCAGAAAATAAGTTCACTTACCTCCATTCACTATTCGGGGTGAGTCCCTCAGGGTAATCAGATTACTTTCAGTGTTCATCTTGAGGGGGGGTTTTTCCCATTGGGTTTTCCCTCTTTTTCTCACTTAGTTTGTTTTTTAGCATTATTTTAGTTTCAGCATTGTACATGGTGACCTATGGCCTTAATTGTTCGGGCCCTAGCATTTTTATGCATTTTATGTTTTCTAACTCTTCCTGAGTATAGCTTAAGGGGGGGTGTTGGAGACATTTACCACCTTACAGACTCATTTTGGTCAAATTAGCCTAGTTAAACCACTATCCTAAGTATTATTGACTTAATTGACATTAGACGAGCACTAGATGACATCAGCTAGATCACACCCATGCCTACCTTTAGTTAAGGAGGCTAACTTAGCCTTCTCCTACATTCGAGGAGGCTAACTGGAACACTCCAGGGGTGATCTGAGTTTCATTAATGCCCCCTATTGCTAATTGATGGTTACAATCAGCTAAACAAAGTAGTGAAGGCGCACTCCATCATTAAATTGATTATTTATTTATTATTTAATGAACTGGAGTCAACAGAGGCACCTCCAACCACTTCTGATGTTCAGTCACACTTCAGTTAACCTCATCGGGGTTCATTGGAGTCATTGATGTGCTATCACTTGATGGTTGGATTGTTGTGACATGTGTTTGACCTACTATCAGTTAGAATTAGTCATTATTGCACTCCGATTTTAGTTAGGGCTCAGTTGAGTCAATTAGGGTTTTGATCAGTGGTTAACTTGAGTGTTGACTGTGGCTTACATTCAGTTAAGCTAGACTCACTCATTCAATTTGAATGAGGTCCTTGGGAATTCGAATTGCTTTGTCATTCATGCTTGTAGCATGATCTTGTATTGTATTACTCATTCTTTGTGTGAATATACATAGCGGCTACTCATTTTGTAGCATAATTACACCATTTTCATGACTTATTGTTATTAATATTTGATGAGACTTGTGTTTAGTCCCTAGATTACTGTGACAGATTAATAGTCCCATCTTTCTAATGCTGCAGGTTAACTTAATTCTGATGTTCCATTCAGAATTTATTGCAAATCTCCCAACACTTCTTAGTTTTGGTCCTTCGAGAAGAACAAACTTGTATGGTCTTCCACATATCCAATATTTATTATCTAAGGTTGGAAAATATATCATAGATAATATGATACATATTATTCCTACAACAATATGTATCACTCAATTTGGATCTTACATGCCCCAGATATGACGATTTTCCCTAGAACACATGTTTTAGACTAGTTTTTGGACTAATAAAATCACCTATCTTCAATGAAAAATATATGTGAACCTTTAATGACTGAGGATCTAAAAAATATATGATAAATAGGTAGGAATTTTTGTAGATGGGTTTTGGGTCTTGTGTTCTAGATTATTGTATACAAATGATGATAGAGAAAGTTCCAAGATGACTCATTTTGGAAGTGTCCAAGCTCTAATACCAAAGGTTAAGCAACAAATTCTCCGAAAGAGAATAAAAAGACAATAAAGGGTAATCCACGCCTTAATAATGAATAATAAAGATGAATAGAAATTCTCTTCAAGTATCAAAACTCCTTATACAATGTATTAAGTACATAAGACAAGACAAGATAAGATACTCTAAATGAAAGGAATCCTTCCTATATATAGGAGGCTAAGTGGTACAATTCCAACTATTTGACCCAATCCCATAACTAACATAACCATACTAATGACAATTAAACTATTAGACCAAATAAACCATCAAGACTAATATAATATGACACACTATAGGGGGGATTGTGCCAAACATTTAGGGCTTAACATGATTTCCATGAAATATTTTCACTAGTTGTTAAGCTTGTTTCTTTTCGGTTAGTCACTAGAACTAGTTTCTTTAATTGATCTTGACTTAGAGAAGCCATATGTTAAAAATAAATTTATACATGGATATTTAGATGATATATATATACATATATTTGTGAAACAACAATAAGGGTTTGTTCAAAATCCAAAAAGAATGTTTGTTTCCAAACTCAAGAATTCATTGTATGACTTGAAGCAATCTCCAAGGTAATGGTATAAGAAGTTTGATTTCTTCATGGTGAGCCAAAATTCTACCAAAATCGAGTATGATCATGGTGTTTAATTTAAAAAGTTATGAAACTTTAATATTCATTATTTTTGTGTTATATTTTGACGATATGCTTGTAGCAAGCAAAAGCATGGTTGAAATTAGAAGGTTAAGAGCTCAGCTCGATAGAACATTTGATATGAAGGATATAGGAGCAACAAAATAAATCTTGGGCATGGAAATATACAGAGACAAGAAAAATGGTAAGATGTGGTTATCACCATTAAAGCATATGGAGAAAATACTTTGGATATTTGACATGAATAATGTGAATACAGTAAATATCCCTCTAGATTTCCATTTTAATCTTTCTTCAGGTTTTTGTGCTAGTAATGATGAATAAAAGGAGTGCATGTCTTATGTACCATATTCCAATGTGGTAGGAAGTTTGATGTATATAATGGTTTGTACTAAACTAGATATTTTACATGCAGTTTGTTTTGTTAGTAAATGCACGGAAAATCTAGGTAAGAAGCATTGCACAGTAGTGAAATGGGTGCTTCACTATGTTAGATGCACAAGTAATTATTGTATCACCTTTAATGATTTCACTGAATTAGTCTATGCTTATGTCGATTCATATTTTGCAGGTGACGTTGACAAAAGGGGATCCACTTCCAGATATATATTTACTCTCGTAGATGGACTTGTTAGTTTGATGTAAAATCTTGGAAATGTCGATTATTTTATCCACTACGGAGTTAGAATGGATATCTGCTTCACATGCTTGCAAAGAGGAAATCTGGTTAAAAGGATTGCTAGGTAATTTTGGAAGGATACAAATAATGTATAAGCAATGACTTTGTGATAGTCAAAGTGCTACTCATTTGGATAAAAGTATAGCTTATCATAGTAAAAGAAAACATGTTCTTGTTAATTAAATACCATTTTGTAAGGCAATTTATTGTTGAAGGTGGAGTGTCTCTTGAGGAACTCAGTACTCATTTAAAAATTGTGCATGCATGTTCACGAAACTAGTAACATTAGAGAAGATATGGTGGTGCTTGTCTTCTCTTGGATTGCAAGAAAGGTGATGAATAAAACATGTACAAGGTATGAGGTAAATTGTTGTCAAGGTGAAAATTGTTGAAATAGTGACAACCAATTTCCCACGGAATTGGATATGGGAATTTTATTGATCCATTTTATTTTTCCTTTAGATGAGAGAAAAAATCTCAAATTAGAATATGGATAGAGGTACATTTAATTACCAGTCAGTTCTACATAACTGTGTAAGAAATTCTATATATCCATGTAAGCTCGTATAGACAAAAAAATATGAGAGTTTGTGAGGAAATGGATATAAGTTGTTCTAATATTCATTCATGAATAGTAAGAATATAAATACTATTCCACGTGGATGTTTTCCTTTTAAAGGGTTTTACGGCATAAAATCTCTATGTTCAATTCGTGTGATTGCCATTAATTTTATTCAACGTTATTAATTTGTCTTATATACTTCCGCTACCAACATAATATTTTATATTCATTTAATATGTTACATATAAAAATTCTAATATCAAACTTTCAATTGTACTGTATAACTAAAAATATAAATTTATTTTATTTTCAAATTTGAATGTTATAGATTTTTCTTTTATATCTTATTTTCAATATTAAAGACAATTTCCACCATTCCAAAATTTCAATTTAATGGACTTGTTTTAAATCTCCATAATAGCTTCATGCGTTTATCTATTTCGATGGAACAAAATGTGGAGGATATCTTTTTTTTTCCAAAGAAAAAATTCATAAATATTTTATTCACATTCAACAGATGGCCCTCATGGTCCATTATACAAAAACCAACTAAGAAGTTGTCAATACAATCAGTTAATCACCTCAAGAAGAACACAATAACCATTAACATATCATAAGATGTACCAAACATTAATCAGCAGAAAAGAGTTCAAAAATGAACAGCCCTGTAGCAAAAAAAAGTCTGATCATAGCAGAATTTTTTCATCATTCCTGATCACTCAGGTCAGATAACTGTAAATCAGATGGTGATCACAAGCACGAACATACCAAAGAAAAACTAGCTGGCTGAATAAGTCTCAAAATGAATGAAAAAAATCAAAGCTGATCAATAATCCCAGGCCATCCAAAGAAAAAATTTCATCTCCATTTAAGCACCAAAACAAAGAGGCCAACAGCTTCCATGTCAAGCTCTTAGTATGTTTGCTTGATATCACCAGAAGAAAGATGGAGCATATAAATTTCAGCCAGAGCATCATATATCAAAGGTGCCAAAAATAAGGAAATCCAGCAATGCCCAAGTAAAAAATCTCCAAAAATAACCAGCAGAGTATTCATAAGGATCTGACAGAACACAAAATGCATGAAGCCCTCATCATAAAAATAGTCAAATAAACTACGAACAGACATCTCACAGAAACTAGAAAACCTGAAAAGATTCCACAATTTCTGCCCCTCTCTGTTCACATGTAACCCAAGATCCTTCAAGAATGCTGCCACCTGCTTTAGCCAATGAATCTGCTTTGAAATTTCGCTCCCTATAAATGTGTTTGAAAGACACAAAATCAAGACTATCAACTAAACAGTGAACATCTTGAAGAATCATGGCTAGTTCAAGATTTAATAAATGATACTTACCCGAAGCCCAATTGATAACTAGCTGGGAATCCCCAAAAACTTGAATTTTATCCAAGTTATGCTTCCTGGTCAGCCTAAGGAGGAGCTTAATTGCACATAATTCTGCATAATTATTTGTACCCAAGCCTAAACCTGCTTTGAAAGAAACATAATGACTATCATTTATGAACAATATACCTCCATCCCCACAAATCATTGGGTCCCCAGCTGCAGATCCATCCGAGTAACCCCATGCATAAGTTTTATCAATTTCTTCCACAAAAATTGATCTGATAGAGACCACAGATGAAGACTGTGGTAAATTCTTCAACAAAACCAAGCTATAGCTTACTACCTGTGCAGGAGTTGTGACAAAATCCTCAAAACATGATCTGTTTCTTTCTTTCCAAATGAACCAAAGAACAATGATAGGTAGGGATTTGATAAGTGCCACATTTGATAGAAAACACCAGTTTTTAAGACAAGCAGATAGGGAATCTCCATGCCATAAATTGTTAAATTTCAAATGATCCTCAATAATTGACCAAATAGCTTGAGTAAAAGGACATTCTACATCAATATGAAAATTGGATTCACAGCTCTGTTTGCATAAAAAGCATCTTCCAGGACCTTCTCTACCCCTCAAGCAAAGAACATCCCAGGTCAATGCTTTACCAGAAAGAAGAAACCAACTAAAGATTTTTGTTTTTAGGAGACACTTCATCATCCATAAGACCTTCCACCACCAGACCGATTCCACTTCTCTATTAATAAGCTCAGCATAACCCTCTTTAGGAGAATACTTGCCTATTTTAGATAAATTCAAGATAAGAATATCTTCTACAGCAGAAAGTCTAACATGGCTAGATTTGAGAATGGCAGTATATCCATTCCAAGCAGCAATCTCAAGAGGGTCAATAAATCCAATGGATTCTGCAGATAACCATTTTTTAGACATTAAAACAGAACCAAGAATTCCAATATCAGAAAGATAATGAAAGCTAGCCATATGTAATCTTTCTAACATAGGAATAGGAAGGGAAAATCTCCATTTACAGCCAGACCATGGATCTAAACCAATAAGAACAACATTGCCAGAACCAATTTTCCAGACTAGAAAATTTCCAATGAGATTGAAAGCCCAGATCAGAGCTTTCCATCAGATAGAAATATTATTTTTCTTTTTAACAGAAGATCTTATCCAATCCAGAATATTCATTGGATAAATATATTTTTGAATAGCTATCTTAACCCATAAACCCGAACCATGAATGATATTCCATACATTTTTTTGCTGCAAGAGCCTTGGCAAATAAAACAGGAACTTTAAGTCCCCATCCACCCAAATATTTAGGCACAGCAAGAAACTTCCATGATATCCAGGGTAAACTAGAGGAATTCTAATTACCAGCCCAAAGAAAATTAAAACAAATCTTTCTGATTTTATCTATTACACCCATAGGAAGCCAGAAATGCATCCAATAGACTAGAATGGCTTCTAAAACAACTTTAATCAAAATTAACTTTCCTCCTTTGGATAGCCAACGGAAGCTCCAATTCTGAATCCTTTGTTCAACTTTAATAATCAGCTAATCCCAATCCCTAATAAGATATTTGCATGGTTTAAGATGAAAACCAAGGTATTTCATGCCATGTTCGATTCTATCAATAGAGAAACTGAAGATATTCTGTAATGAAATAACTTCAGATTCTTCCATACAAGAGAAGTATAAAGAAGATTTATTATCATTTATTTGCATCCCATATGCCTTACAGAAATGCAATAAAATCTCATAGAGAGTAGAAAGAGACTGTTCAGAACCATCATTAACCATGACAATGTCATCCACAAGGAGAACATGAGTTAAAACTGTATTATTACCAAAAGATAAACCATGGTAAGTCTCATTAATTGTAGCATGAAGAATATCCCTCCCAAGGCCTTCAACCATAATAAGAAATAGAAGTGGTGCCGAAGGACACCCCTGTCTGAGTCCCCTACCAAATTTAAAAAAATTGGTAGCAACACCATTAATGAGCAAATAAAAAGAAACAGAAGATAGACTGCTCATAACCCATCCAATAAAGTTTCTTGCGAAACCCATTTTTGCAAGAATAACCCAAAGATAGACCCAGCTGACTCGATCATAGGCTTTAGAAAGATCGATCTTAATCATAACAACTTTTAAGGATTTAACATGCATATTATGCATACCTTCCTGAATGACACCTACAACATCGTGTATCTGCCTTCCCGGCAAAAATCCAAACTGTTCACTAGAAATACATCTACCCAAAACCTTTCGGATTTTGATTGAGATAATCTTACCAATAATTTTGTTTACAAAATTACATAGAGAAATAGGCCTAAAATCCTCAAAAGATAAAGGACTATCAATCTTAGGAATAAGAGCAAGAAAGGTAGAATTAAAAACACCTGGAATCTTTCCACTTATCGTGGACAATTCAATGACTCTTAGAAGGTCTTCACCCAAAACATCAAATAGAAATCTATACACCTCAATAGGAATACCATCAGGTCCAGGACTCTTATCATTTTTGCTGATGGATAATATATGCTTGATATCTTTAAGAGTAATAGCCCGCATAAGCTCAGTATTTTCATCCTCTGAAACAGAAGATGGAAAACGACCAACACTTTGAACAATCTCTGGAAGATGGAGGTCAGGTTCTTCTTTAAAAAGGATTTCAAAATGCTGAATCCCAGCCTCAGCTATAGCCTCAGACCCTTCCACAAGATTTTCAGAGTCATCATAAAGTTTCCAAATAGAATTGCAACATTTCCTATGAGTAGAAAATTTGTGAAAGAAAGGAGTATTATCATCACCACAGCTCAACCATAAATCCCTACTTTTCTGACGAGCCTCCTTTTCCCGAAAAAGAAGAATAGCACTCTTGCAAGATTCAATTTCAATCAGTAAATCTTTATCAACCACTAAAGTAAAACCAGAAATATGCCTATCATGAAATCTTTTTAGCTCATATCCAATATCAACCAAGTCTTTAATGTTCTGAGCTTTTTTGTTCAATGACCACTTAGTATAAATTGCTTTAATCCATTTAAGATTACCACTAAATTGTGAATCAGGAGATAAAGTAGATCGAGCATCAAAAGGAACCCAAGAATCTTTTAAAGCTTCAACCAAATTAGCATGATCCAGCCATCTTGCATTAAACTTGAAAGGACTATGGGCCTTAGGAAACTGAGAAGAAATTTGCATGAAGACATCTTGATGATCAGAAACACCTCCACACCCAATCCATTGTTTAAGAAGGAAATCACAATCTAGGAAATCAGTCGAAACTAAGAGATGATCCAACCTTTTACAAATACCCTTAGGACCAAGTCTACGATTACTCCAGGTAGGAATAGCAACCAGAGGGTTGATGTCAACCAATCCCAATCTCTCCAATAGATTATGAAAAAAATTAGTTAAAGGATCTACTTGAGCATTAACCCCCCAGATTTCAGACAGACCCAAAGAGAAATTAAGATCTCCCCCAAAAACTAAATAAGGAGTCAAGAAACAGTCCATCTTGATCAAGTTATTCCAAAAATATTCCTTGTTCAGATAGGGCGCATAAATATTAACAAAGGACAATTCCTTTTGTAAATCATATGAAAATAAAACTGCACACAACCCTGCTTTCATAGCCCATGCATTATGAAAAGAAAATTACAAGACTTCTAGCCCAAAATAAGTCCACCCGATCTGCCCTTAGCATCCACGGAAATGAACTGCCAGCCATGAATCAAAAATTCCAACTCTTGAACCAGTACACCTCCCTCAATCATAGTTTCTTGAACAAAAATAACATCAGCAGCATGTTGATCGATAAGTCAAATCACCGCTAGTTTCTTGGGAAGACTAGCCAAACCCCTTACATTTAAGGTCATGTGGATCATAAGGAAACCTTGTTAAGGGAATTTTCTCTAAGTGCCCCAATACCACTCAGCACAGGATGTGTATCAAATTCATCTCCAATCAGACCCTTATCAACTTCATGAATCCCATGTTTATCCTTAACAGGCCTAGAAATATCCTAAACTTTTGAGCACGAGCGGAGATAATAACCCTTGCTAACAACTGGAGAGGCCTTACAAGGGGATACAAAACCCAAATTCTTCAAAGATAAATTCAAAACAGTAGGAGATAAGGCCTCTGGGAAATGGTTCAGAGAGGGAATGATAGCAAGATCGTTCAGAGAATTGGAAAAGCTCAAGGATTTAAGATTCGCTGAAGGTTTAGAATCAAAAGAAACAGAATGCAGGTCCAAATTCTCATCCATAGGCATTCCAACCTTTGCAGCAGACTGAAACCCACCTTTTTTGACTCTCCAAACTTTGGATGTAGAATGCTTAGAAAATGGGAGAGAGCATTCATTTGCCAGATGTCCAAACCCATGACATCTAAAACATCTAAAAGGAATTCCCAAATAATCCAGTGGCTAAAAGAAATCACTATTACCCTGTTTAATAACTAGTTCAGCAGGTAAGCCCAAATGAAAATCTAACAGAACAAGAACCTGGCCTATGCAGCAAACCCCAGAGTGTAAATAAGAAAAATCAGTTTCCAAATGGGTACCCAAGGTATTCCCAACAAGTCTGAAGAAATCAGCAGACCATAATTCAAAGGGTAGATGAGGGAGTTTGACCCAAATAGGAACTTGGTCATACCTTTCCTTCCATGTATCAAATAAAGGAGTCCACCTTTTGATAAGTAGACCAGCATTATCCCATTTCCAAACACTAGCCAGAATCCTATCAGCATCATCTACTGAAGAAAATTTAAAATCTATCCAGCCCCTTGGAAGCATGTAAATCTCAGGGCTAGTACTGATAATCTCAGTCCAAGCCTTTACATCCCACCCATGCAAAGATTCAGTGTTATAATTACACCTTCCAAACCTCCCAACCAAAGTCAATGCATTGGTAAGAACTATATCATTTAAAAGCATGTCTTCCCCCAGAGTCATTAAAACCTGATTTATCTTCTTAATAGGTTTAGGCTGCCTCCTCTTAGACTTAGAAATTCCTTTGCTTACAGATAAATGAGGATCATGCACATATTCATTATCAGAATCAGTAGATTTGATAGAAACATGTTTTTCTTCAGAAGGAGGAGAAAATCCCATATGTGCATTCAAACCTTCACTATCCTCTTGAACCAATCCAACTGCTGAAAGATTAACCGACAGGCTGTTAGACTTGTCAACCTGTAAACCAGAACCAATATGAATATGATCATTCATACCCAAATCACAAGTCTTCAAACCCAAAAAATCCAATTGGAGATCCAATCTTCAAGACGAAGGCACATTCCCATCCAAAAAACTAATCCCAGTCGGCTGCGAAGTTGGAGTAACTTTCCCGCATATCTCTAAACAAGTGGAGGCCTGTAAACCTAAATACGGAACATAAAGGGCCCAGGGATGGGATATCCTTAATTCCCAAAAACTTCCCTAGAGAAGAAGATAAAGGAATCAACAATGGTAATCTAGATCACCCACCCAAACATCCACCATCCAAAACGTCCACAGTAGACAAAACCTTATCCAAAAAATCATCCGGGTCGAGGGCAGACCCCGAATCCCCCAGATTAAACTGCAAAGGTATATAGGAAGCAGAAATCCATTTCTCCACTCCAATACCCTACTTAATGCAATGCAGGTGCCTTGGCGGAGTGCGTGCCAGAGTTTTCGTCGCCCAAAGCGACATAACGAAAACAAGCTAATCCCCCAACCCAGAACCGTCCAAAAGTACAACAGAAAAACTGAAGAGTATCACACAGCACCAGAGGACAGGAAAAAACCATCTCCAGAAATCAAAATTTAAACACCCAGCCGAAAACCCCTAAAACACGGCACAAAGAACCAAGAAACAACATCGACGCCCCAGAATATGAGGACAAAGCTTAACCCAGTCACCACATTCTCAATAATATCAATACCTAGCAACGAGGAAACCACATCAAAGAATGACTACGAATAGAATAGTAATCATAAAATGAAAATGCATGATGGGTATTGCATTCACTACTGTCACCAATAACCGACCAAAAATACACACGAAAACAAGAATCCAAAGCTCGAAACCCCGCTCCCTAGAGAGAGCTAACAACCTGAGTAAATAAAGCTGTCTAGGAGGAGAAACATAAATGCAGGAATAATTGGAAAGATACCAAGCATACCTACATATAACGCATCTGAAACAAAAATGTAGCTTCAATCGAAAGCCCAACAGATGCACATTCAACCTCCAGAAACCCTACAACTCAAAAAATCCACTCGCCCACCAGCAAAAAAACCCAAGAAAGTCCCTGTAAAACATCCTCCTGTGGCCTTCAGCTAAAGGCCAGCCAAACCAATCTTCCCTAGGAACCGCCGAAATCCACCAATAACAGAACAAGGGTAAAACCCCAAGCGGATTGAAAGGATGTTCTAGCTTCAAAGTCCAGCAACAAACCTATCAACCAAGATACCAAGAAATCCTGAAAAACCAGGACACCAGAAAATCCCTAGAAATCTACCAACGCCAATGGGCTGGAAGAAAATGCAGTCTCCAGAAGCAGGAGCACTCCAGAAACAATACAAACCGGGACCCTTAAAACGCCACAGCACCGTCGCCACGGGAAACCAAGGAAACGAAATCAGGGGACATTGCAGAACCCAATCACCTCAAGACCACGATACCCAAACAATATGAGGCAGGTCCACATCAAAAGGATTCAGACAGTGCTCTAAAGCACATTCCACACCAGCTCAAAAAATCGCGACAAGGGTTGTCAAGCCTTTCCTAAGCTTATCCCAACCTCCGCGCGGAAGAAACACTCCAGAAATGAGGCAGTTGGAACCCTAAAGTGCCTAGCACGCCATAACACGACCAGGATCCCTAAAAACCCAACACACCAGATCAAATGACAGAACCGTCGCCTCTGAAAACCAGAATAACAAAGGAAGAGGGCAAACGTAAAACAAATCCAATGATATCGAAACCCATCAAAACATGGCAAGTCCATGGCTTGAAAGATTAATTGCAACGAAACAGTACACTAAAGCGCAGTTAAGACACACCAGCCCACAAATTAAATCGCGACCAGGGAAATCAATCCACTGTAGATAGTACAATCATGAAATGCCAATTAATGGCCAAGATGAACTCCAGAAGGACTAATAAACGGCCAAGATCGGCCATTAAACCCTATACAAGCTTCCCATCGCCGGTTCAACATAAATCACTCCAAGCACCAAAGTTATGCATTTTTGCTCAACGTTTTCAAGGAGGCCAACCAGGAGGCCAACATTAATATTATATTTGTCCTCTTTTATATCTTGTAGTGTAGAGATGCTTGATAATTGTTTGAGCATTTTGTTTATTTGATTTGGTAACACTAGATTGTTTGGTTCTTTGTATTTAACCAAGGCTATTTGTAATATTTAATTTGTGTTGTATTAAAATGTTTGATATATGAATATGATGTGATAGTTAATACATGTATAAGGATTAATTTAAATCTATTTTAATAAGATTTATAAAAAATAAATTAATAGAATTTATAATAAAATAAAGTGATAAAAATGTTAATATGTGATTTTTTTAAAAGATTTTCGATGTTTTTAAGGATGGTAAGGCTTATTATAAATTAGTTTTCAATAGAGAATAACAATAGTTCTCATTAGAGATTATTAAAAAAATTGTAAGTTGATTTATTATTATTTGGGAAAATCGAAGGAGTTCGTAATCTTACAAGGAGGATTAACCTATTAGAAAAAGTTTTAGGTTTTACTCGAACACCAAAAATGAGTTTTGAATCCCTAAGATACCTCAAAATTTAGCTCCATGCATAAAACAAAAATTACAATTTGATATTTAATCTAAAAAAATAAATTATACTTATTTTACTGTTGATTTAGATTTTGCTGCCATATATACAAAGCTACTTATTTTACTGGTTTTATTACAACAAAAATTGTGAAAATCCAATCTCAATTAGATGGGTATTTTATTTGGATTAAACTTGTTTTGCAAGTGAAGTTATCTTTCATCCTGTACATGACAGATCTCGAAAAAAATGGTTTTGGTAGTCTTGAATTGCCCTAATGTGAATTTAGCGATAATTCATTTGAAAATAGTTGTGCAATACAAAATTACTATCTTATGCAAAACTGTAATTTGCAATATCAATTTAAAAGGCACGGGAAAGAGATAGTTAATTTTCAATTGTAAATGCAATTGGTTGTTTGAAAAAAATGCATGTAATTTAAAGTCTCAAAAACAATGAAAAATTGATTGTCAGTTGAAGAATCCCCACAGCTTAATTGTTATCTTGTTCATTGTTTCGCCCATTCCCCTAGAGGTCATCGAAGTTCCTTCGAGTATCGATTGTTGATTAACTTCAACTATTCCTTTTGGGCCTATATAGCCTTGCATCAACCTATTGGGGTTGAAAATAAATATTCTCCTGACTCTTCTTCAGAAATCCATCTTGCATCTTCTAGGTCTCTATTCAACCATCTAACCAAATATTATCTCTTTTTTTTCGCTCTTGGTTTTCTCGACTTCTTGCTTGTTTAGTACTTCCACGACTTCCTCCTTCGATTGAATTGGCATTTTGTCTAAGCAAGTCAAAAAAAAATTTCCCATCACTGGTCGATCCTTTTTCAAATTTGGATAGGTCAGAAACATTAAACGTAGGTGATATCCCATGTTATCTGATATCTTCTTCAAGATCCTACACAACCTTATCCTTTTTAACTTCAATTTTTCATATGTTCCTCATAGGAACCTTTCCTTCCTTAGGTGTGTATATACTAAATCATCTTTTGCAAATTATTGCAGTCTCCTTTTCCTATCAACCCTCAACTTGTAAACAACATTTCTTTACTGAAGATGTCGCTTCAGCTAGTCATGTACCTCCTTCATATGGTCATTAAATGACTCTGTATCTATGCTTTTTCAGCATTTGAATTGACATGTCAACTAAGTTGGTTACTCCATGCAAACTTATCCCTTGCAAATATAGTGTAAATTCATTCCCATCGTCTGGTTTACTGAATTGTGGTACGCAAATTCTTCTTGCGCCAACACATTTTCCCATTGCTTCGGTCGATTGAAAGTTAAACAACTTAACAAATTTCTAAAGCTCATGTTCACGAATTCAGTCTGCCCATCAGTTTACAAATGGTATGCATGTTGTTGATAGTGTAACTTTGAATTTTTTTCTTCGTTGTATTATTTGTATTATTATTATTATACTTTGTTGTACTTTTATTGTACCTTCTTTTAGGGATGTTTTTCACTTCGATCGAAGATGTTATTAATGTAATTGGTCATGTAAGAGTCGAGGTAAAACCTCCATTTTAAGTCAGGGAAATAGTCTGGAAGAGAATATGTATAAACTATATTTTTTAGTCTCCCTAGGAGAGGTCATTCCAGTAAGGTATGAAAGTATTCCCTTTTGAACCAAAAGGTCACACAATTGAAGAATATAAATAGGGATGTGCCCTCCCTCATTTTGACACACTACAAGCTCAAGTAAGTTCGCTCCAAGAGAGAGAAAGACAAGTTCGTTGGGGAAGAGAAGAATAAGGAGATATGGAAGTTATATTATATTTTGTATTTTCAATATTTGTATGAAATTGCACTATCTGAGGAATATATAATAAGGAAGTTGTTGGGTTTTTCCCGAGAGAGGGTTTTCTCACGATAAGATCTTTGTCTCCTTTGCGTTGTGCTTGTCTATCGTTCAGTGATCCTATTGCATATTTTTATGATGTTATGATGCTAAATGTTTTAAGAGCTTGTATAACCATTAAAACTCTAACATGGTATCAGAGCCAACCTGAAAGAAGGAACTATGAATCCCTAACACTACTACTACTGCAACTGATGGAGATTAGGGTTTCATGCTTAAAAATCCTAGAAGGAAGAAGTTGTTCATCATGGATTTTTTCCCATAAATAGAGTTTGGACAAGGATAGGGATTTGAAATTTTGACAAGACGAAGATAAAATATTGATGTACCTTATGTGCATATCTCATCCTCATATTCTCTATACCTTAGGAGATATAACCCCTCTAAAGTAGGGTTTCTCCCTCTTCTAGAATTCAATCTTAAACATATGACTTAGGGAGAAATGATATATCTCAGGATAATAATATAAAAATAAAATTAGTAATATGTTGTATATAGAGAATGAAATTTAGGGGTTTTAGTGTGAGTTTTAGACCCTGAAATTGAAACACTGACATGTGGCAGTTCGTACAAGTTCACTATACTGAACGAGTCCATAAATAGGTCACCACGAGAAACTTAGCATAAGTTGAATTTGGTGAATCCACTATTTATGTATCCTATGGGGTTGGAAATAATATACATCAATATATATCATGACTAAGTTTCAGACCTTAAGGAGTAGACATGTCTTAGATACATCAGAATTAAGACAGGACAATTATGTGGAGGAAATCAAAGAAACTAGGGCATCAAATATTTTATAGGTCTATTCATAGTTTTAGGAAAAGTAGTATAATTTTCACCTCGTTTTGGGGAGATACATCTTTATATCCAGTAAAGTCTAAATGTAATATCCCTAATTTTGACCTAACACTTATGGGCATAAGCCCCATTGCTTATGGTGTTACTTTGATGTTTTAGTTGGTATATTGGGCCTAAGACCCCACTGCACATGAACATGATGATTTGTTTGATATATTTGGTGTAAGCCAATTGCATATGTTACATATATATGATTTCATGTGTTGGGCGTGGACCGTGAAACACATAATTGATGAGATGTTTTCTGTTGAGTGAGGAGCTCTGGAGCACATGGGTATTTGATGTTTGTGTTGAGCGAGAACCTCTAGAGCACATGAGTATTTATAGTTTTGTTGAGTGAGAGTATCTGGAACACATGAGTTATGAAACCTTTGTGTTGAGCATGAATCTCTAAAGCACATGAAAATATAAAATTGGAAGTGTTGGGCATAAGCCCTGGAGCCTTCCATGTCGATGTTGAACATAATCTCTGGATCATCGGATTGTTGGCCATTATATCCCTAGGTGTATCCTACAAATACATCCTAGCATTAATGTTGAGCGAGGAGATCTGGAATTGCACTAAGTTTGTAACTCCCTATTTTTAGCATTGATTATGGGCTCTGGATAAGCGCTAGGAGTTACTGTAAAAATTAATATGTTGAGTGAAAACGACTCTGATAAAAAATTGATCTCATATTACTTATTTTTAAGTGATTAAATGAAATTCTGAATTTCTATATCTCATCAAAGTACCGAAGAACTACCATGTGATACGAGGGAATCCAACATGCAAGGAGGTTTAGAGTTTCCTAACCTAGTTGACCTAACCCCAACCTGAAGAGGTTAATAAAGAAAGTGTCATATGATTAAGGATTGTGCTATATGATACCTAAGGCTAAAATGTTAACAAATGGTATATATATAAATATATAATTTATACATGATATGTATAAAGAGTAAGCATATTAATAATACTAGTAACTATAAGTAATAAAGAAAGGATCCACATGTTATTATTATTACTAATGATAATTAAATATTAAAATACCTACAAGAGTCAAAGTAGGAACTAGTGAAAAGTTTCTAAGTAAATATTAAAATTACCTAAATTAAATGAAAAGGGTTATTTGAAGAAATTAAATGATTCTTGATTTAAATGCCCCTTTTCCTGAAAAGTATGTCTATAAAGACCCAAGCCAAAGAGAGGATTGTGGATCTATCTATCTATATTTTAAGGATTCCATAATTCTACCCAATAATATTGAAGAGAGTTCTTGGAGAACATTTTTCCTAAGACGAAAAAGGAAAACTGATACCGAACCTAATATTTGAGATAGGGAAGCCTTACTGTACGAGCTATAAGCTACTTGCATGTTGGAACTAGCTCAGGGGGATCCAAAGTGAAACTAGGAATGGTTCTGGGTCATGGTTGGGTGGAACATGGTCGTTCCCAAGTTATTTGGTTATCTGAATAGAGGTCAGATATGTCTATGAATTTGTTAATGTTTGGTATTTGAGTGTGCAGGATTTTCAGCCATTGAAACAAGTTCATCTTACAGGTATGAGGTTCTTGAATTTTACCTTGCAAGCTACATAGGTTTTCTTATTAAAAGAGGAGATTAAATTCAGAAGGGATATTTAGTATATGCCTGCTATAAGCTAGTTTATATTTTTTGCATTGCTTCTTTCTTCACTTACAGGTTAAATTCATTATTCCCTAGCAGTTGTATCTCTTTTAACAGAGGTTAGGTTATTTTATCTATTCAACCATGATACTCTACTTAGGAAAATATATCTTATTCATATTTATAATGATGGACTAGCACCTTTAGTTTTAATTGTAGGAGGGTTTGGTTTCTGTTATTTTCTGCATTTTATTTCATCATTTACAGGTTAATTTCAGCCTCCTCTGATAGAGGTATTTTATTTAAACACATAATAACCTATTGTAAAAACAAACTTTATATATTTACCCCGCTAGCAGATTTCATATTTCCAGCAAGATTGTATTATTTATAATCAACCAAACTACTATATATAGCCTTATCATAAATTCTATTTATAAGGTTTTGACCTAAAAATAATTGTTGAAACTTTAAATAATATAAACAAAACAGAAGATAAAACAAGAGTTAACCTATCTGTAAAACCTACGAATTACGATAAACAAACTACAAACAAACCATTTCCAATTTAAACTATTGCAATCATATGCCATCCATCGAGACCTATCAAGGTTTGTAGGCACGAGTTGTAAACAATAAACCATACTATATACCATCAACATAAGGAATCAAAATTAAAACCTAATACAAAACACATTATCAAAATCATATCAATTTAAAGGTATGAGGATCAAATCTTGTTGGAACTTATGCCAAAACCAAAATCCATACACACAACTTTAAACCATAAATCCACGCAGTAGGGGATCAAATCCTATGCGCTCTTGTCATTAAAGAAAGAGGTTATTTCAAACCACAAAAGGAATTGAATCTTGTAGGATTCAATTGGAAAAATAATTCCACATAAGTTAAAAGCAACTATGATAATGATACTAAATAATGTATAGGAATAAACATTGAAATTATAAATAGGCTGTACGCTTTCACATAAGGGCCAAAATCGTAGCTAGTAAACTCAAACCCATAACCCAGTTCAAACCATAAACAAATATCTGTCAGCATTTCCCATTTCAATACCAAACAAAATAAAATATACACTCTACATTAATTCATCAAGGCTCATGGCCGAGAAGTAATAGATATACATTAATATAATACATGTAAAAATAACCACTGGCTACGCTATCCTAGCCAGGGATTACCCAGTTTGCAATGATAAACCAAAGCTCACAGCTATCCCCAAATTAAGTCACAGGTAAGAAAAATACATCATAAATTACCATTAAAATAAACATTACCAATAAGAAAGTACATAGTCACAAATTGGCAAGAGTGGCATTGCCAACAATGGCACTACCGTAAGCAAAACTAAATCATTTAAAATGAATACGTAGAATCCCCATTATCACACCACAACAAATGTTTAAGTACAAACAACAAAATACATAGGGTCACAGCCTTTCCAAGCTAGTGACAGTATGAATAAACCCCAACTGTGAATACATACAATTATACCTACTATAATTTAGAAATAAAACTACACAGTCGTGATTCAAGGAACCATTGCAAGGAATGGTACTGCCACAATTTAAATACCCACCATCAAAACTAAAACATAGAATTTTTCATTAACCATCAAATCCATACATTTAAGATACCAACCAAAAATACATTTCAAAGCTGAGTCGTGACAGTCATGTCCTGAAGGCGGAGTCGTGACAGTCATGTCCTGAAGGTGCAATACACAAAACATCTTAAACCCTATAATTTTCATACATATCTCTGGATTTCTTTAAATATAATCAGAACCTTAAACAGTTGAAATCCTTAACCAAAACATTTATTCATTCATCATTACAAACAATGATCTCAAAGATCTGTTAAAAACATCTATACATAGAGGTAACAAGATCAACCTTTTTTGTACAGGGCTTACCTATGTAAGGTATTCGTTGAAATCCTGGTGGAAACCCCCACAACCCGCAAATGGAAGCTTTATCACCTACAAACAAAGAAACAGAGGGCTTTATAAGTATGTCAACCCTCCATCTGAAAACAACAAGTAGTAACACTGCAAACCTAGGTGGAGAGCATACCTTCCAGCTGCGCAGGGAAAGTTAGTCCTCCATGCAATGACAAAATGAGAGAGATGAATAGACAATAAACCCAACAGTGAAAAATGGATCGTTCATCCATGATAGACCAAGAATAGGGTTTGAGTCTCCCCATCTCGAGGAGAACTTACTCCGCCACCCTGTCCACCACCAACGACGTGATTTTTCCTTCATGCCTTTAGTTAAAAACTCCAAATGCGATTTGTAGTGGAGATGCAATTTGCATTGAGACCACAACCCATACCATCATTTACTTATGATAATACAAGGCTCATGGCATATGGAACATGCCATGAATGTTCCTTTACACATATATCTTATGGCATGTAAACTTTAAATACCATCTGGCTAAGTCTTATGACTTAAGCCCTTCACCTTTAGGCATAAAAAAATTCCAATCATATGTGATAAATACTAAGCATAAAAACAAAGTTTATTAAGTCTTAAACCACCTTATAATGTTAACTAGTTATATTTAGTTCTAATAAAGCCCAACTATGCGTAAAACAATAAACACAAACAATAGTAGTAAGAATTGATAAGATAGGACTTTGGTCCTTTTGTCTTCAAAATCAATGGATAAGTTTAGCATAGGTAGCATGCCAAGTTTTAAACAGTTGCTGCAAGCTTCATCATCTAACGAACCTGGACAAAAATGAAGAGGAGTTGCATTAGTTCAACAGTGAACTATTAAACCCTATAAACATCAAGTAAATCAGTTACCTCTCTAAGTGGTCCTGTAAGGGATACAAGTCACGCCACTCCACCCCTTGACAATTACAATTTAAGTCAGGACTTTCCATAAACAAACAAAAAAAACTTATAACCAGGAAGTAAGCTATAACTGAACACACAAATGCACATTTATGATAAGAAATAATCAATGAAGAGTGTAATCATCTAAATCAGATCAAGTAACATAAACACATTATAGAATTACATTAGTAACCACATTGGTAAAACATATAGAAATGGTAAGAACATCTTACGACACTTCAGTTTCACAAACAAAGATCGACACATTCCGCACGTCCAGTTTAGGTCATAATTAACTAGCCTAATAATTTATTTTTTAGTTTCAAATTTTGGGGACATTACAGGTGGTACGAGAGCCCAGTTTCAACACTAAGATACCTAATGGGTGTGCCAGACATTCATTGCAGAAAATAAAGCATGTTCTAAATTTTGTTAACTAACGTAAATTTTTCCTATTATCAAAAATTTGTAATTGAAGGATTAAAAGAATAGTTCAGACCATGAACACAGAAGAGGACAACATGCATCAAGGAAAGTTAAGTACCCCCACACAGGAGCTAAATTATGGTATAATGAAAACCATACAAAGTCTTCAAGAATACTTGCAGAGTTTCAAGGATGATAATCTGAATGAAATAAAGGAACAAAAAACAATTAATGAATCCTTGTTGCAGAACACAACGGGAGGAATCCCGTAGGGAAAACCCACCCATTCAACCAATAGGTTCAAGAAATAATTCTATCATAAGCGGACCAGCAACCCGAGAGAAGAAGGAAAAGAAGAACATACCCCTAAACCTACAGAAAGAGATTGTCACAGTCCTTCGAGTGATGATTCTCTTCCTCCTTGCATAAAGAAATAGATAAATGATGACAATATCCAGGGAGAGTTCGGGAAGATAAAATCCCCAACCTATGAAGGAGAAATGAACATAGGGGAGAAAGATGAAGAATGGCTTCTAGGTATGAGTAAATATTTTCGAGTACATAACTACTCTAGCGAAATGAAAGCTTGTCTAGCCATCTATAATTTAAATTGAAAAGCAGCTAAATGGTGGAGAGACCTAAAGCATACAGAGAAAGATGAGGTAAGAGAAATCACATGGAGTAATTTCTGCAAACTTTTTCAGGAGAAATACATGTCGAAAAGGTTCTTTGACAAAAGGTGAAATAATTTCACAAATTGAGGATGGGTTCCATGACTATGGATTCTTTCATTAACATAATTTTGGATATGTTACATTATGTGCCTTACATAAAGGATGAGAAAGTGAAAATACAAGAGTTTTTAGAATTTCTTCCTCCCAACTTTCGGGAGAAGATTGAATTTGACATGCCTAAAACATTGGACACCACCCTACACAAATCCAGGCTTTACTATGAGCATGGACATCTGAGGCAAGGAAATATAAACAAAAGCAAAGACAGGTCTAGGACCTTCTCGGACAACTACAAACTGGGTTTCAACCCACCACCTTACAGAAAACAGAACAACAGCTTCCCAGCCAATAAGAACTTTAATAGAACCGGTACAAAGGCATATGTACCAAATCCAAATTCTAACAAACTAGCGACAAATGGGGGAGCCAATGTTTCCCCACTACAAATCAAATGATGGAAATTCCAAGGGCCCCATTATGCTCGAGAATGTAGGAACAAGACCGATGGAGTCTTGCACAACTTACAAGAAGAACCAACAATAGAGGACATAGCTGTAACACCACGGATTTATGCAGCCTTGGATGGCTGACAGGAAGACCATCAGGTTACCATGGTCAAGATAGAAGGTAATGTTTCCAACACTTCTATTTCAATATTGATTGACACCGGTGCTTGTTGGAGCTATGTATCTCCTAAAACTATTGATGTACGTAAACTAGATAAGGTAAAACATGATAAACCCTGGTTGATGTGATTAGCCACAGGTATGAAAGAAAGGTTTCTGAAATAGTTAAAGACTGTGAGGTAAACCTGAATGGTTTTATTACTAGAATAAACCTGAACATCCTACCCTTAGGATTGTATGATATACTTATTGGCATGGACTGGTTGGAACAACACCATGTCATGGTCAATTGCTTACACAAGTCAATCTTGTGTACCGATACCCAAGGGAATCCGCTAAAGATTCAAGAATTAGAGGAAATTTCAACTCAAAATGGGCCTCCTAAGGAAAATAATAAAATAAAATTTATTAATTTTGGAGGAACAAAAGAAAAAACTACTTTTTTTATTCATATTTTCGACATATCTCCTTGAGTTTTTACTCAAATTTTGAGCATGATAGCAAGTAGAATTTAACTCCACATCCAACGAGTACCCACTCTGCATAATTTTAATGGGCCCCTCTACCCCCAAAACAAGAAATACCTGAAAAAATGTGATGATGACATCATCATCACGTTTTGTTAAGGTATTTCTGGTTTTTGGGGTAGCGGAGTCGATCAAAAGTACATAGAGTGGGTACTCACTGGATACAAAATTTAATTTCACATCCAATGAGCTCTCCCACTAAAAATTTGAGTAAAAACACATGGAGATATGTCAAAAATATGAACAAAAAAAGTGGTTTTTTTATATGGTACCTATCCCCAAGTTTATATTAAAAAATTGTTTAAGACCTATACAATATTTCAAATTTAAAGCAATTTCATTAGCTAACACATGATGACATGGAAGTTGAACTAGGGTTGAAAGGCCCATTTTAAATTGAAATTTCCTCTAATGGCATACCTAAGAAAGTTTCCGTAAGGCAGATATCCGCTTTACAAGAAAAGAAGTGGATTAGGAAAGGATGCAAACTGTTTGTAGTAAACATCCAAGACATAGAAGCTAAAAGAGAATATAAAATTGAGGAATTTCTAGTTCTCGTAGACTTGAAGGACTTATTTCCTGAGGAAATCCTAGGATTACCACCAAAACGAGACTTAGATTTTACCATAGAATTGACACAAGGATCAGTTCCGGGTTTAAAAGATCCTTACCACATGAGCGCACCAAAGTTAATGGAACTCAAACTGCAGTTGCAGGAGTTGATTGAGCAGGGATATATCCAAACGAGTGTGTCCCCTTAGGGAGAACCGATACTTTTCGTAAAGAATAAGGATGGTATGATTCAGATGCACATTGATTACCGTCAACTTAACAAGATGACCATCAAGAACCGATACCCACTCCCTAGGATCGATGACTTGTTCGATCAAGTAGGAGGAGAAAAGATATTTTTGAAGATTGAACTGTGATCTAGGTACCATAAGGTATGAATTTTTGACGAGGATATTTACAAAACCACCTTTCGTATGAGGTATGGCCATTACAAGTTTGTAGTGATGCTATTCAGGTTGACTAATTCACCTACAAACTTTATGTGTATGATGAACAATATATTCAGTAGATACCTAAATAAATTTGTTTTTGTCTTTATAGACGACATCCTAGTTTAATATAAGAGTAAAGAGGAACACGAGGAGCACCTCTGCATAGTGATATAGGTGTTACGAGAACATGAGCTATACGCCAAGTTTAGTAAATGTGATTTTTACAAACCATAGATACAGTACTTGGGTCACAACATATCCAAGAAGGGGATAGTTGTGGACCTGGAAAAGATTAAATCCATAAAGTATTGGCCTACCCCTAATAGTGTCACCGACATTAGATCCTTTTTGTGATTAGCTAGATACTACTGGAAGTTCATTTAGAAATTATCGAGGATAGCTTGTCCCATGACCACTTTGCAAAAGAAGGAAAACAAGTTCTTATGGATGACCAAGTGCGAGGAATGTTTTCAAAATATTTAACAAATTTTGATGACTGCACCAATACTATGAATTGCGGATCCTGGTGGAGATTTCATTGTTTGGACAGATGCAAGAAAGGAAGGGCTTGGAGGAGTCCCCTTGCGGAATGACTATGGAATCTGTTATGAATCGCGAAAGTTAAAAGAACACGAACAAAACTACCCCACCCATGATCTTGAGTTAGCGGCCATCATCCACGCCTTGAAGTTGTGGAGGTACTAGGCTCATGGGAAATAAATTCATTCTGAAAATAGACAATATGAGTATAAAGTATTTATTTGAACAACAAGATCTAAATGCCAGGCAAGCCATATGGTTGGATTTCCTCAGTGACTACCATTTCGAGCTAAATCATATAAAGGGAAAGGAGAACAAAATTGCTAATTCTTTGAGCCATGAGCTCATATGATATATGAGGTGACTTTAAATCAAATCGATTCGGATTTACATGAGAGGATTGAAACGACCAACAAAGATGGCCCTTTCTATGTTGAAATCCTCAAGAAGGTCCAAGAGGATAGGTTGTTTCAGCAACAAAAAGAGTACAAGGTAGACGAAACGATATTGCTATGGTTGAAAGAGAGATTGTACGTTCCAGAAGGAGGGGACATCAGGTCCAGTATCCTCACAAAATTTCATCGGACACCCTACTCATGGCATCTGGGATATCAAAAGACGATATCCGCAGTAAAGAAACACTTTTTCTTGCCTAAGTTAAAGGCTGACATAACATTGTTTATCGCAAAATGTTAAGAATGTCAGTTGGTCAAAGATGAGCACCAACATCCATCAGAGTTGCTACACCATTACCCATTCCGGAATGGAAGTGGGAGGTCATTAGTATGGATTTTATCATGGGTCTACCTAAGAGTAAAAGGCAAAAGGATTCTATCTTTGTAGTAGTTGACAAATTGTCAAAAGAAACACACTTCATTCCAGTGAAGTCGACCTACAAGGCAGTACACATTACTGACATATTCTTAAAGGACATATTTAGATTGTACGAGATACCCAAGGAAACAATATCATATCGAGATACTAAGTTTACTGGGAACTTTTGGAGATCCTTATTCTCTAGTTTAGAGACGTAGTTGAACTTTAGTACTGCTTACCACCCACAGACAGACAGGAAGATAGAATGGGTAAACCAGATTGTAGAGGACATTCTTAGGATGTATGTCATGAAAAACCCCACGAAGTGGGAATATTACCTACATCTTGCAGAGTTTGCATATAAAAATGGATACCAGAATTCTGCTAAGATGAGTCCCTTTGAGGTACTCTATGGATGGAAATGTAGAACACCAGTTACTTGGGATATCCTGGTGGATCGACTCATGTTAGGGATTGACTTACTAAAGGACTTGGAACAATTGGTTACTAAGGTCCAGCTGAACCTTAAAGAAGGACAAGATCGCCATAAGAGTTACACGGATAAAAAAAGAAAAGATAAAAATTATCAGATAATTGACCATGTTTACTTGAAATTAAAAGAAAAAAAAATGTCATTGAGCTTGGGGAGGTGTGGTAAATTAACACCTAGATTTTGAGGACCCTTTGAGATACTAGTCAAGAGAGGGCCAGTAGCATATGAACTAGCTTTACCTTCTCACCTAAGAGTCCATAATGTTTTTCATGCATATTTATTAAAAAAATATGTTTATGATACTAAACATGTCATTTATTGGTCCTTATTACAGGTGGAACCTGAAGGGGAGTTTGCACCTAAACCCCTTCATATATTGGACAAGAGAGAGGTGCAGCTCAGGAAGTGCACCATAGTCCAATTGAAAGTGGAATGGAGAGGATGATGAGGCTACTTGGGAGAATGAAGCCACCATGAGAAAGGGTTACCCCTCCTTGTTTGATGATTTCATTTCGAGTCCCTAGGACACCATGAACGGTGTTTTTTTAAGTGAGGAGGGATATAACATCTTGATTTTTTACCTAACACTTATGGGTATAAGCCCCATTGCTTATGATGTTACTTTGATGTTTTCATTGGTATATTGGGCCTAATACCCCACTACACATGAACATGATGATTTGTTTGATATATTGGGAGTAATCCAATTGCGTATGTTTCATATATATGATTTCATGTGTTGGGCATGGACCCTGAAACACATAATTTATGAGATTTTTTGTGTTGAGTGAGGAGCTCTGGAGCACATGGGTATTTGATTTTTGTGTTGAGTGAGAAGCTTCAGAGCACATGAGTGTTTATATTTTTGTTGAGCGAGAAGCTTTGGAACACATGAGTTATGAAACATTTGTGTTGAGCATGAAGCTCTGAAGCACATGAAAAGATAAAATTGGAAGTGTTGGGAATAATACCTGGAGCCTTCCAAGTTGATGTTGAGCATAAGCTCTGGAACATCGGATCCTTGGCCTTTGAATCCTTAGATGTATCCTACAAATACATCCTAGCATTAGTGTTGAGCGAGGAGCTCTGGAATTGCACTAAGTTTGTAACTCCTTGTTTTTACAATTGAATATGGCCTATGGATAAGCACTAAGAGTTACTAGAAAAATTAATACGTTGAGTGAAAATGAATCTAATAAAACATTGATCTCTTGTTACTTATTTTTAAGTGATTAAATGTGATTTTGAATTTCTGTACCTCATCAAAGTACTGAAGAACTACCATGTTATACGATGTAAACCAACATGCAAGGAGGTTTAGAGTTTCCAAACCTACTTAACCTAACCCCTACTTGAATACTTTATTAAAGAAAATGCCACATGATTAGGGGCACTGCTATATTGCTATATGATACCTAAGGTTAAAATGTTAAAAAATGGCACATATATAAATATATAATTTATACATGATAGGTATAAAGAGTAAACATAGTAATAATACTAGTAACTATAAGTAATAAAGAAGGGATCCATGTGTTATTATTATTACTAATGATAATTAAATATTAAAATACCTACAAGAGTCAAAGTAGGAACTAGTCAAAATTTCCTAAGTAAATATTAAAATTACCTAAATTAAATGAAAATGGTTCTTTCAAGAAATCAAATGATTCTTGTTTTAACTACCCCTTTTCCTGAAAAGTCTGTCTATAAAGACCCAAGACAAAGAGAGGCTTGGGGATACAAAGAGAGGCTTGGGGATCTAGCTATCTATCTTTTAAGGATTCCATAATTCTACACGATAATATTGAAGAGAGATCTTGGAGAACATTTTTCCTAAGAGGAAAAAGGAAAATTGATACAAAAACTGATATCCCAGATATGGAATCCTTACCTTAGGATCTCTAAGCTACTTGCATGTTGGAACAATCTTAGGGGGATCTGGATTGAAACCATGAATGGTTATAGGTCATGGTTAGGTGGAATGTGGTAGTTCCCAATTTATCTGATTACCTGAACAAAGGGTAGTTCTGTCTATGAATTTGTTAATGCTGGGTATTTGAGTGTGCAAGGTTTTCAACCATTGAAACAACTTCATCTTGTCGATATGAGGTTCTTTATTTTTTCCTTACAAGCTACACATGTTTTATTATTAACACAGGAGATTAAATTTTGAAGGGATATTTAGTATATGTTTGCTATAAGCTAGGTTATATTTTATGCATTACCTATTTCTTCACTTACAGGTTAAATTCATTATTCCCTAGCACATGTATTTCTTTTAACAGATGTTAGGTTATTTTATCTATTCAACCATGATATTCTAGTTAGAAAAATATATCTTATTCATATTTATAATGATGGACTAACACCTTTAGTTTTATCTGTAGGAGGGTTTGGTTTCTGTTATTTTCTGCATTTTATTTCATCATTTACAGGTTAATTTCAGCCTCCTCTCATAGAGGTATTTTCTTTAAACAGAGAATAACATATTGTAAAAACTAACTTTATAGCTTTACCTAGTTGGCATATTTCATATTACCAGCAGGCTTGTATTATTTATAATCAACCAAACTACTATCTATATCCTTACCATAAATTCTATGTATAAGATTTTAACCTAAATATAATTACTGAAACTTTAAATAATATAAACAAAACACAAGATAAAACCAGTGTTATCCTATCTATAAAACCTACTAATTACCATAAACAAACTACAAACAAACCATTTCCAATTTATAACTTTATCGCATCGTATTCCAGCCATCGAGACCTATCAAGGTCTGTAGGCACGAGTTGTAAACAATAAACCATACTATATACCATCAACATAAGGAATCAAACTTAAAACCTAATAAAAAATGCATTATCAAAATAATATCCATTTAAAAGTCTCAAGATCGAATCCTATTGGCACTTATGCCAAAACAAAAATCCACACACAACTTTAAACCATAAACCCACGCAGCCAAGGATTGAATCGTGTGGGATTTTGTCATTAGAGACATAGGTTATTTAAAACCATGACAGGCATTGAATTCTATAGGATTTGATTGGAAAAATATTACTACACTGTAAAGCGTTATGAAATTTCACATCAATCAAAAGAAACTACGATAATGAAACTAAATAATGTATAGGAATAAACATCGAAATTATACATTGGCTACACTTTCACATAAGGGTTGAAATCGCAACTAGCAAGCTCGAACCCATAACCCAGTTCAAACCATAAATGAATCATTTTTCTGTCAGCGTTTCCCATTTCACAACCAAACCAAATAAATTATACACACTATATTTCTTCATCAAGGATCACGACCGATAAGTAACAGATATCCATTAATATAATCCATGTAAAAATAACAACTGTCTACACTATCCTTTCCAGGACTTACCCATTTCGCAATGATAAAACAAAGCTCACGACCATCCCAAAATTAAGTTACAAGTAAGAAAAATATGTCATAAATTACCATTAAAATAAACATTGTGAATAAGAAAGTACACAGTCGTGAATTGGCAAGAGTGCCATTGCCAGCAATGGCACTGCTGTAAGCAAAACTAAATCATTTAAAATCAATACGTAGAACCCCCATTAACACACCACAACAAATGTTTAAATACAAATAGTGAAATACATAGGGTCATAGGCTTGGCTAAGCTAGTGATAGTATGAATAAACCCTAGTCCTAAATGCATACAATTATGCCTGCTATAACGTACGAACAAAACTACATAGTCGCAATTCAAGTCACCATTGCAAACAATGGTATTGCCACAATTTAAAGAAACATCATCAAAACTAAAACGAAAAAGTATTCATTAACCATCAAAGGCATACATTTAAGCTACCAACCCAAAATACATTTCAGATCTGAGTCATGACAGTCATGGTGAGAAGGTGCCATATAACAAACATCTTAAACCCCATAATTTTCATACACATCTCTAGATGCCTAGTAAATATAAGCAGAACCTTACATAGTAGAAACCCTTAACCAAAACATTTATTCATTCATCATTACAAACACTGAGCTCAAAGATCTTCTAAAAACATCTATACACAGAGGTAACAAGTTTAAACTTGTTTGTATAGGGCTTACCCATGAGGGGTATTTGTTGACATCCTGGTGGACACCATGACCTGCGAATGGAAGCTATGTCACCTACAAACAAAGGAACAAAGGGCGTTAGAAGTATGCAAATCCTCCATATGAAAACAACAAGTAATAACGCTACAAACCTAGGTGGAGAGCATACCTTCCAACTGCGCAGGGCAAGCCAGTCCTCCATCCATTAACAAAACCAGAGATTTGAATAGAGCATAACCCCAACAGTGAAGAATGAATCTTTCATCCATGATAGACCAAGCATAGGGTTTAAGTCTCCCCATCCCAAGGAGCATTATTCTGCCACCTTGTCCACCACCAATGACATGATTTGTCCTTCATAACTATAGTTAAAAACCCCAAATGTGATTTGTAGTGGATATGCAATTTTCATTGAGGCCACCACCCATACATATTATTGTTGAATTTGGATAATCCAAGGCTCATGGCATATGGAATATGCAATGAATGGACCTTTACACATATATCTTATGGCATGTAAACTATAAATACCATTTGGGTAAGTCTTATGACTTAAGCCCTTGACCTTTCGGCATAAAAACATTCCAATCATATGTGATAAATACTAAGCATAAGAACAAAGTTTATTAAGTCTTAAACCACGTTAATAATGTTAACTAGTTAGACATAGGTCTACTAAACCTGAGCTATGTGTAAAACAATAAACATGAACAATAGTAGTAAGAATTGCTAAGATAGGACTTTGGTCCTTTTGTCTTCAAAAGAAATGGAGTAGTTTAGCATAGGTAGCATGCCAAGTTTTAAACAGTCATAGCGAGCTTTGTCATCTAATGAACCTACACAAAAATGAAGAGGAGTTGAATTATTTCAACACCAGCGTAGATCCAAATACTAGGCTCTATCAAGCATCGAGAGGGATCAAATCTCTCGAGGTGCAAACCTTTTCTTAGGTATTGCACTCAATGAGCTATCAACTTTGGTGTGTCCTATATATAGCCATTGATTTGATTCAAACCAAAAGAGACATATTTTTATTTAAGGTCCACATATAATATTTTTATTATTGATATTTAATATTATTTATGGCCCACATATAATATTTGATATTATTTTTTATTTTGTTAGGAACGAACATTACAACATCTCTCCATACATGGTTTTAAAACCATATTGAAGGCCCTCCTAATACCATGGGTTGTTTAGGAGACCTTGCACATGGTCTTAAAACCATTTGGAAGGCCCTTCTAAACCATGTAGAATAAAACCATTGGTTTTTTAGGAGGCAAACCATGTGCACAACCCTCCTAAACCATCTACAATAAACCACGGGTTGTTAGTAGAAGGCCTTGCACATGGTTTTAAAACCAGGTGCAAGGCCAACATTTTTTTGCGGATAATTCAATTTTTTATTTTTTATTATTTTGTTAGGTAGGAACATTACAACATCTCCACCCTATTGTGTTTTTTTCTGACCCTCATTTTTTTTGCGGACAATGAGTATTTACTTTTTTTATTGTTTTGTTTGGTAGAAAGATTACAACATCTCCCCCTTATTAGGTTGTAGTTAAACATCTCTCCTTTAGTGGGTTGTAAAATGCACCTCTTCGATGCAATAATATTTCAATGTTTTTCATATGGTTTTCCACCTTATTTTTATAATCTTTTTTATAAAATATCTTATAAAAATTTATTTAATAAATAATTCAATGATTCATTTTAATGAAAAAAAAAATTAATATCTTTATAATTTTAAAAAAAAATATCTTATAAAAATATTATTTAAAAAATAATTCATGGTTAACTTCACTCAAAAGAAATTGATAAAAAAATAAATTAATAAATTTTAATATATATGAATGAACGAGAAAAATAAATTAATAAATTTTAATATATATGAATGAACGAAAAGTAATATTTTTATACCTTTCTATAGACCACATTACTGTCCGTAGAAAATTTGAAGAGTTTGCCATGGTTTTAAATTAATATATTTGACATTACATCATAGTTATCATTATCCTCGGTTATAAATTAGATTATTTCTAATGTTTGCGAGAGTTCTTCTGAAATCAATGGTAAGTTATGTTGAGTATTTAAGTATGAGATTAAAGTTTTAATTTTTTTAAATGACTTTAAATTAAGAATGATATTAATTTTTTTTATAAACAATATTTATTAAGTTTTTTTTTTTTAATTTTTAAACAAATATGATTACTGTAAGTTTTTAAAGTTAAATATGAACCGTTTACATAAGTCAATATATTAATTAGGCTTTTATTATGCTATAACAAAAGTTTACTTTACTAATTAGGTTTTCCTCATTAATAATTAACACTTTTATTTTTAGATTTATGTGTTCGCCAAGGCTGTGTAATCTCTTTGCCTCCTAATAAGAACTTGTTTAAAGCAAATAAATGTACTTTGAGATAACATAAAATTGCCCACACTGTATGTGGATTGATAAGTTAAATGCTGCAAACATATTTTTAATACATTCACACATGTTCGATTTTTTTCCCTTAATATTTACAATTTAGGTAAAAATATACCTTAAAAAAGAAAGGGTTTAATAGATTGCTCGTCTTTATGCCTAACGAAAATAATAGTTCGCATAGCATAAATAAATCCAAGTTCAAATGAATCAAAAGAGATTTCATAGAAAACATTGTTGCAGCAATCAATCAATAAGAAATTAGTAAAGGGGACTTACATATGCAGAGCTGGAGCTGGACCCCTGAGTCTGAGTGTCTGCGTGAACAAATATCAGTTGGAGTTGAATAAATATCAGCAGGCTGGGCTGGGACTGAGTGTTAGGAGGTATGATTTGATTAGCCTGCCTTTCCTCCTCTTCCATTGCTGGAGAAGAATCATTATCATCGTGAATATGAGTAGGACGCAAACCTCCATCATCGTGAATAAGGGAATTATTTCGATCTCCTTCAAAGACCATTTTGATCTCATATGTATTCTATTTGAATAATCCGAAGGATATGTTCGATGCATTGACCAGCTAGTAGGAAGGAAAGAAAATCAACATGAAGATGACCATGATAAATCAAATCAAGGATGTAAAGATCAATATGTCAAAAAGCATTCAATCCCACTTCACAAGGGCCTCTCAGATTAAGGAGCAACTAGAAGCCATTATAATACAATGTCAAGGAAGTAGAATTGGTGATGACCACCTTGAATGGTTTCCCATAATCATGGGAACATTTCATTCAAGGAATATGTACCAAAAGGAGGCCCACCAAGTTCAGTATGAAGAGAATAAAATATAGGTCATGATGACAATCAGTCTTAACAGCTCATACCACCAAAGATTATGAACCAGTCGAGAACATAACAAGGGAGGATTCGTCAAGTGATGAGGAATATGTAGTTTGATCCAAAAGAATTCAACACATGATGAAGAATAAATATTATCTATTTCAACATTGGATAAGAAGGGATGCTACTTTGTGATTGATGAAGAAGAAGGGAGTTGGTCAACATTGGCCACAATCACAAGCCCTCAGAATAAGATGATGGAGAAAGGCACATTGTCAGATACTCCAGTAACTCTAGATTAAGATGGAGTCTAGAAAAAAAATAAAGATAAATGTGTAAATTGTCATTTACTATATATTGTTTAGTTGTGTATATATTTATGTTCAATTGATTTAGAAAATGTATTATGCATATTAGAGTGTTTGCATTCATGAACAATATATTACTAATATGCATGTGATGGGTAAGTTTACTATGGTGTTGTACATCATTCCATTGCTACTTATCTAGAATGAAACCTCTTTGTTTCAATATTGGGAGTAGTGCATGCTATTAATAATGTTCTCGTAGAGATGGAAGGCATATAGAAAGTTACTATATATGAATGTTGTAGCATTGGACAAGATAGTTGCATGATTGTGTGATATATGTATTTATGCATAAGAATTTGTCATTATTAATATACTTTGAAAAATATGAAATGTTTCTAATCATGCAACTAAATTTGACTTGTAGGAAAGATAATGTACAATCAACTCAAGAAAAGAAGGATGAGACTTATTATGGAGAACAGGTGAATGGCTTATACATAACATTCAAAGAAGATTCACTCCAAAAAAATGAAGAGGAACCTAAATATCCGAGGCAGGGATAATTTTAGGGGCGAATTTTAGCCCAGTGGGCTATTTTTCCATGTTTTTCTCCCAAAAAAGATTCGCCATTTTGCATTTTTTGAAACCCTGTTTCGCCCAATTTTGATGGGGTAAAATTTTTTCACCCTAAAAATCGCCGAATTATTATATAAACAATATAAAAACCTTGGAAATTAAATTAGTTTTTGAAAAATATCGCCAATCATTTTATAGCTGGTGTTTTAATAATTGGTAATATTCAACAACATTTATACACTTTTAAATAAGTATGGTTCCTTAAAATCATCCCTGATCCGAGGGTCATAGAAATCATGATGGAAGAAAGAGATTCAGAAGAATATCAGAATCATGATATGAATGAGCCACCTACTTGTGTAGATACACCCCAAAGGAGAGCACTGACAAGAGAATGCCAGCTTGGGCATGAGATGTCATCCAATATGAAGAAAAGTATGGTGCTCCATACATGAATTCCATAGAAAGCAAGAGGCCTTAGATACACTCTATTTATAGGGCATTGATGTGTGACATCATTGATGTAAATACTTCAATATATGAAGAAGCAATCAAGAAGAAAGAATGGAAGGATCCTATGATCGAAGAAGTACCAGTTGATCATGAAGAATGATGTCTAGGATGTGGTTCTAAGACTTGAAGAGAAGTCTGTAGTGTCTTCCATGTCGATCTACAATATCAAGGATGTAGTAGATGATGGCATCAAGAAATACAAAGAAATGTTCATGATTTCTATCAGAAAGAGGGAGTTGATTAGTGAGGAACACTTCATTGAAGTAGAAGTGCATATCAAGCATAGACCCACATGTGTGTAGAACACTTTGTATATTCTCAAAAGGCACCCATGGGATGACACATAAAGTTATATGAGGAGCTTGAGGATCACCTAGAGTGATGGAGATATCAACCTTTTATACAAGGTTGAATATGGAATCCTTCAAAGGATGAGAATGTCATAGATGGGTGCAAGAGGAACCTTCAACAAAATTTGATAAGGAGGATATTGTTATGTAGTGACCTTGGCATAGATGGATACATAGAATATCAATAGTAGAGGAGGCTACCTATCACACTAGTGAATAATGACCCGATGTAGAGAGTATACCATAAAAAGGGAAGATGGTGCTCCACTTTAGAGGGAGTGACTGATGTAGATCTTAGAGTTCAAGAATCTTGACATGATTCTTGGGATTAGAGGTGTGGCACAATCCAGAGGATATTTTCCTTATCCAAGGAAAATATGTGGTCTAGATCCTAATGAGGTGTGAGATGGTGGATTATGAGGCTATACTAATGGAGTCAAAATTGAAGTTTTTGCATGACCCTACTTCATAGATAGTTAATGCCACGATCTATATGCAAATGATTAGCTCATTACTTGATGAACATGGGGCCAGATATATTCTTTGTAGAGAACACTTTTTGCTAGTACATGGTGGAGCCAAGAAATGTTTACATGGTTGAGACAAAGCGCATGCTGAGGTACCTAGAGGGTATGATCAAGTATGGCCTTATAATGCGAGAGATTTAGAGGATGTTCTTGCTTGTGTATGTTGACTCCAATTGGGATGGTAGTGCTACATATAGGAAGAGAAATTCATTGTGCTACTTCAACTTGAGGTTTGGCATGATTTCTTGGTGCAGCAAGAATAAGATGAGTGCAGCACTGAGTACATATGAGGAAGAGTATATTCCATATTTTGTAGAAATTTGTGAGGTAGTGCAGTTTCAAAAGCTAGCTGCTGAAGTGTTTGATGTTGAGTTAGAGATGACTTGTGTGTACTATGAAAACCGGAGTTGTATGAAGTTGTTTGAGAATCCAGTATTTCATGACAAGTCAAAGCATATTGAGATAAAGTATCATTATATTCGGGATATGGTGTAGAGAGGAGCAATGAAGCTCCAATATGTTGCAATAGGCGAGCGGGTAGTTGATGTCTTGACCAATCCTATGGAGAAAGTGAAGTTTGAGTACTTCAGGGACAAGCTTGTTGTAGTGCAGATTGGTGTCCATTACAAGAGGGAGTGCTGAGTCCCACTGGTTTCCTACATCTAGTATGAAAACAAACTTGCTCTATAGATGTTGAAGTCCTTGTTGGAGCTAGTCCTACATCCAATATGAAAAAAGACTGGCTCTATAGATGTGAAGTCCTAGTTGGAGCTAGGCCTACATCCAGTATGCAAAAGGAATGACACTATAGATGTTGAAGTCCTAGTTGGAGCTATGTTGACATCTAATAAGTAAAAATACTGGCACTTTTGTTGATGAAATACTAGTTGGAGCTATGCCTACATCTAGTATGAAAAGTATTGGGACTGTAAAGATCTGCATTTATTATGAAAAAGGACTAACCCTATAAAAGAATCCATTATGAAAAGAAATGGAATTGCTTAGATCCACATTCAGTATGAAAACTATTTCAGCCTACGAAATAATTGAATATGAAAAAGGACTGGCACTACATAGATCTGCATTCAGTATGAAAAAGGACTGAACCTCCAAAGGAATCCAATATGAAAAAAGACTTGGATTCCATATATCTGCATTCAATATGAAAAATGACTGACCCTGTGAAGGATTGAACCAGTGAAGGATTTCGGTAATAAACAAACTAGAATTGTAGAGATCCACATTGAGTATGAAATAGGATTGACCCTGCCAAGGACTATAGTATGAAAAAGGATTGGCATTGCAGATATGTACATCTAGCATGAAAAATGGATGGAACTGTTTGAATATGTTGACCTACATACAACATAAAAAAGTGTTGGATCAGTAGTTGATGAATCCCTATATGAGATCTAGGCTTACATCTCGCATGAAAAAGGTGTGTCTCTGTAGTACTTTTGAGGTCATATAAATCTGAGAGATTCCACTAGTAAATGGTCGACGAGATGAGAGTTTCTGCAGCCGTGTTGATGATCCACCGATTTTTATCATGTCCAGAGATTGTGTTTAGTTGTGGTGGTGACTGGGTTCGAACAATACCTTCCTTATTAATATAATGTAACTTTGGAATATATTCTTCATTGTATTATGTCAGGATTAATTAATCCTCCTTTGTCCAATATAGTCTATTTGGCCTATTTTCCTAACTTAGGGGGTAATTATTACTGTGATAGAGTGTGGGAGAGACACATATAGGTTATATGCCACTTACTGCATGTGCATGCATAATTTTATGTGCCTCTAAGACCAATCCCTACATTATAGGATCCCACTCTGAGTGCCACCATAAACCTCCATCAGTTGGTTATGGTTGGTATGCATTGATGTTGAGTTAATCTCTTGCTACAATAAGTTACATAACTTTTAGTTATCCTAGTGCTAGTTTTGCATGCAAGAAGGGAGAGTGGTGCCTTTTTCCCACCTGCATCATCAATTAACTCATTGTAGACTGATTTATACATCCATATTTAGACTAGTGAGTTCGATCAGTGATTTAGAAACACTGATTCAGCTATTCAGTCAACTTGAGTTGGTATATTCGAATCCTATCCATGGAATTCAAATTCTATTTATTGTATAATCATTGTATTATTGATTAATGAATGAATATTAATGTTTTGATTATCTGAACAATTCTTGCCTTATTTATTTGAAATTTGTGGCATCAATTTCCTGTTCAGTGTACATTCTCTTTGATTATTCCACTACATAATTCCCTTCCTACAACTTTCATATTTTCCTATAGATGGATGGTTCACAAATTTAGCATGGTATCTCATCCTTTTTTCAGGCTAGCAGCAAGTCTTGTTCGATCTCCATTGTACACCATAAGAATTTGAGTTTCCACATAAATCCTAGAATCATAGCATGGCTCCCTCTCGATTCTGTCCATAGAATTCTATCTAGGCGTGATGTACTTTGATAAAGTGTACATGTCAAGGCGTAAAGGCCTGAATTGAAATATGATTCCAAATTGAATTGGTTTTGCAGTGTTCTTTGCAGGTACCTACATAGCTTCTTGAGGAATTCACTAATCAACATACAAAAAGATGGAGAATTCTTCAACTCTCGTACCCTGAATCCTTACACCCTTCATTTACATTGATTGGAGAGAAGATATGTAGGTATCCTTGTGCAATCTTTGTCTGTTTAGGATGACAATGGGCATCGAGGATGAGCCCCTGAAGTATGTTAAGAAGAACAAGTTTTTGAATTTTCGTAATGAATCCTTCAGTTTCACGTGCACTCACATTTCTTGAGATATTTTATTCCACCTTGAGGGAATAAGGAGCTTGAAGGAATAATGGGATAATCCTGAATCTTTTTTTGGAAAAAAAGATGATCTTCGAGGGCATATTTTGGAGAATGAGCTCATTACACTACAGCTCAACAGTTTTGAAAATATTCAACAATTATTTACAAAATACAAGTCACTAGTGATGCAATGCAAACAACATGGATTAGGGAGGAAAGATGAGCAACTTGTGTTGTCAGGGATGAGAAAACTTGGATCAGAGTTCTCAATCTTTGTCTCTACATTCCTTTTTGGAAGAAATTCTATTCATAATTGGAAGATGGATTCTCTAGATTCTTTTGTTGAGTTCTTGATACAAGAGCAAGATAAATTGGTTCAAATGGGAGTGATTCAAAACTCCAAGAATCAAGCACTCTTTGTAGGAGACTCAAACAATGTGCAAGAAAGAGAGAAGAACAAAGGAAAGGATACCCAAAAAAATGATTAAAAGCCAAAGGAGAATCATAGGTCTTCCCATGGAGGCTCAGGCTCCAAGAAAAAGAAGAATTTTAAGAATACTAAGTGTCCTTATTGTATGAGAGTCTTTCATCCAGAGATCCAATGCATGAAGAAGAGCATCGACCAGTTCTCAACACTCCTTGAACATAAAAATATTTCCCTTCCACAAGGAGCAAAGAAGTCTGATGTTGGACAACCAATAGAAGATAATGAGAGGTGTCATTCCATTAGAGGAATTTTGGAGTCTAAAATGGGCCTCCTAAGGAAAATAATAAAATAATAGTTGAAATAATAAAAATAATGGTTAAAATAATAAAATAATATTAATTAATTTTGGAGTAAGAAAGAAAAAACTATTTTTTGTGTTCGTATTTTCGACATATCTCCCCGTGTTTTTACTCAAATTTCGATCCGGAGAGCTCGTTGGATGCAGAATTTGATTCCGCATCCAACGAGCTCTCCCGATCGAAATTTGAGTAAAAACACAATGAGATATGTCGAAAATACGAACCAAAAAAAGTAGTTTTTTTTAATGACAAATATGCCAATTCAACCATTATGGTTGACTTATTTTATTGAAATTCTATTGGTTCTTGAATTCCAACTCACAAAAACTTATTTTGGCACGTTTTCTTATAAGGCCCATTTTAGACCCCAAATTTCCTCTAATGCTTGAAGGCAAGCCTCACTCAGTCGAAGAATTATTTGATATATTTTAGAGAATCCAACCACATGGTTTCCCCCAGGGAATCCTTCACCACTCCGAATATATCAAGAGGAAGTAGCATTCATATGGGGGATAAATCTTAGATCTTAACAACAGGTAGAGATTCTATTAAAATCCAACACAGAGAGTTCAGAAATGTACTCTGTGTTCCCTCTCTTGTAGAAAATTTGTTATATGTTTATCAGATGACACATACTAGCTCACCATAGCAAGTTGTATTTGGTCCTGAATCGGTGGATATATTATATGTCTTAACTGGGAATATTATAGAAAAGGGTGTTGCAAAGAATTCCTCCAAGGCATATTAATTCTCACACTTTCTTCCATACTCATCTCCAATACAATCTGAGCAGCCATTCGAAAGGGAAGGTAAAAACTCTCTTTCATCTCCATTTGCAGATAATGACATGTTGCATAATATTTAAGTTTTAGAAGACAAGGAACAATATCATCATTATATTGATATTGATATTGTACCTCTAGATCCATATCCATCTCCTATTCCAATTCAAAATCCTAAATGGGTTGAAAAGCTCATTAAAGTAGTTGTGAATGTTGTTGGGGATATAGATGATAGAATAAGAATGAGGTCCTTGTATCAAAATGAACATGTTTCACTCTCTCACACAACTTTGCTACCTACAGACTGGTGCAACAAAATTCCACAGAGATGCTACTTGATGATAGTGAATGATCCAAAATTTGGCCCAGTGAAGAACAAAATGCATCATTCTATTCCTCCCTCAGAAAGAAGAGATGAAAGAAAAATTCAACACATTGGAAGAAGATGGAGAGGTTCACATGCACAGTCTCAGGATGTTGATGCATAAAAGAACTAGATTACTGCATTATTTTTGCACAGTGCTACATATTGCAGCAAATTTTTCACAAGTTTTTTTCTCAAATAGAAAACTTTTCTCATAAGTATAGCTTGTTTTCTGATTCATGCTTATTTTGACAGGGCATTTTTCCCATGAGGTTTTCCCCATTTTCCTTAGTTTATTAAGAAGTATGTTATTTCATTTAGATGGTATGGGTGACTTTTGGCATTGTTTCCAGGGCCCAAGTTGTCCAAAGTTAGGATTAAGGAGGGGGGGGAGGGGGGGTGTTAAGATTAATTAATCCTCCTTTGTCCAATATAGTCTATTTGGTCTATTTTCCTAACTTAGGGCATAATTATTACTATACTAGAATGTGGGGGACACACATAAAGGTTATATTCCACTTACCGCATGCACATGCATGATTTTATGTTCCTCTAAACCAATCCCTACATTATAGGAGTCCACTTTGAGTTCCACCAACAACCTCCATCAGTTTGTTATGGTTGGTAAGTAGTTATGTTGATTTAACCTCCTGTTATTCAGTGAGTTAAACTGAATAGAGTCACCAAATTTAGGTGAGTGCACATTTAACCCTTCAGTTAACTGAATTTAAACCTAAATTAAGCATAAAACATGGGAAGGAGCCTTTATCACTTCAATTTAATTGAAATGTAGGTGAAGCAACCTCCAGTTGAATGAATGGGGTGCATATGTCAAACATATCAACCTAGATTTTATCCTTGATTGAAGGAGGAGGCTCAATTAGGCTCCTTGATTGAAGGAGGAGATCGAGTTTGATGATGTAGTCACATGTTTGAGTCAAAACTTAGGATAAGTGGTAAATTAGGAAAAAATAAGCCAAATAATGATGTGTGGTTGGAAAATGATTCCAACACCCCCCCTTAAGCTAATATCATGTGGAGGATTAAAAAAAAGGGACCCAACAACAAATTCCATAGGTCACTCTTTACAAAAATAATCCTAAAATGCTAAAAAAATCTAAGTGAGGAAAAGAGGAAAAACCCCGTGGGAAAGAACCCCCTCGCCTCAAACTAAACACTGAAGAATTAATCTTTCTTTTCCATGATGGAATTCACCCCTAGCAGTGAACAGAGGTGAGAGAACTTCTTCTCAGTGAAGCTCTTAGTGAAAATGTCTACAATTTGCTCATCCATAGGACAATATTGCAGAACAATGGTTCTGTCATACATAAGATCTATGATGTAGTGCATATGGATATCGATGTGTTTGGTTCTCTGTCTGTGAACCAAATATGTCGATATCTTGATATAACTTTTATTGTCTCAAAAAATGAAGTATAAGTGGTGCTACCAATGTCAAACTCTGCTAGAATAACTTACAACCAAATTGCTTGAATGCATGCATTCATGTAATCTGCCTCTGCTGAAGATAGGGAAATGGATTCCTTATTTTTTCTTGAATAGAAAATAGGACCACTACCAAACATGAAAACATAGGTTTAAGTGGAATTCCTATCTATGCTATCTCCATCCCAATATGAATCCATGAATCGTACCAAATGTAGATCGAAATTTACAGCATAGTGAATGCCAAAGTCTCTAGTACCCTGCATTGTAGAATCCTCTTGGATTCCCTCCAATAAAATTCATGACGATGATGCATGTACCTTGATACAACATTCATGACATAACAATTAACATTCCTTGAATGTATGAAGTACAGAAGGATTCAAATCAATTACTGATAGATAGTGGAATCCACCATCGGTGTAGAATTTCCTCCCTCAAGACTGATTCTTGAGGGGATTGGGAAAGGTGGAGCCTTACAATAAGACATAATAAACTTAATTAGCAGATCTGAAGCATACTTTTATTATCTGATCATTATACCATCAAAATATTGAGTGATTTCTAAGCCAAGAAATTGCCTTAGCAGGCCTAGATCACTTATATCAAACACTTCATGTAAAGTGGTCTTGATGAAGCTGATTGAAGCAAGTGTGCTTCCTGTAATTAATAAATAATCAACATACATAAATATAATAAAACAATTACCTTCATATTGATGAAAGTACACATTTTTAGCATACTTTTACATCTTTCAAATTTTTGTGATAGCAAAAATGAGTCCATCTTGGCATACCAAGCTATTGGTGTCTATTTTAAGCCATACATTGATTTTCAAAGTTTGAAAACTAATGTTGGGTCTGTTATGTACCCTTTAGGATTATTCATGTAGATATATTCTTGTAGCTCTCCATGAATAAAAACACTCTTCACATCCATATGTTTCATGTCTCACTGTTTGGATGCGGAAATAGCCAATACTAGCCGAATAAAATCCATCTTTGCCACTGGTGCAAAGGTTTCTGTATAGTACACTCTTTGAACTTGTGAGACTCCTTTTGCAACCAGATGAGATTTATTTTTTCAGGTTGAGCCAGTTGCAACAACCTTAGTTCGGTAGACCCATTTTCATTTAACAAGTTTCCTCCGAGGTGGAAGAGAAATTAGCTCCCAACTTGCATTTTTCTGAAGAGATTCATACTCTTCATCCATAGAAGATTGCCATATTAGATAATTATGGGCATGATATTATGAATTTGGATTAGATCCAACCATCATATAGAAATTATGAGACATCAAAGGATCAGTTTCAGAAAGAGAAACACTTGCTCTTTGATAATCTTCCTGAGTTCTCCTTGGATCAACATGATTTCCAATGTTTGACCCGACAGAGGAGAGAGAGTCTTTTCTTCCCATTTTGGTAGATTAGTGGGATCATTAGGATATGATTCAGAACTTGATATTTCATGCTCACTGATGTCAGACATTACATCTGGACTATCAGAGCACATACTTTCATTTTCATCTCCAGAATATTCATCGGAAAGAGGAAATGGTTTTGTAGTTTCTTCCTCTACTAGTTTTAAATCTTGAAGAGGTTCTTCAAAGTAAACACTTCTCTCAATGAGATATTTTTACTTATGATATTCAAGATCTTATATCATTTTTCTTATTTAACATACCCAATGAGAACACACTCAACAATCTAAATTTGCAAATACTTTCTTTTATCCGGTGGAATTCTACCCCAAGCAGTGGTCCTGAAAACCTTGATTTGGTATGATTTAAAGGTGAAATCATGAGGATACCAAACTTTGAATAGTCATTTACCTCGGTTGTTTTAAATTAAAAATGATTAAAAATACTTTGAGGGACTAACTTTCTTTAAAGGTGAATAATGCCTTTGCTTAACGGATACTTGTCGAAACCTTCAAAGTTGAGTAATCACATTACATCTATATTTTCGACTTGAGAATAAGGGAGAGAGGCGTAAAATAAATTTAGTGATCCACCTTGACTGTTATTTTATTTAATGGCATTGAGACTATGGGAAATGGGGGGCGCAATCCATTCGGGAATGATTGGGGAAATCCCAATGCTTCCCACCCTGTATACGTTACATGGTTTGCATTGGATGATCTTTATTGATCCATAACTAACATGGAGAAACTTTGTATACGTTTACAAATGTCTACGAAAGTTCTTGGTATGCATTTTAACATTGGTCTACGTTGGATGATTTTTACAACTACGTTGAATATGTATGCGTTTCCATTTTTGAATCTGTAGAATGTAAAACTTAAACCCAATCTCTGGTATGCATTGACATTTCAAAATCTATAGAATATATGTTGTAATATGTAAAACCTAGATATGGTCTTTGTATGCATTGCCAATTTGGGATATGTAGAGTATGTTGTAATATGTAAAACTTAGATCCAATATCTAGTATGTGTTTCTATTTTGGGATCCGTAGAATATATGCTGTAATATGTAAAACCTAGCTCTCATCTTTGCATGCATTTCCATTTTGGGATCCATAGAATATGTTTTAATATCTAAAACTTAGATCCAATATATGGTATGCATTGCCATTTCAGTATTTGTAGGATATTTGATGTAATATGTAAAACCTAGATCCAATCTCTGTATGCCTTGCCATTTTGGGATCTGTAGAATATGTTGTAATATGTAAAACTTAGATCCAATATAATGTATGTGTTTCCATTTCAGGATCTATAGAATATATTTTGTAATATGTAAAACCTAGATCTGATCTCTGGTATGTGTTGCCATTTTGGAATCTGTAGAATATGCTATAATATGTAAAACTTAGATCTGATATCTGGTATGTGTTTCCATTTTGGGATATGTATAATATGTTGTATATCCTTGGTATGCATTTCCATTTTGGGATCTGTAGAATATATGCTATAATATGTAAAACCTAGATTTGATCTCTCGTATGCGTTGTCATTTTGGGATCTGTAGAAGATGTTGTAATATGTAAAACTTAGATCCAATCTCCGAGTATGTGTTTTAACCTTGGTCTGCGTTTGATGATTATTACAAATACGTTGATATTGTATGCATTAACCAGTTTTCTTCGTTTTCGATCGGTGGTTTGGGAAGAAATACCTGTATGCATCTTCATGCATTTTGAATATGTTTTTACATACATATACAGCTGGTGACATGTGCGTTTCTATATTTACAAATTCAAGAAAATACAGCTGCATGCGTTAACCATTGTGTTCATTTTCTATCCGTGATTTGGAAAAATCCTGGTTAGCGTCTTCATGCATGTGTCTACATTTTTTTTTATCTTACTTATATATCTCACTTGTTACATATGTGATCCATTCTTGAATGCGTTTACAAACATGTTCTGCATTTTTTATAGATCATTCCTTGCGTTTTAATTCTTTGTCTATCTAAGAAATACCTCTCTACATTTTATGCATTTTAGTCACCTGCATTTTTTATCTTAAATTACCTATTGAGGGGATTTTTTCTATGCGTATCGATTATTAAAGGTTTTAATGGTTAACATTATTCCTAGCATGATTTGGGATGGGATGTGAGTTTAATAACCAAGTCACCTTGAACCTTGAAGAGTTTCTCATTATATAAATTTTTTTAGTAGATTCATCGCGTAGCTCGATGGTGGCTTTAGGATGAATAACATATGCCAAATAGAGTCAATGGTTAGGAGGAAAGTCGATGTCCAACTTTAGAAAAGTAACCTTTAAATAGTTAAGTTTTGATTTTGAAAATTATTTTATTCTAATTCGAGCTTATTATGTTCTTCAATATACAGCTTATGGTGAAGTTATTGATTAATTTATAGTGCTCCTATATATATATATTTATGAATTGACATGATTGTTGAGAATTTGTGGTTGCAGAGAATGGGTTCGAATAGCAGAAAGGAATTAGACTATCCTATGAAGACAGTACGGTGGAATCAATTATATAGTTTTACATATATACATATTTATGAATGCTCATAACCCTTAATGTGTTATAAAGTTAGATTTCATTTTTATAATTGAAATAATGAAGCAAACTAACCTTCTTGTCTTCTCAACAACCGACTCAGGAGATTCATATCTTGTCTCCTACAATTGGTGCCTAGGAGATCGGGTACATTATAAGGGGTTAGTTGTTATAAAGTATGTTAACCACAACTAAAGATATGTTCATTATGTCAAAAGTATTTTAAGTAAATACATGAACCTGAGTCTTTTATTTGAGATTGTGTTATGTCTTCATTACTAGTCATGGGGATGATTATTGGTGGTAAGTTCTTATTTTAAACTTTGTACAATTAAGCTTTATACTTTATTATGTAAATGAGTGAGTATTAATAATTAACAGATGCCAAGAGTTCTAAAGTCATCATGTTTAAACTAGAAAAGAAAACTTGATCTATTAATTGAAAGCATTAGGGTGAAATCATGAATCTGGGTGTCTATTTTGGGGCGTTATGAGAAAAATAGTGTTGTATTCCCACGTTTGTTAACTTCGAGCAAAGAAAAATTAGATTTGTATTTATAATTTAATTTTGTAGTAAAACAAAAGTTGTAGAGAATTGTGTTAGCTTTCTATCGGTTATTTTTTAGATTTTTTTTATTGGCATTTGGTGTCATTTTTTCAAGTGTTTGATAGTATGCTATTAATTAATGAAATTCTGATAAATAGTCATGTTTTTTTACACCGGTTTATTCATTATTCAACTATTGTTCATTAAAAACAAAATATGTTATTATGATCTAGACATATTGTACTAAAGGTCGTGTATAAGTTTGTATCCAACAACCGCACCCAATAACTATTAGAATTTTTTGAAGTGGACCAATTTGAAAAACTAGCATAAACCTGACATGTTTAGTTTGACACAACATCTTCCCTAATTTCCAATTCAAAAAACTTTTGAAGAAAACACATCAATTTTAGGCACCATGATTTTTCCAAATTTTTTTATCGTGTCTTTAAGAAGTTATTGAATTTTCATTTCAATGAATTCTATTAAATTTTGAAGCAATCCACACACCTTTTAAGAAATATAATAAATAAAATTAGTGGATCACACCAAATTCAAAAAAATTAGCATCTATAAAAAGTAGATTGAATTATGCAACTAATGGTATTATTTATGAAGAGAAATTGTAAGTATTTGATATGATCCGATCTATCCGAAAATGGAAGAAGAGTAAAAAATGAAATGAAATTCCATTTTTGAAAATTTATAGGTTTTTAGCCGAACAAATATTTCGGCCGAAAGTTACTTTTAATGGATACCATTAATTTTAAAGTTTGAAAGTTTGAAAGTTAGTTCTTTCTAATTTTAAAGTTAACAGTATTCGTTAAAATTAACTTTCGACTGAACTATTTTTTCAGCCGAAAGTTAGTTTTATGTTTTCAGCCGAAAACATAATTTAGTTCGGCTGAAATATTATAGAATATGAATTCGGAAAAATTATTCGCACAAAATAGACACCATGATTCATGATTTCACCCAGTATTGTTGAAAGGATTGATATTTATAGAATATATGAATACGATTAAGGAATATGTATTTTGTTGGCATTCAATCAATGATTACAAAATTCTAGGGAAATATGGTATGAGTAGTAGATTTATGAAACTAATTAAGATTGAAAAGATGGTTATTATGGTAATAAATCTTAGTCTTGATTCATTTCTCAGC
>LPNX010073550.1:450704-716201 GCA_001517045.1 Pseudotsuga menziesii | reverse complement strand
TCCTATCCCGCCTTGATGCATTAAGCGATCAGAAGCTTGAAATCACCAATCCATTGAATGTGAGTTATTTTCTTAGTTTCCATCCAAACGCAAAGACATCCCACCATGGCAGCCATGGATTGCCTCTCTTCTACTCATTTACGTCTTCTGCTGCTGCTTGGCCATCATTCCTCATAAATGCTCTCAGAAAGACGAAGAAAAGCCAGGCTAACGCGAATCTCTCTGCGTCCAAAGCTGCAGCCGCGGCCGCCGAAGTGTCCTTTCGCTACAACAAAAATCTGATGGTGGAATTCATGGTGGGAACTCCTCCGCAAAAGCAACAGATGGTGCTGGACACAGGAAGCGAGCTCTGTTGGCTCGACTACATCTCCCATAATGCTTCTTCGAATACCACACCATTCAATCGCATTCTCTTGCTTTCCTACAATGCAATACCCTGCAACTCCACCGTCTGCACTGAACAAGCCGCGGACTTACCTGTTCCCGCCGGTTCTGACGACGACGAAAAGCGTTTCTACCATTTCACATACACGTACGCAGATTACACCTCCGTGGAGGGAAACCTAGGGAGCGATGTCGTTACTCTTGAACCTTCAAACCCCATGGCGGCGCCTCTACAAATTCCCAGTGTGGTGCTCGGTTGCGCATCCTCCACGCTGTCGGGCACGCCGGGTCTCATGGGCTTGAACCGGGGTACTCTATCCTTCATTTCTCAACTGCCAACCCTCAATACTTCACGCAAATTTTCATACTGTATCACCGATCGTTTCCTTTTTGCTGATTCTCTAGGAGTCCTTTTCTTTGGAAATTCTCCCTTTACCAAATATTTGAATTACACGCCTCTGTTTACAATAGCACTTCGGCTACCGTATTTCAACAGAGCGGCCTACAGCCTGAAGTTAGAGGGCATTAAGGTTGGAAACAACCTTCTACCAATCCCCAAATCTGTGTTCTTGCCAGACCACACGGGCGCCGGGCAGACAATGATCGACTCTGGGACGCAGTTCACTTTCCTTGTCAGGGAGGCGTATGGTCCACTCAACCAGGAGTTCATGCGGCAGAACCGTGGGCGCCTAGGGAACCCCATGGGAGATAATTTTGTGTTCCAAGGAGCTCTGGATCTCTGCTACCAGCATCCTGTTAGCGCGTCATTCCCACATATGCTCAGCCCTGTGACGTTGATGTTTGAATCTGCATAGATTACGGTGGATGGTCATCAGCTACTGTATCAAATACCCAAAAGCAGCGCTGGAAATAATGCTGCAAACGGCATGGTAATCTACTGTTTCACATTCTGGAATTCGGATTTGGTGCCGGTTGAGGCAAACATTATCGGCAATCACCAGCAGCAGAGTCTGTGGATAGAATATGATCTCCAAAACTTGCGCATTGGATTTGTCAGGGCTAGCTGCAACATCAATTGACATCAAGATCCATCGTTTATTCTTTTTTCTTATATTAATGTTTTGTACCAATGTGGCATCATTCTGAACATACAACTAAATTTTGCGAATGTATCTATTAAAATTAATCTATGTAGAATGTTCAAATTGTCTCATTCGCGCTCACCATAATAGTATCTTTGTATAAAAACATGTTACCACCGGAGTTGGAATTTGGTTCATAAAATTTAGTTAGAATTTGCTTTACAAAATTTATTTTAAGTTGCAAGTTTTAAGGTAGTAATTTCATATATTTCCAAAACTGTTTAGTTCAAATAAAATCCAATATAACCATCTTTCGACCAAATAAAAGGTAAGAGAACTTAAATGAAATTAATTTTCTTGCACTCTGATTAAGAACTCGGTTTTCAAAAGACAGTTCAAAAAAATATCTTCCACAAATCATATACAAATAACTTAGGTAGTTTTTCAAAAGCTACACCACCGCCTTTGTTCAAACAATGAAAACATAATCTTTTGGCACTGAACAGTAATGGTGTTTTGAATATTTTCTAAGATTAAAATTACGTCTACAAAAGACGGCTAAATAAAACTGTCACCAAGAATATATCTAGAAGATTTCTAGAATGTTAAAATACTTAAATTCTAGTACTGAAATGTCAAAATACTTAAATTTCAATGTTGTATATAGCTAACTAGTAGATGGATACAAACACTCAAAATTTTTTACGTAGAATTGGATAAATTTTTTAGGTTAACACCTTCTTAAATTGCAGGAAAGAAAGATGATACAAATGTATTGTCAAGATTTATTTTAAGGAATGGTTTCAAATTCTAAATAAATAATTATTAAAAAAATCCACAGCTACTTAACTTGTGGTTTGTGAGTTATCTAAGTTTACTCGCCACAAATTAAAAAAATCAATTGAAACAAATTGTGTTAAAAAACTTAGAATCATAATTTGTTGATGAAAAGATTGTAGTTGTTGATATCTGTAATTTTATAATGTAAAAATTGGATTATAAAATATTCTACTGTAAAATTCAATTGCAAAAATAACTAAAAACATATACATACTGTGGATCATCTAAAATATTAATGTTGCCGGCCACGACTGGAACCAGCTTAGATACAGCTTTACCCAGCTCTATCATGCGCCGAGAGGGATCAAATATTTCGAGGTGCAAACCCTTTTTTGGAGTGCAATTGTTGAAGCATGGTTTGAACCTCGAAATATTTGATCCCTCTCGGCGCATGATAGAGCCGGGTAAAGCTGGATCTAAGCTGGGTTAGTAGATTTAAAATGTTGTGTCTTCTTATGTTAGGATTCTAGCAATGGACTATATTAATGATTTCAGACCGAAATTGTAAAAGTGAAAAATTTTACCCCATTTTCTGAAATTTCATCAAGAAAGTCGGGTATATTACAAGTGGTATCAGAGCCACATGTTCAACACTGAACCCTTGATGGGCCAACATGAGGAAAATAGATAAACTAATATTTTCATTTTGCATAAAAGGTGATTGAAAGGGAAAAGAAGGATCCATAAGGGAGCTCATGATTGGGAAAACTGATACTATGGTGGTTCAACCATCTAACCCAGATAAGTTGTATTTTCTTACAATGTTGCTAAATATGTTATCACAAACCTATTGGACAATCATGAAAGAAAACTCCTACTAGAATGCTATTCATTTCCAATTTCAAATTAAGATATTCAAATATATCACATTGGTTGAATAAAACAAATATATAAAAGTTTGTCTATTTACAAGATATATTAGATAAAAATTTCAAGGAATTGAAACATGTCCTATAAATGTAATAGGATTTTAAGTAACACTCTTTTAACTTTTGAAAGTGTTGTACCCTTTCGATTAGCTTACTAACGAATAGGATACTTGGTGTTATAAACCAAGATTCTAAGGTATCATAGCTTCTTGAGAAGAGAACTATCATGATATTTCTTGAGAAGAGAATTATCATGATTTTAGGGTGCAATTATCATCTTATAGAATTAGATTTGAAAATTGAGATATATGATTATGCATTTACAATCCTGGGTTAGATATAAACCTTTGAATGAGCTATGGCCACACTTCTTTCGTTCTTGCGTTTGATTCTTTTAATATTTCTCAGTATTAAATAAATTAGCAACATCTCAATGAGTGGATAATATGAGAATGATCGTTTTGTTCTAAAATATACTAAACGTACTAATGGATCAACATACTCCTAAATCAAAGAGTGGTGTTCTCTCCCATAATTCAGCTCAAAATATCAGGATTGTATGTTCATTTTTATAAATGCTTTTATAGGTCACTAGACATTCCTCCTCAGAGTGTTAAACCAGTATTGGAACCTGGAAATTGATAAAAGATTCATCTTTAAAACCTGGTATTGACATCATGATCACCTAGTCAAATTCGTGCTGCCATTTTCAACAAGCACACGCAGCCTCTCCATCTATGTAATTTAATTTATATTTTGTACATCAAGTTAACATCCTCAATTACTGAAATGTATGGCAATGCTCAGAAGATGAACTGTCAATATCCTAGAAATCTATTGGATTCAGAAACAACGAAATATACCCTCCTTTATATCGATTGCATTGAAATTCATACAATAATTTCGATAGGAGAGGTTTGATGTAAAGTTCAATAAGACTAGTGCGTACTGAATCTCCTAGGAATATTTTTGGTTTTGGATTTATCCCGAAATATGAATGAAACTAAGAATAAATATATAGAAATGCATAATGAATATATATTTTAGCATCATATTAGGATATGTGAAACTCAGTCACTTTCAAGGTATAAGGTACGATTACCTTAGTTGGCGCTTTCATCAAGTCAAATATAGAGAGTGGTGTAAATAAGCATTATAGTCTTTTACTGGAACTCAATTGTTACATTTGCTTAAATATTGTTTCTGTTGTATTTACATCAGCATAGATCCAAATCCCAAGCTCTATCAAGTGCCGAGAGGGATCAAATCTTTGGAGGCGCAGACCTCTTCTTAAGTATTGCACTCAACTATCAGCTTTAATGTGATTCAGACCAAAAGGCACATTTTTTTATTTAAGGTCTACAAATAATAATTTTATTATTAATATTTAATACTATTTATGGCTGCATATAATATTTTTTAATTTGTTAGGAAAACACATGAAAACATCTCCCCCATACATAGTTTTAAAACCATGTGCAAGGCCCTCCTAAAATCATGAGTTGTTTAGGAGGCCTTGCACATGGTATTAAAACCATTTCCAACTACCTCCTAAACCATGTACAACAAAACCATGGGTTGTTTAGGAGGCCTTGCACATGGCTTTAAAACCATTTGTAAGGCCCTCCTAAACCATGTACAATAAAACCATGGGTTTTTAAGAGGCCTTGCACATGGTTTTAAAACCATGTGCATGACCAACATTTTTTTTGCAGATAATTCAATTTTTTATTTTTATTATTTTTTATTATTTTGTTAAGTAGAAACATTACAACATCTCCCCTATATTGTGTTGTTTTTCTCAGGGACATGTTTTTATGGCAGATAATAAATTTTTTTATTATTTTGTTAGGTAGGAACATTACAACATCTTACCCATATTAGATTGTTTTGTGGCCGACATTTATTTTGGAAGATAATTAAAAGTTTTATTTTTTATAGCCGACATCTATGTAACGTTACGTAACATTACAACGTTATGTAACGTTACAACGTTACGTAACGTTACAACGTTACGTAATGTTACAACGTTACGTAATGTTACAAAATCTCCCCCATATTGGGCTGTAGAGCGCCTCTCGACGCAATAAATGGGATTCAAGGTATAAGGTATGATTACCTTGGTTGGCGCTTTCATTAAGTCAAATATAGAGAGTGGTGTAAATAAGCACTACAGTCTTTTATTGGAACTCAATTGTTACATTTGCTTAAATATTGTTTCTGTTGTATTTACACCAACGTAGATCCAAATCCTAGGCTCTATCAAGCGCCGAGAGGGATCAAATCTCTTCTTAGGTATTCATTGATTTGATTCAAACCAAAAGACACATCTTTTTATTTAAGGTCCACATATAATACTATTATTATTAATATTTAATATTATTTATGGCCAACATATTATTATTTTTTATTTTGTTAGGAACAAACATTACAACATTTGGTTTTAAAACCATATGCAAGGCTTTGCACATGGTCTTAAAACCATTTGCAAGGCCCGTCCTAAACCATGTACAATAAAACCATGGGTTGTTTAGGAGGCCTTGCACATGGTTTTAAAACCATCTGGAAGGCCATCCTAGACCATGTACAATAAAACCATGGGTTGTTTAAAAGACCTTGCACATGATTTTAAAACCATGTGCACATAGTTTTAAAACCATGTCCTAAACCATGTACAATAAAACCATGGGTTGTTTAGGAGGCCTTGCACATGGTTTTAAAACCATCTGGAAGGCCCTCCTAAACCATGTACAATAAAACCATGGGTTGTTTAAAAGGCGTTGCACATGGTTTTAAAACCATGTGCACATAGTTTTAAAACCATGTGCAAGGCCAAAAAATTTTTGCGGATAATTCAATTTTTTATTTTTTTATTATTTTATTAGGTAGGAGCATTACAACATCTCCCCCATATTGTGTTTTTTTCTTGATTCAAATTTTTTTTTACGGATAATTAATTTTTTACTTTTTTATTGTTTTGTTAGGTAGGAATATTACAACATCTTCCATTTTTTTTACGGATAATTAAACTTTTACTTTTTTATTGTTTTGTTAGGTAGGAATATTGCAACATCTTCCCCATATTAGGTGGTTTTTCTGGCCGACATATATTTTGGCCTATAAATAAAAAAATTATTTGTTATTAATAAAAATAACGTTACGTAACGTTACAAGATCTCCCCCATACTGGGTTGTAGCTATGATGTAGTTTGTGATACTTCTTGCTATTTATATAGTTTTTTTTCCTTCTAATTTTTTATTTTTTTTATAATTGACATAACGTTATGTAACGTTACGCAACATTACAACGTTACGTAACGTTACAAGATCTACCCCATACTGGGATGTAGAGCGCCTTTCGGCGCAATAAATGGGAAACACATAGTTACTTTTGAAATTTCATGTAGATTGGAAATACATAGTTGCATTAAATCGTATAGTTATGTTATTGGAACTCAATTGTTACATTTGCTTAAATATTGTTTCTGTTGTATTTGCATAAATGGGAAACACATAGTTACTTTTGAAATTTCATGTAGATTGGAAATACATAGTTGCATTAAATCGTATGGTTACATAACTACATGGCATTTGAATAGTTTCAGTTCAAATCACATTTGGAATTGCATAGATGCACAATAGGTTGGAAATGTCATAATTGTTATTGAATTCGTACGACTGTTCATAACTAAAAAAATTGTTTTCTGATTGGGATTGAGATTTTGGTACATTGCCTATATGTATGTACTTCACTAAGTTCATATTGTTTAGACATACAAATTTGGGTCTTGAATTAACTATGGAATGAATATACCATATAGGGTAAATTAAGATTTTGTTGTAGTTAAGTTATTTTTGCTATGTTCATGAATTAATATACTTGAAATTGGTTAAGTGATGAATACCGATTCAAGGTTCTTTTAAATTCTTGGACCTGTACCTTATGGGCCCAAATATGCTCTGATAATTTCCATGAAGAAAAAAGAAACCTCTTTAATATTTTCCTCACGCCTCCGCTACATTTCATCTCTACTTCCAAACTAGCATAATTACTAACCTAGCCCCAAATTAGAAATATTTCTAAAGGGACTTCTCAACTCTATCAAACCTTCATTCTATAAGTCATAATTCAATGGGAACTAAGTTGGATTCTAAATAGGAAATATTTTAGGTTTTGTAAAGATTTCACATCCCGATTTCCTCATCATCCTCCTTGCTACTTAAACCAGTGAAATCTTCCCCAGTTGTTGGATCTCAGTTGACCTGAATGGATGGTGGACTCAACAATGAATAGGGCGGATTGAGGATGGGATTTTGCATCCCTTTAATCCCATTATCCTCCTCTCACATTCTCACAACGAAATTCCTCTAGAGCGTCATATCTAATGTTGATCAAGATTTGAACCCTTCATGCTTCTGCTGTACCTGTTCTTTATCAATTCACCTCTTAATTGCTCACCCACATGATATTGTTGTTTTGTGGATCACCATCGATACTTATAGTGATCAATGGTTGATCAATAGACCTGCAACACAATATCTATCCTTCCTACAATTGATGGTGGATCTTCTCCAAGTTCTCATTTCGCCCCATACCTACAATTTGTATTCTCCTCACTCACACATTCATAGAGATTGAATTTTGAAATCAATGGAATTTATACACACATGTTTATGCACATAATAAACAGGAAAAGAATACATTATTCAAATACACATGAGACTACACAGTAATCATTTTATTGAGATCAATGATACATCATATGGCCTCTATGGGCCTAGCCCAGATTTTACATTTTGCAAGCTCTTCCTCAAAGAGCATAGCTTACACTTTAAATAACACAATACATTGTGGATTAGATCACTGAAAATATCCAATCAAATCCTTAACTAAATTGCCAATCTCGCTCAATACAACAACAAAATCACAACAAGCATACATAATTCAAGCAAATCACATCCTTTTTGCCATGTCCACCTTCTGGAAGGTTTTGTAATTCATTTGATTTGGGGTAGGGCTGGTGCTACTGAATGAGAGTCCCCAGGAAGAAAATTTTGTTCATGATCTCATGATCATATGATTTCCGTTATTGCATCCATATATTCTCAACTTGGTCTTCCTTTTTCCTCATACACATCTGAGCTTCTCTTCATGCTCAGTCTATGAGATGCAATCAATATTTCACTAACACCTTAATGACCTTCATCTTTTGGCTCATACTTTCGGTGTCCCAAGTTCACCTCCTCTAAACCTTTCGAGCACTCCTTTTCTCTTCTCTAGATTTTTCACCTACTCACTCCCTCAGACAATTCTACCCACAAATACATCTCTGGAATTTCCCAACAACTTCTACCCAACCATAGCTGGAAGTTGTTTCATCATGCAAGAGACCTTTCCCTACTCTAATACCACCTGATTAAGACCGATTCAGGGTTCCTTTAAATTCTTGTACCTGTGGGTTATGGGCCCACATATGGACTTATCACTTCAATGCAACAAAAAGAAACCTCTTTAATATTTTCCTCACACCTCCACTTATTCTCATATTTTCTTCGAAACTAGCAGACTTTCTAGCCTACCCCCAAATTAGAAATATTTCTAAAGGGAATTCATAGCTCTATCAAACCTTTATTCCATAAGTCATAATTCAATGGGTGCTAAGATGGATTCTAACCAGAAAATAAGTTGGGTTTAAAAAAAAAATCATGTCCATATTTCCTCGTCATGCTCCTTGCTACTTCAACCAGTAGAATCTTCCTCAGTCATTGGATCTCAGTCGAATTCAATTGACAGTGTATTCATCATTGAATAGGGTGGATTGAGGATGGGATTTCACATCCTTTTACTCCCATGATCCTCCTCTCATATTCTCACAGGGAAATTCCTCTGTAGCATCATATCTGATGTTGATCAATATCTAAACCCTTCATGCATCCCCTGTACCTATTCTTTATCAATTCGCCTATTAATCGCTCAGCCAAACAACATTGTTGTTTTTTGGATCACCATTGATCCTTACAGTGATCGATGGCTGATGAATAGACCTGCAACACTGTATCGATCCTTCCTATGATCGATGATGGATATTGTCTAAGTTCTCATTTCTCCGCATACCTATAATTTGTGTTCTCCTCACTCACACATTGACAGAAATTGAATTGTGAACTCAATGGAATTTATACAGACATGTTTATGCAGATAATCAACACACAATGCAGAAAAAATTCAAAGACATTTAATACTACACAGTAATCATTTTAACGAGCTCGATGATACATGATACGAACTCGATGGGTCTGGCCCAGATTTTACATTGCGCAGGATTTTCCTCAAAGCACATAGCTTATACTTTAAATAGCACAATATATTGTGGATTGTATCACTGAAAGGATCAAATCAAATCCTTAACTAAATTGCCAATATCTCTCAATATAACAACAATATCACAACAAACATACATAATTCAAGAAAATTGCATCCTCTTCACCACATCCACCTTCTGGAAGGTTTTGGAATTCATTTGATTTGGGGTAGGGTTGATTCTCTTGCATCATTAAGTTTATGGTTATGCATTATAGTGAATGCTATTTTCTTTCTAAAAGAAGATGCTATCTTGTATGTAACTATTAATTATTATAAAGTGAATGCTGTTTACTTTATAAAGAAGTTGCTAATTATTTTTGTAAAAGTTTTATGAGTGAGTGCCATTAGCTTACTACGTGGATGCTAAGTGAGGTAGGAAGTGAATGCTAAAATTGTTGTGAAGTGAATATTACATTAGGTGCTAAAAGCTGGTACATTAGGTTGGTTGCAATAATACAAATGTTTTTAATGTATCATTTACATATAATTGTTGGTGTGTAAGAAAATTTTAAGGATTGGGTCATATACATGAAGGCTATTTCTTTATCATTTTTTTAATACATTTTCATAATTTACGAAATTGGAAATTAGATAATATGACAACATTTCTTATAGTTATTTCTTTCAAATGAAGGAAAAATGGAACTAGGTTACTTATGGACTTGGACTAAAGTGTAGCTAAAATATTGTGAGTAGTAAAATGTGTTGTTCATAGAATCGATGATGTTATTAGTGCACCAGTATAAAAGATCTTATTTTATTTCATGTTGTACAAGAAATGTTGTGACTAAAGATCATAATGAGCCAAGGTTTTAATCAAAGCTCAAAGAACTAATATGAAAGTGGTGATCATATAGTTTAGAAAATGTCATTAATCATAATATAGTTAATTAATAGTTTATTAATTAGGAACCACAAATATTTGTAAGTGTATTTATTGTTGAGGAATTAACAATATGTTGTTAAGATAGGCTATCTTGAAATTGTCACAGATGAAAAGGAGTTGGTGATGTTAGAAATTGAAGACATCACGAGAACCAAGCACCCATGAACAAACACAATAAAATATGTGAGAGAAATATCATGTGTATAAAGTCGGTTTCCATCGAAAACATAATGGGAAAGAAGGATGTATAGATGCTACATGTTTTAGCCTCGACGAGCTAGGAACCAGTATGCATCCTTTGGGGACGCCAAAGTCTAAGACATCTGGTTAGAATTATTTCCCCACACATTCACATTGTAAGAGGATTGTCACAAGAGTGGGAGCTCCGTGAAGCGCCCGAGCTTGGTGAAGCACCATGAATATCACAGGTAGAAGATACACCTGAATGTTGAATATAACCAAAGAAAGGTATCTTCCAATTGGATTAGTACTCAGAGTACTGTTAGAACTTAGAGAGATTATTTGGATGGAGAACATCTGAGAAAACTAGAGGACGCCTACAAGACTTACAAATATTAGTGTTTTCATTAGTTTTTCATATATGTGGTGATATACTTATTTATTTATGTTAAATAGGATTGCCAACCTTTGTAAGTCATGAAATTGAATAATGTTGAAATTTGATTTATGGATATTTTGTTTCGATCTTAGTTATACTTACACATGTATGTTTATACTTTGGGTTGGTTACTTCAAAAAAATTGATGTAATCCTATTAAACTAAAGATTAAGTTATGTGTAGCAAGTCGAGAATTGACTAAGAGGATTGTTTGTTGAAGAATTACAATGAAAAATGACTATCCAAAAGCTAAGTAAAGAATTTTTACTTATACATTCTTTTGTTAATTTAGAGGAATGTACATTTATGATGATATTATAGGAATACTTTGTAATATTGTGTAGAGAACATGTTAAAAGACAACAAAGTTGGGGGATATCACAAAAGATGCGAAAGAAAGCAATGAGAACTTGAAGAAGGAATGAAGAATTTTTTTTGATGAACGTGAAACACCGATGATGGTGTTAATTTATAAGGGGTAAAGGATGTAACATCCCTTTACTACCCTGACCTGAAATTCAAATGTCAGTATGTGGCACTATAAGTACCGATTCTAACTTCCTAAAAATTGTGAATTCAATTGATAAAGTTAGGAGATTTAAATCTTGACAAGAAAAAAGACGATTGGGGACGAATCCACTAGGAGAAATGTAAAAGACGAGTGAATCCTTGGGGATCTAGTGAATATAACCTAGTGTCATCATGGTTTCGATGACATGCCAAAAAGGAATCCAATTACAAATCCTCACCTTTGTACTTAAAGTCAATGATACTAAATACACGCTCATTAGTTTTTCCATGAAGTATGTGAGACAAATCCTTACATGCTTAAAATAGTGAGTGAGATCTACAATTAGTAACATAAAATAAGTTAATTCCGATTGTTACGAACCTAAAAAATAATTTATTATTGATAACAAAAAAGAAGGTATTAAAATAAAAGAAGATCTCCCTTTATATATAAATATAGATATAGAAGATTTAGTAAAGTCAACTTTATTTCCCTTATACATATTAAGGTTAGGCGTAAATAAATTTAAATAATAACCTTTTTGGAAAATAAAAAGGAACATTATTCTATAAAACAACCTTGATTTGGTATGATGTAAAGGAGAAATCACGAGGATACTAAACTTTGAATAGTCATTTACGTCATAAATCTTACCTCAATTTTTTTAAATTAAAATTTGTTAAACTTCTATGAGTGACTAACTTTATTTAAAGTTGAATAATGTCTTTTCTTAATAGATAATTATCGAAACCTTCAAAGCTGAGTAATGACATTACATATATAAGTTCCACTTGGGAATAATGGCGAGAGACGTAACATAAATGTAGCGATCCACCTTGATTTTTATTCTATTTAATGGCTTTGAGACTATGGGAAAGAGGGGGCGCAATCCATTAGGGAATATTGGGGGAAAGACCAATACTACCCACTCTGTATATGTTACATGGTCTGTGTTGGATGATATTTACAAATCTAGGACTAATCGAGAAAATCTTTGTATATGTTTACCAATGTTTGGGAAAGTTATGGGTATGCATTTTTCTTAAAATTGCTGTGCCATTTAGATCTTCAAGTAATGAGAATGAAGATACACACTGAAATAATCAAACCACACAGGAGAATGAAGTAAAAGGAGAATGAAGATACACGCTGAACAAATCAAACCACACAGAAAATAGATGAGTATAGATAAGATAATTACAGTATCATTGTCGTTAATTAAATCCGGTGTTACAATAGTTTGCATAGGAAGAATTTAAATCTATTAGGAAAGAATTCAAATTTACCAGCTGGATGTGTCTATACCTAACTGATTAGTTAACTCAGGATTTGTCAAACAATATCGGATTCCAAATAGCTAACTCCAGATGTCTAAACAACTCACACAATCAGTAATAAACAGTTAAATCGGTCTAACTAAAGTGGTAGTTGAGCAAAGGCGCCTAATCCACATGCAACCATGTATAACTAGCGCTAACTAAATTGATTGTGATCTAATTAAATGTAACTAGAAATTAACTAAGCTTAAGTAGTTCCAACTCCAACTAACCAAAGGACGTTGGTGTTGGGACTCCCAGAAAGTGTAGGGATTGATCTAGGGGGTGCCTACTCTTATACATGCAAGTGCATTTAGTGGCAGATAGCCTCTAGCAGTGTTCCCCAAACTCTAGTAACTAGTACATGTGGCCCCATTAGGCCAAGTGGGCCCAATGGTAATAGTGGACATAAATAATTAATTGAAACTCCTAAGTTAGGATAAATTAATCTAATAGACAGTTTGATCAAGGGAGGATTAATAATCCTAACACCCCCCCCTGAATCCTAACTTGGACAACTGTGGGCCCTGGAAACAAGGCCATAAGTCACCCAAATACAATATAAAATACATAATGATGCTTAATACAACTGAGGAAATAGGGGAAAACCTCATGGGAAACCCCCTCCCTCAAAATAAGCATAAATAGGAAAATGAAATATTTCTTTAGAAGAAAAACGTTTCCTCCTTAAAAAAATAACTTGACCAAAACACTGCTACAAAATTGCAGCTCTATGCAGCAACATGGTCCATCTGTGCATGCGAACCTCTCAATGTTCTTATGAACTAATGACTGTGTATGTTTTTTCTGGATGGTGAAGGTAGAGAATCATAAAATTTATTCTTCTGTGGGTCATGTAGCTGATCATTCACAATAATCAAGTAGCATCGACCCGGAACTTTGTTGCACCACTCTGTAGGGATCGAATCTATGAGAGATAGTGCAGCATGTTCATTCTGATACTCGGACCTGGTTTTTCTTCTGTCTTCTGGATTTCCATCACCACTTCCAGCTGCATTTAGAAGCTTCCGATCCCATTTGGGTTTAGGATTCTGATTTGGAATGGATACTAGTTACGGATCTAGAATGTCATGAGATTCAGTCTTAATAACAGGATCATGCTAGATTTGATATTCTTCATCTGAATCTGAAAGCTTTAGAAAATCATCATCATAAAAAATAAGTGGAGAAATGGTTATGCCTTCCTGTGCTACTGATGGTGGTGTACCATACACTGATCTTCTTTGAACTGGACACCCCTCTCAATGAAGCATCTCCTGGTTGCAACCTCCATCAATTTGTAATATTTTACATCTTCTGCACTTCTCAGCATAATGCATTTTCTACTTTGGGATTGGAAGGCCTTCCTCTATTTAAGTGGTATTAAGGCCCAATATTTGGAGCCAAAAACTCTCATGTGAGAGACATTGGGCTTATACCCATGGAGTGATTTGAATGGAGTGGCTCCAACCACTAATTTATGAGGCACTCTATTCTGCAAATACGAAGCACAGTTTACAGATTCATCCCAAAGAGAACGAGGAAGATGCTAGGCATGGAGAAGGCGTGTTTCCATGTTCTTCAGTGATATGTTCTTCCTCTTAGCCAATTTTGCTATGGTGTGTATGGAACTAAGTATTCCATTCGAATCCGCTCTGATTCATAGAAATTCTGGAATTATCCTTTGATGTACTCTCCTCCTTCATCAGATATTATTGACTTGATATTATTATTAAAACTATTCTCAACCATAGCCTTAAAAACTTTAAAAGTCTCAAAAACTTCTGATTTTTGTTTCATGAAGTAGATCTAGCAGTAACTAGAACAATCATCAATAAAGCTGAGGAAATACCTACAACCATTAATGGAGTTTGTGGGCATAGGTCCAACTACATCACTATGTATCAAATCAAGTATAGATCCATCTCTATGTGCCTTCCCAACATGATACCTCTTTTCTGGATGCTTACCTACCAAGCAACCAACACATACTCCGTTGGAAGTTTGGATGGATGGAAAACCTTCAACCATTTTATCATTGTGGAGTTGCTATAGATATTTGAAATTGAGATGGCCAAATATTTCATGACAAATATTGCTGGTGTTGTTATCATGAGATAGTAAATATGTAGGAGGAGAGACAAGTAAGAAAGGTGAGAACTCATAAGATTTAGTAGAGTGATTTATAACACTTTTCACTATGAGATTCCCAGTGGCTTTTTCTGTAATCTCAATTGTTTTTGAATCGAATGTAACTCTCTTGGGAGAGATTGTATGAGTCATATGATAAATAGACAACAAGTTAGCTGCAAGGGAGGGAACATAAAGGACATTCTTGAACTCACCATGCTTCACTCTGACTAAGCCCCTTCCTTCTGCTAGAATCTGGGAATCATCTCCCATGTGAATATTAGGCCTCTTTGACAGTGTGAGGGCCGAGAAGGATTCTTTGGAGGAAACCATGTGGTTCGATACTCCAGAATCAATTATGTATGTTGTAGAATGAGTAAGGCTATATTTAAAAGCATGGCACCTTTCATCATCTTTTGTTGGTGGTTCTTCATCAGGCTTCTTTTCTTGTTGTGGGAGAGCAATGTGATGCTACTTGAGAATAGCTGACATTTCATCAATCTGCTTCTTCATACAATGATATTCAATATGGTAACCCTTTGCAAAATAGGGACATAAATTATTTTAAAACTTCTTTTTTGTAGAGCTGGAGGCTCCTTCAAAATTCTGTTGATTCTGTTTAGGCTTCAAATCAGTTGCTTTAGGATCCTTATTCTTTGATTTCCCTTTGTATTGTGCTTTGCTAGAGTCAGTTACTAGGAGAGCTTGATCTCTGGAGGTCTTGATGACTCCCATTTGAATCAACTTTTATTTCTCCTTGATCAAGGACTCATAAAAGGAATCAAGTGAAGAAATTTTCCAATCTAGAAAGGAATCCATTTTCTAATGGAAGTTTGAGACAAATACTAAATACTCAGGGATAAGTTTGGTTAGAATGGAGAGCACATTTTTATCATACTTTCTTTCTATTCCACACTGTCTGCATTGGAGTGCAAGAGACTTGAATTTAGTAAATAATTTCTCTACTGATTAAATTGTTGGCATGTAAGGGTACTAGCTCATTCTCGAGGAGGTGTCCCTGAAGCTCATCTTGTTTTCCAAACAAGTCTTCAAGATTCTCCCAGGATTCTCTGGGTGTCCTCAAAAATTCAAGGTGGAAGAGTATATCCCTAGATATATGAGTGCATAGATAACTGAAAGCATCATCTAAGCAGTTCAAAAACTTGTTCTTCTCAACTGGAGGATGGGGATCAACCTCCCTTCCAAGTATTATCCTGTAGTAGACAAGCTTGTGCAAGGAAAAATGCATATCTTCCCTCCAATCAAGATAATTGAAGGGTGTAAGGATATGAGGAGTAGAAGGTAGAAAATCCATAATTCCCTCGCTGAAAGAAAACAAATCTTCACACAAGGTACATAGCACTTATAGATTTTCACTACAAAACACTAAAACATTCGAACTATGTTAGAATCATGTTTTTCCTATTGACATGAACACGTTTTCAGGTTCTGTCATGCCCGCACAACCACTCTGAATAAATTTAGTGGAAGAAAATCACTACTGGGTACTTCTGTGGAAACCTAACTGCTTCTGGTGTTCATTGGAGAGAAACAAACATGAAGCCTGCCTGAGATGGCTTTGATACCATGCTGAAATTGTTGTGCCATTTAGATATTCAAGGAATGAGTCAAATATTATTGATGCAGTAAAAAGAGAAGGAAGATACACAATAAACAAATCAAACCACTCATGAAATGAATGAGTATAGATCAAATAATTACAGTATCATTGTCATTAATTAAATCCAGTGTTATAATAGTTTACATAGGAAGAATTCGAATCCATTAGGAAAGAATTAGAATCTGCCAACTAGATGTGACTGTACCTAACTGACTAGTTAACTTATGATGTCTCAATCAATATAGGAGTCCAAATAGATAACTCCAGATGTCTAAACAACTCACAAAATCAGTAATAAATAGTCAACTCAGTCTAACTGAAGTGGTAGGTGACCAAAGGTGCCTAATACACATGCAGACATTCATAACTAGTGCTAACTGAACTGATTCTGATCTAACTGAATGTAACTCAAAATTAACTAAGATTAAATAGTTCCAACTCCAACTGACTGAAGGAGGTTGTTTCTGGGACTCCTAGTGGCTCCTAAAATGTAGGGATTGATCTAGGAGGCACCTAATCTAATGCGTGCAAGTGCAGTCAGTGGCAGATAACCTCTAACACTGTTCCCTACACTCTAGTAACTGGTACATGTGGTCCCATTAGGCGAAGGGGACCCAATGGTACTAGTGGACATAATTAATTAATTAAAACTCCTAATTTAGGCTAAATTAATCTAATAGACAGTTTGATCAAGGGAGGATAAATAATCCTAACAATTTTTACCTTGTATCGGTTGGATGATATTTACAAATATGTTGACTTTGTATGCATTTCCATTTTGGGATCTATAGAAGGTGAAACTTAGATCCAATATCTGGTATGCATTTCCATTTCAGGATCTGTAGAATATATGTTGTAATATGTAAAACCCAAATTTGATCTTTGTATGTGTTGCCATTTTTATATATGTACAATATGTGATTATATGTAAAACTTAGATCCAATCTCTTGTATGTGTTGTCACTTTAGGATCTGTAGAATATATGATGTGATATGTAAGACCTAGATCTTGTCTGTGTATGCATTGCCAGTTTGGGATCTGTAGAATACATTTCAATATGTAAATTAGATACAAACTTTGGTATGCGTTGCCTTTTCAGGATTTGTAGAAAATATGTTGTAATATGAAAAACTTAGATCTGATGTCTGTATGTGTTGCCATTTTGGGATATGTAGAATATGTTGTAATATGTAAGACTTAGATCCAATCTATGGTAGGCATTTCCATTTCAATATCTGTAGAATATATGTTGTAATATGTAAAACCTAGAACTGATCCACAATATGCGTTGCCATTTTAGGTTCTGTAAAATATGGTGTAATATGTAAAACTTAGATCCGATCTCTGGTATGCATTCCCATTTTGGGATCTCTAGAATATATGTTGTAATATGTAAAGCCTAGATCTGATCACTGCTATGTGTTGCCATTTTGGGATCTATAGAATATGTTGTTATATGTAAAACTTAGACCCAATCTCTAGCTATGCATTTAAACCTTGGTCTATGATTCATGATTATTGCAAATATCTTGACACTATATGCATTAACCATTTGCATATGTTTTCGACGAGTGATTTGGGAAAAATCCTTGTATGCTTCTTCATTCCTTTTTACTTACATATTTGGTTGGTGACATTTGTGTTTCTATATTTACAAATTCAGGAAAATCCAACTATATGTGTTAACCATTGTATGCATTTTTAATATGTGATTTGGAAAAATTCATGTATGCGTCTTCATACATTTGTCCGCATTTTCGATCTTACTTCCATATCCTTCTTGTTACATATGTGATCCATTATTGAATGCGTTTTCAAACACGTTTTGTGTTTTTTTACATTTTCCTTCCTTTGTATGTGTTTTAATTCTTTCTATGTCTAGCAAATACCTCCCTACATTTTATGCATTCTAGTCCTCTACAATTTTTTATCTTAAATTGCATATCCATGGGATTTCTTGCTATGTGTTTGGATTATTAAATGTTTTAATGGTTAACATTGTTCCTAGCTTGAATTGGGATGGGATGTGAGTTTAATAACCAAGTCACCTTGAATATTGAAGAGTTTCTGATTATATAACCTTTCCTTAGTGGATTTGTTGCCCAGTTTGGGGTGGCTCTAACAGGAATAATATACTCCAAATAGAATCAATGGTTGGAAGGAAAGTCGATGTCCTGCTTTCAATTGGTTAAGATCTACTAAATTAGAGAAGTAACCTTTAAATGGTTAGGTTTTGATTTTGGAAATTATTTTATTATAATCCAAGATTATTATGTTCTTCAATATACAACTTATGGTGAAATAATTGATTGATTTATACTGCTCCTATATATATTTATGAATTGACATGTTTGTCGGCAAGATGTGGTTTCAGATAATGGGTTCCAATGGTGGAAAGGAAATATACTATCACATGAAGACAGTATGGTGGAATCAATTACATAGTTTTACATATTTACATATTTATGAATGCTCATAACGCTTAATGTGTTAGAAATTTAGATTCCATTTTTGTTATTAAAATAATGAATGTAACTAACCTCGTTGTTTTCTCAACAACCGACTTAGGAGATCTTCATACCTCGTCTTGGACAATTTGTGCCTAGGAGATCAGGTACATTATAAGGGGTTATTTTTTATAGAGTATGTTAACCATAGCTATATAGTATGTTCATTATGTGATAGAGTATTTTTAGCAAGTAAAAGAACCAAAGTCTTTTATTTGAGATTGTTTTATGTTGTCATTACTAGTCGTGGGGATGATTATTGGTGGTAAGTTCTTATTTTAAACTTAGTACAATTATGCTTTATACTTTATTAAGTAAAGGAGTGAGTAGTAAGTACTAAGAGATGTCAAGAGTTATAAAGTCATCATGTTGAAAGAATTTACATTCATAGAATACATGAATACGATTAAGGAGTATGTATTTTGTTAGCATTCAATTACTCATTCCAAAATTTTAAGGAAATAATGTATGAGAAGTAGATTTATGAAATAGATTAAGATTGAAAAGAAAGTTAATATGGTAATAAATCTTAGTCTTAATTCATTTCTCAAATTAGTTAGTAGAGTTAAAGTTACATGTCTTTTACATAATGATTCTAGTGATGGATTATATTAATGATCTCAGATTGAAATTGTAAAAGTGAAAAATTTTACCCCATTTTCCCAAATTTCATTGAGGAAGTTAAGTATATTACATCAAGGAAAGAACAATGACTCAATCTACCACATAAAATATCTTGAAGGAATCATTAACTTTCAAGTAGGCATATAAACATCATTAGAATTTTATAATCATCATGGTAGGAAATGAAATAATAGGACCCTAAAATAATATTTCATGAATGCATGGCTATGAAAGCATCTTGAACCACCATACAAGACTACTCAAGGTTATATTTTCCTTTGAGTAGGGATATAAGTGTGATCAAGATATTTTTTTATAGTAGTTACACAAGTCATTGGGCCCTAGACATGGTTGAGGTGGAATCCTAGGACTTATACAAAAAAAAAATCTTCTAATCATGTGAGTTCAATACTAACACCTTGATCCATCACATATGACCTCTTAAGNGAGAGGAGATTTATGTTATGAATTAAATGGTTATTATAAGAATTAAGGCCCATGACCAACCCATTAAACCAAAATATATGACCTATGAAGGTGATTTTTGGCCTACAAGTGGGGTTATATGCTCAAGCCCAAGGTACGAGTTAAGGGATCTCAACATGGTGGTGCAATGAAACATAAGTTTTAATTCTTAGAGGGAGCTTTTTCTCATCTAAAGGAAATATAAACACCTCAAATTCATACACGTATACTCCCAATACCATCGTTTGCTTCTAAGTGGGAATATTGATACCATTGGGGTTTTTGAGAACTCGATATTAATTTGAATGTTTGGACTAGGGTTACATAATAAAACTTGTACATCAAGCCTAAAAAGTAGCATGTATGGATCATAGCAATTAATAATACTTTGAACCACTTCACATAATCTCTTTGTGGATTATTTATCCTTTGTGTTGTGATATGGATACAATTAGAAATTTTTGAGAACTAAGGACAAGCCACGGGATGATAAACATGGTTGAGGGAGGATTATTGATCCTTAAGACTTGAAATAATATTTCAAGCATCCAAATACAAGAACTTCAATGCACCCAACCACCACACCTAGTTCCTTGAGAGTATCATCCCTCTCTAAGTTGGGATATGGGAACCATTAGGAGGTTTTAAGGTCTATGTATGCGTTTCTTTCCCTTTCCTATGGTTGGGGCATGGAAATTAGTTCTCAAATCCTGAATGTACCTTCTAACTTGATTGAAGGGACATGAATGGGGTAATTAAACCCCACATACACACTTTCTATTAGATATTTGAATTTTAAGAGGGGATATGGACTCTATTAAATGGTATTAAGCTAGACCAGTAGGGATAATAATGACATGTCAAACAACCAAAAGGAATTTTCCAATGTTTCCTTGGTATTTAGGTTGGCATAGTCAAAATTATGAGGTTTTAAACATTAGCTATGGCTATCTTTACCCTATATATGATTAATTAAATAAATCCATGTGATATTCTCTAAATGAATGCTGCAAGCAATTGGGTAAAATATTAACACCTTGAACCACCCAAAGGACCACTTAAGGGCATCAATTACCTCTAATAGCTATATATGTTTAATTTAAATATTTTAGATCTATGTATGGTAGTTAGGACCTTAGACATGGTTAAAGGAGGAAAAATGAAACTTACACACTAAAGGAATCTTCCTTCCATCCAAGACAAATAGAGTTTCCTTGGACAACCTCACATGGATTCTTGAGGATATCCTTGGCCTGTGATTGAGGACGTCGGTTCCACATTATGTGGTTTTTAGTATTATATATGTGTGTAAAGGTCATGGAAATAAGTTATGGAATAAAGCCATGCCTTAGGTCATAAATAAATCTATGAGGCATCTAGAGCCATGAAAAATTGCTCAAAGTACCGCACATGACTTCTTGAGGTTATCCTTTTCCTCCAATAAAGGATGTTAGATCCTTCAAAAAATTTTAACCATTAAGTATAGGTATAAATTCATCAATATAATTGAAGGATAAACTCAATCATACACAAATATTTGTGGAAATCAAGTCTAGATGTAATTTCTAAAACCATCACACCCAATGTCTCAAGGGTTTCAAATTAGTCATTTTAGTTTTCATAAAAGACATATGTGGTATATTTCAATATAAATTAAAATATTTATCCCATAAATTAATATTCTATGAATATAGGGGAAAATATGATGCCTCAAATCACTACACCTAACCTTAATACCGACTTATATGGATGTTCCCCATATTTGTAATTAAAGGATGGTAATTTCCCATAAAGGCTAGCAGTGTTAATATGTGTAGGTGTATATATTTATATTATCGAGGTAAAAAATATGGCAGGTTATATAGGTTCACCATTGCAGTAGGAAAACTTATGTTCTTGAGAGTGTGCACATGTTATTAAAGTGAAAACACTAATTAATTCATATAAATGATTAACACATAAAAACATACACAAAAACCCCACCATAAAATCTTTGTAAAATGCTCTTTTGTTTGTAGCTTATCGAACATCTTCCTTGAAAAATGACCTTTTATGATTGGAAGGAAATGCTTTTTATTTTTCTTGATGTTCAATCCATGTCAAGATGAAGAATATACGCATTAAATCAATAAATTCTTTTAAGAAAGTGTATCCTAGTGAAAAGCTCAATGAGGGAAGAGAAAAGGCAAGTTTAGGTATGCCAAAATGCAGTATTTTAATAAAGGTCAATCCAAATTTTAGTGCAATAGATGAAACTATTGTTTTTCTTCCACCACCACAATAAACTTGAAGGTTTTTAGTAGAGACTAATCCAATTCGGACATTTATTTAGCATCCAATGACTATTTCTTTAAGAAAATTTATTACAGATGAGAAGATGATAATGGATTTACTTGGAGAAAATTATATTATCAATGAAATTAGAGAGCAAATTGGTTCATAAACTTATGATGAAGAAGTTTCTATGGTGGAAATTTTTGTTGAACAATTAGACATTCCTTAAACTATCAACAAAAATCAAGGAAAATGTGACTTGGAAATCCAATTCACATAAAAAATAGAGGGTGAAATTTCCCCATTAAATATCCATTTTAGGAAGTTGGTTCAAAAGAAAAATTGCAACTCAAATTTCGCAAACAAAGCCATTTCTCCCTCTCCCTGTTAAATAAACATGATATAACCTCCAATACTTATATATTTTAAAATACATTGGGGATTAATGATAATAAAGCACTACAAGACAAAAGATTCACCCAATCAAAATTTTGAATTCCCAAAATTTCACCCATCGACACAAAATTTCCCCTATTTTTTCTCTCTCTCAACTAAAAACATTACTGAGTTCGACATGTCATTTCTCTACTACACAAATGATAAATTAAGAATTTCACACGATAAAGAGTTATGATACATAAATGCATAAAACAATTGGTCATACAATATGTTTGATCCAAATGGGTTAAGTAGTTTCAAATATATTAAAATATTAGTAATCTCCTTAGGTGAAGGTGCTTGGATTGTTGTTAGCAAGTTAAAACATAGCAGTAAAGATAGAATATTCTTTTCAAGTTTAGTAGATGTTTGTTGTACAATTTGTTACAAAAATAAATATTCTTATGCATTTGTATTGAAAGTGTAGAGTTACTACAATAATCGAGGAATTGGTTTCCACTAAGGTTTCCATTCTTTTCATAAGCACTTTTATTTAAAAAGGGGTTATTTTAAAGGTATAATTAAATTACAAGACAAACTAGTTGAGGAATATGCAATACCATAAGGGTGGTTGGAATCTTCATACGGGGAAAGAAATATCAATCTATTTTTAAGGAGGATTCTTCTTTTGATTTATGAGATGTTGTAACAATTAGATTAGGATTCATAGCTTAGAGTTAAACTAATTTTAGCACATCTAGTAAGGTTGTAGAATCTCTTTAGATAGTATGTCAACTATGTTTGGACACCATCTTTGCATAGGTGATTTATGTGGCCATTTGAGACTCATCCACATTTTATTAATATTATATAACTGATTTTCTAATGTATTGTGGTACTTAGAAAGTTATATAATGACCTAATTCTGTATTCTTTTGTTGGGATTTGCATTTAACTCATGTTCATATTCTTTATTTTTTGAAAATAACATATATACACACTTGCATATGGAAAAAAATAATAATTCCATCCAAATTCCTATATGTGAGGAACCCCAAGTGAGCAAGTTGTAGTGAACAATCCATCAAGTGTAGAAGATGAGGTATTTTTCCAACTAGATGTAGAGGTTGCATCTTGCAAGTTGGACATGGTAAAGAAATGACACTTACAAATTCCTCAACGTTATGTCTACCAAATTCTTGTCAAACACAACATTAAATATATAAGCAATGAAAACATAAAAAATATGTCATACTAATCTTCTCCAAAAAACTATCATGAATGGGATCGTCTATTAGGTCGTAACAAGCATTTATGCAATTGGGTTTAGGGGCATTGGGTATACACCTAATAGCTCACAACTCTCTCAAAGGGTTTTGTATGCGAGTTTCTTGGTCCTAATTTAAACCAAACAAACCCCATGGAATTCACCAATGTCAAAATAATTGACATGGTATCCAAAAAGAACTAAACCCATATTTTTCAAAGAAAATATAAGGGAATATCCATGCTATTAAAGGGAGCGTATGGATACATCCAATGGTCTCTTCATGGTTGGAATACCCACTAATTCATGTAAAGATGTGTCTCTCTCAAATAAGGTGGTTGGTTGGTTCTAGAGTTAAATAACCACTAAAGAATAAATTATTTGGCTATATTCAAAATTTTAACGTCTAGTAATTCCACTTAAATAAAACTCTTTCATCCATGAATTCTTCGATTATATTCAAAATTTTAACGTCTAGTAATTATAATTGAATACATTTTTTTCATCCATGACATATATTATGATAAACCAGATAATTATCGATTGACATGGCTAATGGAAGCAAATTGGTGTCAAATGGGAGTGGCAATGTAATGTTCCTACTTCAGATTTTGGAGAAAAGTACAAATTGGGAAAAATTCAAGCTTGACTAGTCATGACTCTAAAGGCTTCCAAATTTCACCAAATGGTCCCGAATTTGAAATTAAGTGGTATGGTGAGTATTAATACATCCAAAGGTGTTTTATGGATTCCTTTTTATATGAATTTATACTTATACAACCTTGTTTGGGGTTAAGGAGAAATGATGCAAATTTACTAGAAAAAAGTGGTCAACTAGGACCCTTTCCAAAATTATTATGGAGGTATTATATGGGATTTAACACATAAAAAATACCTCAAAAACTCAATAGTAGAATCAGAAATTCATTTTCACATGTTACTCAAGCTTGCACAACTTTGGCTAGTTTCTAGCTTTAGACTAGTGAAACCCAAGTCAACCAAAATGCACCTAAATGACTTAAAATCATGTATGGAAGAGATTAAAGGGTATTGGGACATACTAATGAATAATATTAGTTCTTATAAACTTTCCAATTGATTCTATAACTTTATTTTGGCCATAGGGAAAGAAGGACAAAAACACTAGGAAACTGATGTTAAAACCCCCAAGGGTAAATGACACTTTTGGATCTCCAAATACAATACAAACTTCCCAAATTTGAGAACATAGTATAGGGATGAATATCATGAATTAGGGTTTGTAATTAAGCATGGTTATTATTTATTCAGACTCAATATAAAGTACAACATTAATAGGACAACCTGCAGTAAAATTGCTTATGGGGGAATGCCATTGGTAGATCAATTTTAACTCATAAGAAGTACACGAAATAGTTCAGAACATGAAATGTGTTGGGTTTCCCAAATGTTTCATTTTAATCTTATTTTCCTTTCACTATTCCTCACATTCGTCCCTATTAATCACTCCATTCACGATTCCTTACACCATTCTCATGAATAAATATGGGTTTACCTCCTTATTTTCCAATTCATTTATTTAAGTATTTCAAGAGAATTTATGATTAAATATTAGAAAGTTAACATATTTTTATATATATCTCAAATTTGTGTTAGATTTGTAATGTGAAGGAATGTTTGAAGTTTTACAACCAATGATTATTCAAAAGCTTCTCAAATATTTCCTCCACCTTTTCAATATTTGAAGGAGATAATTATTCAAGATAATTCCAAACAGGAATAACATGAGAGGATTTGTCACAGGATAAGTATTTTGTAATTATGGAAAATATGTTGAGACAAAAGTGGATCTACATTTATTAGTTTCTTATCCTGTTTTCAAAGCAACTGATGTATAAATAAGAGTCATCTCTCTTCATTTAGAAGAGGAGGAAGCTAATAGAAAGTGAGTAGTTAGTAAAAGTTTTTTTAGTTCCAATTTAATGTCGTCTTTTATTCATGGAGTGTATTTTGATCGTTATGTAATCTAGATGTCGATATAATGTAAATTTCTTGATTTTGTCCATATTCTTTCAATCTTTTTCTTATGAGTTGATGAAGATAGATTTTATGTGAGCTCACATGTGTTTGATGTTTATGATTTTTCCCTTGTTTAATTTTAGGATATATTTACCAAGTTTAATTTATGCAATTTCATGATTTCCTAGTTAATTATTTTTACACAACTTCATGCTTTCCTAGATTAGATTTCTTTTCATGAAATTTCCTTTGGTAAACTAGATACAATTTCAGTTGTGTATTTCATTACTAAGCATTAGATTGGTTTCCTTTCACGAAATTTCATGTATTCCTATATTTAAATTCCATTTTAGTCACATTTGTTTTCTTTTCGAATATTATATTAAGTTATTGTTACTCTCACTCTACATATAGTTTTCCTATACCTCACAAGTTTACTCTCTCCTCGGGTTGACAACCTAAATAGTTGGATATTTTATTAATTTTTTAATATTTTTCACCAACATTTTGGTGTTGTTGTTGGGGAGGTACTAAAGGGGGATTGGATTTTAGATAATTTTCTTTTGTATTACACAACAACGGGGAGGGGAAATGATAATCCATGAGGATGGCTTCACTACAAAATTTCTGTGGTGTAACAACCTAACGCATCCACTTTGGTGGGTCACCCCAAAGACTTGTTGTTCCCTTTGCGTGCAAATAAGTTTCCTATTCACAAGTGTGTTTCATTTATGCAAAGAGTTCTTTGATTTTCTACAAGAGTATTTGTTTTATGCAAGTTTGTTTTTATGCAAGTATTCTTTTCATTTAGTTTATTATTTTGCATTTGTTTGACATTTGTGTAGTGTAAGTTTGGATTTGTTTCATTAAGCACTAGTTCTTTTATTTCATACCAGTTTGTTTTTTTATTCCGTATTATTGTTGTATTTATTTTGTACCAATCTACACCCATAACACCTGATTTCTAAATTGTTTCTTTTTCTATTTGAAGTATGTTATTTACATTTTTACAAGAGTGTGTTTAATTTTTTGCAAGGAGAGATTTTGTTTTTGTCCATTAGTTTTATTAGCATAGTTTTAGGTTCATATTTCAAAGTTGTTGTGGTGTTGTGAGAGCCCTCTTTTCCATTAATTTATATGGACATACAGGAGTACCAACTATATGGGTTTAATGATGCACATAAGTGTGGAACAACTTTCATGAATCCTAGCAGCAACTAGGATTTCTTCTTCTTCGGGGAACACATTTTGACAGAAGTAAAAAGACTTATCTATCTCTAGAGAAGTGAAATAAGAATGAACACTCGAAAAAACATGTATATCATATGGAGAACAATTATTTGAAAATGAGATTGGATATAGTGTGATCTAAATCAGAATGGAAATTAAATCCTATGAAATTTGTATCAAAATATGGTTCCAAGCGAGTAACAAGTTAGATCAATGTTTTCTTCTTTATTTCATTAAATCACATTTACAACAACTAATTTCGCATATTCTTATATATTTTAGATTTCAACTTGCAAAATAAAATGTGAATATATTTTTACTTTTGTTACGTGTATGGTTACATTGTAAATTTCATTACACGCAAATAAATTTTAAATTCCCAATTAGAGTAGAGTAGGTAGGTTAAACGAATAAAACATATTTAGTTTTCAGTTTTAGTTTTTGTTTTGAATAAGTATGTGCATGATGCTTAAAAATGTTTTCAAGAATGATGAAATTGTAAAAATGCTTCCATTTGCTAATAAATTTGGCATTGATTTTAGTTTAGCTTACATAGTTTTTCTAGTATTTATTTTTGTTAAGAATGAATTAAAAGAAAACCCGTACACAGACAATTTTAGCTTGAATAATGACTGTTTTGATTCTAATTTTTGTAGGAATAATAGAAATAATAAAATTAATAAAATAATAAAATTAATAAAAAAACATAAAAAACACATGAAATAATACAGAAAAAGTAAATAAAATTATTTTATGTGCATTTGTTTCTTCGATGCCAAACCTGCAAACATAACTTGTGTTTTTCTCATATCCCCATTGCTAGATTCCATCCTTCGGCTTAGAACAAAGCATTCCAAAATAATTTAGAAAAACATTAATATCTAAAGCTTTAATACACCTACTTCTCTGCCCAAGTCCTCTCTTGACATACTTTCAGTATATTGATTACCACTCTTATATCGATTTCTCAGTTGAACATTGTTGTCTGAAGGTGGGCAGTAATGGCAAGTTTTATTTAGCAGCAATCAAGCTATCAAATATTTTGAACACTTCTAGAAGATGGAAAAGAGCATGTTGAAATGTAACTTCTCATGTAGCACTAAGTGCTTCTTCTTGTAGCAAAGACCTCAGGGTACCATATAAGGGACTTTACAATGATTCTCATATCAAGCATGGTCTAGGTCATTTGCATTAGATACCAGTAAACTTGTTAGGGATGCAATTGTATATTCAGGTGAATCAATTAATTATGGGACTCTTACAAAATTTCTCAAGAACTTTTAGATCCTAATACATCTTTAGTTGCATAGTCTTATACCTTGGATTCTTTCATTTTCTTCCATGCAATGATTCCTATGGTTATACTTGGGGAAATTGATCGTTTCACATAGTTGAGGTGCTCCTAGTTGATCATTTTGAATAGTGGATGTGCTCTAGGTTGATCATTCTGACACCCAGGATCCCACATTAATTGCATTCAACTAGAAATGTGCTCCCTTTCCTTGTTTTAAGTGGTTTTTAGACCGTTTTGGGCATTTATTTCCCTCCTAGAGCCACTCCACTCCACCATGTGCTTCCAAATGCCACCTACACCTCCAAACATGTTCCATCATTCCTAACCCATGCTCACACATGCATTCATGACCATTTGGGATGAATTCTAGGGTTATTGGTCCACCTAGGGGGGATGAGGGTTATTGGTCCACCAAGGGAAAGAAGAACACCAAGGATTCAAAGAAACCACACAAGAAGAAACTAGACAGACCCAAATATTTAGATGGGGGTTTGAATCCTTGCAAGGACAATGATAAGAAGAACAAGGAGAATACCAAATGCACCTACAGTCACAAAGGGTGGCTTCTAGAGAATTCATGTATGAAGAAAACTATTGATATGATGGCGCAACTGTTGGAGAACAACAACAACCCGGTCCTAGAGGGCGAAAGGAAGAAGGATGGAGTTTCAATATCATACAACAAAGAGAGGTTCTATGCATTGGTTATTATTTCTTTAGACTCTTCTACCTTCATCATTGATTCAGGAGCATCAAGGCACATGTCCTCTATCAAATAGTTCTTCACATCCATGTATTCAGACAGTGGCCCAACTGTTCGAATGTGTGATGATACTGAGATCCAGGCCAAGGGGATTTGCAAGATTGATCTTGAGGATGGGTATTTCAATAATGTATTATTTGTACCAGACTTGGCAGTGAATCTAATTTCAGTAAATGACCCACACTCAAGAAGGAAAGAGATTAAAATTTGCTCTAGACACAATGGAGATAGATGAAATCTCTACCAACAAGTTGGTGACTTTGGGATTAGCTAATCATCAATCCAGGATGTACAAATTATCCTATTTCCTTCCCTACTCCAGAGGGAAAGTTCTCATGTCTCATGCAAATGAAACCAACAAGCTATGGCATGAGATATTTAGCCATATGAAATACAAATACCTCCAGGAATTGAACAAAGGTGGCATAGTGGAAGGACTTCCTCCTATCAAGACCTCCAATGTTGCATGCATTAGTTGTGTCATGGGAAAACACCCAGAGCGCAACTATGAAAATGGGAAAGTGAGGATAGCTACTCAAGTTCTTAGACATATGCATTCATATCTTATTGGACCACTCCCTACACCTTCATATGGAGGATCAAGGTATTTTTTGACCTTCATAGATGATTTCTCAAGATTTTACTCGGTTTAATTTCTCAAACTCAAATATAAAGTCTTTGAGACTCTCAAGGTTTGGATAGCCCTGGTTGAGAATCAGTGTGGGAATAAGATGAAAGTGCTTTGTAATGATAATGGTAAAGAGTATGTGAACAAGAATTTATAGCACCTTTGTGAATAACATAGATTCCAAATGCAACACTTGTTCCCCTACACACCACAACATAATGGTGTGGTAAAGAGGAAGAATAGGGCGCTCAAGGAGATGGCAACCTATATGATTGAGTATAAGGATTTGAGTCGTAAGCCCTGGAATGAGTCCATTAATTTTGCTGCATAGATTCAAAACAAGGCTCTTTACAAATTAGTATATGGAAAAAAACCATATGAGGCTTTGTTTGGTCACTAGGCAAATATTTCACATTTCAGGATTTTTGGCTCAAGGGCTTGGGATAGGATTCCTTTATAAAAGAGAAAATCATTGCAGCCACAAAGAAAGTAGTGCATCATGGTGAATATGGTGAAGATAAAAAGGGATAAAATCTCTTTGATCCCTCAACAAAAAATACTTTCATACAAATAAGTGTGCAATTCGAAGAAGAAATTGTTGGAATATATTAAACCCACTCAATACTTAGGATAAAATAATTAATCATTATTTGATTAATTATCTACCCACTAGATTAATTAGTTGGAATCCAGTTGCACTTTAAAGTCAACACATGCCATCTATACCCCAGGAATGCTTTATTTCTTATTCTCAGTTGATCTTGACAACTTCATGGATATCCCGAATTGGTAACTGTGCTTTACTGTAGATTCTGCTTTATTATGCTTTATCCTACTTTTCTGTGGATAAGGTAGAGCTATTTAACTAAGAAAATGGGTTCCTTTGTTTCGAACCCATCCTTCATGAATTTCTCTCCATATTCCATGATTAGCATGTTTTTCCATTCCTCTTGACAACTCACTCACGCTTTTGCTAATTTGTGAGGTCCTTGACTGATTTGGGAAGTGCTTTAGACACCTATGGGGGTTTATCATATTTGGTAATTCATATTTATGAGCTATCAATGATTTATATTCCATGAACTCAAATATTATTTATAAGGATGTATTATCATTGTAATAATATCAATTATCATTTATTGATCATTAATTAATGACTGTTCATTAATTCCTGTTCTTCTCTCCTTATGCTAGTTCTATGCAATTCCCAGTGAGTTTAATTATGTGCTTACATTATTATATTATTTATGGAATTCATGTTGTCATCAAGGATTTATAATTCTAACAGAAATTATCTTGGATTTTGAACTAGCACTGGGGGAATTCTCTTCTCCTCAATACCAAGATGATGTAAGTGATGATTCTCTTTCTAATATTTCTGATATTTCTGATTCTGATATGGCTGAAGATGATGTTAGTGAACATGACTCCCCCTCAAGGACCAATTGGGAAGATAAAACCATAGAAGAAACTGTGGTAGTAGGAAATATACTAGATCCTAGGAAGACTAGATCACAATTTCAAAGTGCTTATTTTTCAAATGATTTAAGACTTGCTGAGAATTTCTACATGATGGTTGGATATGATCCACAATAATATCATGAATCATATTATGACACAATATGGAAAACAACCATGCAAGAAGAGTTCAACTCTCTACAAGAAAATGAGACTTAGAAATTGGTTCCTTTGCCTCTCAAGAGGAAGCTAGCGCAATGCAAATGAGTCTATAGGACCAAAGTTGATTATGATGGGTATGATATAAAATATAAGGCCATATTAGTTCCCAAAGGCTTCTCTGAAGTCCAAGGAGTGGACTATATATATAAATTTTCATCAGTTGCAAATATGGACTCTATCAGGCTAGTTTTAGCCATTGTTGCAAGCAAGCACTAGGAGGTTCACCATATGGATGTCAAAAGTTGTAATATCCTGAATTCTGACCAAACACTTATGAGCATAATCCTCATTGATTATGATGTTAATTTGATGTTTTATTTGATATATTGGGTCTAAGAACCCACTGCATATGAACATGATGATTTGTTTGATATATTGGGCGTAAGCCAATTACATATGTTTTATGTGTGATTTCAAGTGTTGGGCATGGACCCTGAAGAACATAATTGATGAGATGTTTTTTGTTGAGTGAGGAGATCTGGAGCACATGGGTATTTGATTTTGTGTTGATCAAAAATCTATGGAGCACATGAGTGTTTATATTTGTGTTGATCAAGAAGCTTTGGAACACATGAGTTTTGAAAACCATTGTGTTGAGCATGAAGCTCTAAAGCACATGAAAAGATAAAGTTTGAAGTGTTGGGCATAAGCCTTGGAGACTTCCAAGTTAATGTTGAGCATAAGCTCTGGAACATTGGAAACCTTTGGCCATTGTATCCCTATGTGTATCCTATAAGTACATCCTAGAATTAGTGTTGAGTGAGGACCTCTGGAATTGTACTAAGTTTGTAACTCCCTATTTTTAGCATTGATTATGGGCTCTAGCTAAGTGCTAGAAGTTACTGAAAAGAGCTAATATGTCGAGTGAAAACGACTCGAATAAAACATTGATCTCATCTGACTTATTTTTAAGTGATTAAATGAAATATTGAATTTATGTCTCTCATCAAGTACCGAATAACTACCATGTTATACAAGGGAACCCAACATGCAAGTAGGTTTAGAGTTTCCTAGCTTAGTTGACCTAACCCCTACGTGAAGGTCATATTAAAGAAAATGTCATACATTTAGGGATCATGATTATATGATACCTAAGGACAAAATGTTAACAAATGATATATATAAGTATATAATTTATACATAATATGTATAAAGAGCAAGAATAGTAATAATACTAATAGCTATAAGAAATAAAGAAAGGATCCATATATTATTATTATTACTAATGATTATTAAATTTTAAAATACCTACAAGAGTCCAAATAGGAACTAGTTAAGAGTTCCTAAGTTGAATATTAAAAGTACCTAAATTTAATAAAATGGATTAAATCAAGAAATCAAATGATTCTTGATATAACTGCCCCTTTGACTGAAAAGTATGCCTATAAAAACCAAATCCAAAGAGAGGTGTGGGGATGATCTATCTTTTGGTGATTCCATAATTATACTTGATTATTCTCAAGAGAGTTCTTGGAGAACAATTTTTCCTAAGAGGAAAAAGAAGGATTGATTCAGAACCTCATATCCTAGATAGGGAAACCTTACCTTAGGAGTTCTAAGCTACTTGCATGTTAGAACTAACTTAGGGGGATAGAAATTGAAACCAGGAACTGTTCGGGATCATGGTTGGGTGCAACGCGGTAGTTACCAAGTTATTCCATTATCTAAACAGAGTTCATATACATCTATGAATTTGTTAATGCTGGGTATTTGAGTGTTCAGGTTTTTAGCCATTGAAACAACTTCATCTTGTAGGCATGAGGTTCTTGATTTTTCCCTTTCAAATTGTACTAGTCTTACTATCTAAAGTAGATTGAATTATGAATAATTATTTAGTAACGGTATTCTATAAGATTATTTAGTAACGGTCTTCTATAAGCTAGGATATTTTTTTGCATTTCTACTTTCTACACTTGCAGTTGGATTCATTGTGTACTAATAGATATAAATCTTTTACCAAGTGTTGGGTTTATCTATAGAAGGGTTGTGTTTCCTAATCTCATTATTTATTATTCAATGTATTTATTTATCAAAGGCCATGTTATATTTTCTTCCTTTTAACCAGGTTATATTAATAAATTTTATTCATGATCATATAAGAACCATTAGTGCTATATACAACATGATTTTTTTTCTATTTTATTTCTGCAATTTAATTCATCTCTTTTAATTTTAGTTCAAAACCTAGAAATAAGAAAAAATAGAGCCTATATATTATTTCTGTTGGCATCTTTCATATTGCTAGCATGCTTATATTAATTATAAATAAATCCAACTATTGTCTATAGTACTAGCCTAATCTCTAGGCATAAGATTGTAACATAAATATAAATGACTAATACTTTAAATGAAATATTATAAAACATAACTATAACCAAATCATTTCCATATTATAAACAATAATATAAAATATCAAGCTAAGCTATCGAGACCTCTAAGGTATGTAGGAATGAGTGCCTCATTCATCATAACAACACTATATACTTCATAACATAAAAATAAAATACAATTATCGAAATCATATCTCACAAGATATTTCCACAAAATAAATCAACCCTAACTTAATCACAAAACTCATTAACATATATCACATCAATCAAGGGGTTATAGGATCGAATCCTGTGGGAATTCATTCCAAACCAAAAAATCACCCACACACACCATTTACACCCAACGTAGCCCAAGATCGAATCCTATGAAGCTCATGACTTTTTATGTAGCCCAACATCGAATCTTGTGGGATTCACTAGTAGCGTTATCAACACTGTATTAGATTGCGCTTATTTTCCACATAGTCTATGTTTATAAATAGATAAACCCAATAAGAATTAAACACAAATCAATTTCGTTGCTGGGTCAACAAATCCCTACGCTAAATGCCAATAAACCACAGAGCGATTTCTTTGCTCTATCAACAAATATCTACTCTAAATACCAACGAAATTTACATGCTGTAAAACATTTCAACATTTCTCCACACAGAAATCAAAACCCATTTTCTATACGTTGTATCCATTTCGTGGCTCATGGCTGTTATACAAAACAATAATCCATTAACATAAACCCTAAATTAAACCCCTGTCTACGCTAAGCATAGCAACACAATTCATTTCATAGGGTTAATTCCCATAGTCTCGACCATTTTCGAGTAAATACAGAGGTAAGAAACTAAACACTATGAATAACCATATATCAACATTTCACTCATATCTTACACAGTCGCTAGGCTATATGGAAAGAGTGCCATTTCCAGCAATGGCACGACTCTAAATCAAAACAACTCTACTAAAATACCCAAATGAAGAACTTAAGTTACAAACAAAAGTTTACATAGAGTCAAAATATTTCCAAGCTAAGAATCGTAACCACGATATATACACAGTACCAAATGCACTACAAATTAACCACTATAATTATTTTACAAAATAACAAAGTGGGATTTTCCAATCCAATGCACAATTGCAAGAAATGGTGTTGTCACCATTTATCAAAAATACACATTATAAACAAAAGACAGAGTCTTTAATAAACCACCACGGTCACAGAGTTAACACTACCAACCCATTAATCATTTACATATCTAAGTTGTATCAGTCTTGGTGTGAAGGCGCTAAACCCAAGAGAAACCCCAAACTGTATTCGCATCTCTAGATTCTTTACATCATTTCTGAACATACCAATATCTAGTCACAACCCTTATATAAAATCATGCAGCCATTCAATTGACGAGCTTAAAACTCTGCTAAAACACACATGCGTAGAGGAACAAGTTTTAAAGCTTGTTTGTAATAGGGCTTACATGTGAAGGGTAATGTAACAGCCACCTAGAAGACCCACAAACCATGTAGTGAAGGCCCTGCAACCTGTAAACAATGGACAGAAAAGGATGAAGAGTATGCCCAACCTCCAAACCGAAACAACAAATAAACAAGTGCTGCAAAACTAGAATGAAGGACATACCTTCAACATGCAGAAGAAAAACCAGATGTCACGCCATGATACATACTAGAGAGCCAAATAGAGCTCACCCAACTAAAGGGAAAATGACTCATGCCTCCATGAAAATCCAAGCTTAGGGCTTGAGACCCCGAACTCCCAAGGTGCATTTACTCTGCCACCCTATCCACCACTATGTCAAATTCCAACCCCTAGTCTATAGATCATAAACCCCAAAAACATGTTTTGATAATTGATTTCCATTTAATTCATAAGCCCCATCAATGGTATCACGGGCTTAGGGTAAATCCATAATTCATGGCATATGCAATATGCCATGAATGGCTTATAATATAGCTTCACCATATTATACAAAAACATTAATAAACATAGGGATAAAAAATAATATCTTAAGTCTTTCACAATACAAATTAAACCATATAAATGTGGTGTAGGTCGGATCAACCCCAACCAAACCAACCAACACTTCCAAGATCTAGTGGGTCCTACACTTAGTAGGACTATTAAATTTAGCCGTCGGCCAAATTCTGCACTAAAATTGGCTCCCCGCAATTCTATTCCCGCAATAGGGTTCCACAAGTGGGTTGCGGGATGCGGGATGATGGATGTCAACTTTCCAAAGTTTCTCCCTTGCAACTTCCCTTCTGCAACAATTTTTGGAAACTGGGTTATGGGATACGAGATGTGGGATGTCGACTTTCCAAAGTTGCTCCCCTACAACTCTCCTTCCGTAACTTCTCTCCCCCAACTTTTATCACTGTCATATCTTTGTGGCCTTCTCCACAACTGTCAATCTACTCTTTGGTGCGGATCTCACATATCTTTGTGGATCCTTTATTATCCTCACAACTTCCATTGTGGATGTATACTGGGCCGTCAGATCTCCTTCCGTGGACTCAATCTTCATCATTCATTCTATGCAATAAAATGGTTAAGGAATAAAATATGCGGGTTATGCCGATTGATTAGAGAATCGATCAATCCAACCTAGAGTCTCTAAGATTCAGTAGCTTAGCACTTCTATGCATTCATTTACAACCTATTTAAACTACTCAAGAAACAAATTCACAGAAATACACAGATGTTCAGGAAACTGTCGAAGTCAGCTCTTCATAGATTAACAATTCAAAACAGGAAATTTATAGAGGCTAATAATAATTCAAACACAAAGCTACTCTTCCTATTAAGCAACTAAACAAACACACACCTCAGCCCTCTTCTTCAATCTATTAAAATATTTACAAGCGGAACTAGCCGCAGGTCTATCCGTCTCTCTGCAAACTTGAAGTTATAATGTTGAAGAGAAGAACCCCCTCTACTTCTCTAATCTTTTTATTTAAGCTAAATTGTAACCTACTACACTGAGTTGTCCTACCATAGAAGAAAACAACTACAAAGCATGATGAAAATGTCCTTGTCTCAACAAAACAGGTTGCTGCTTGATCGCCACGTAGGGACTCATGATACACAATCCCTCCTGCAAATACTAACAAACTATGACTTATAAAAAACAAAGAAAAATTATGCCACAACACGTGACCAACTCATCACATTACTGGTATGCCACAATGCTCATGCATAAGACTCGCATGAGTGAAAAATTATGAACCCCTGTTCATTAGATAAGCTATAGTGAAACCCTTGGCTTCCAATTTTTCAATGCTCATCCAAGTAGAATCCTCTATTGGTTGCTTCTTCCATTTGACCAAATACGCTAGATGATCCTTCTTCCTTGTAATATTTACAACTTTAGTGTCCATAATGGCCTTAAATTCCAATGGTTGTACCACAGGCATCTACGCCACCCATTGTAATTCTTCATTATGATATTCACCTTCTGCAAAGGTTCCAGTATCACCTTCTACATAAGGTTCCAGTATCACCTTCTACATAAGGTTATAGATCTGCCATTAGTTTTTCAACATTAAGCTAGCATTATTAGGATCTTTAACTGAGAGAATAACAAGTACAACAATCAAACACAAGAGACAATGAACACAATGTTTTTCCTCAGGGAAACCATAAATGGAGAAAACCCCACAACTTCTTCAGAGATAGAATCAGCACCAAAACAGTAAAATCCCAAAATAGTAAGTGATCTCCCGACAGCAGTAACCTTCTTCTTGTCTAGCCCCAGTGTCTTCTCCTTCCTCAACTATGCGCTACACTTGAGTCTGTATGAGTTTTGTGTTAAATAGAGAGTCCAGTTCTCTATTTATACTAATCCTAACATGACTAGAACCCTACAAGGGCCGACCTCTTCTTGGAGAGTCTAATAACCCTAGTAACCCAGAACTGCGGGGAATTTAACCCTTAGACAATCGGAGGTTTACCCACAATGACTTGACATGACTTGTTTACATTATTGATCCTTCCGATCGGAAAATCGAGGCATGGAAACATGACTCAATTACATTATAGATACATCCTGGAATAAACATCAGGTTACAATACATAAGTTACATAGATGAATACATTCAGAAGTTACAAATACATCAACACTCCCTCTTAACTAGGAAGGTATTCTTTCGACACAATTTTTAGCACTGGTCTTCTTCTCTGTATCAACTGGATCATCTCGTCATCTGCATCTTCAAGTATTCTTAGTCTTCAAGTCATATTCATCTTTAATTCATCTTCATCTTTAGGTGTAGATCATCACGGGACATCATCACTAGATCTGGATCATCACTGGATCTGGATCATCACTGGACATCATCACTGGATCTGGATCATCACTCAATCTAGATCATGATGGGACATTGTCACTGGATCTGGATCATGATGGGACATCATCACTGGATCTAGATCATCACTGGATCTAGATCATCACTAGATCTGGATCATCATTGGTGCTATCTCATGATTCTTCTCATCACAGGAAGTTCTACAGAGCCATCCCTTTTTCATGCTGGTTGTAGGCCTAGCCTCCATGTAGGTCTTCTTCAGCACTTATATCTGACCTACTCACCAGAAAGGCACAACACTCACATCCATCCAGGATGGAACACATCTTGCTCATAATGATGGAAGAGTTCCATACTTCCATCCAGGCTGGAACACATCTTGCTCACAATGATGGAATATTCCCACACTTCCATCTAGGCTAGAACACATCATGCTCACAATGATGGAATATTTCCACACTTCCATCCAGGATGGAACACATCCTGCTCATAATGATGGAAGATCTCTGCACTTACATTCATCCAGGCTAGAACACATCCTTCTCACAATGATTAAAGGGCTCTGCACTTACATTCATCTAGGATGGAACACATCTTGCTCACAATGATGAAAGGGCTCTGCACTTACATCCATCTAGGTTGGAACAAATCCTTCTCATAATAATGGAAGGGCTCTACACTTACATCCATCCAGGCTAGAACACATCCTGCTCACAAAGATGGAAGGGCTCTGCACTTACATCCATCCAGGCTGGAACACATCCTACTCACAATGATGGAAGGGCTTGCATTCATATCTGATCTTGTAGGAACCAATCCTACAGTCATAGAAAAATGGTCCCTAGTCCTCGACTGAGCTACCTGGTAACTGACCAGGTGCCTCCATTCTCTTAGAGAATGGTAGTTTCTCTTACATCCGACTTGCTCATCGGAATGGCCAACACTCACATCTGACATGGAAGGAACCTAATCCTTTAGCCATGATAGAATGGTTCAGACCTTACATTTGATCAAGTGGGAACACATTCCTCTATCACATTAGAATGGATTCTCAGTCCTAGACTGATTTTTCTTGGTAACTGACCAGGTACCTCCATTCCCAGAAAGGCAGTTGCCCTTACATCTGTCCTGGTCGACGGAATAGCCAGCACTCATATCTGACATGGAAGGAACCAATCCTCTCACCATGATAGAATGGATCAGCCCTTACATTTGACCATGGAAGGAATGAATCCTCTAACCATGTCAGAATGGCTATGGATCTCATCACTTTCCCTTGGAGGAAACCTCGATCTAGAGAACACCAATCTTCTCCCTAAAGTACTCGAACTTCAGCCTAGCCAATGGTTTCTTCAATACATCAGCTATCTATTCCTCCTTTGCAACATACTGGAGATTCAGTACTCCCCTTTACACCATATCCCTGATATAGTGGTACTTGATCTCGATATGCTTTGACTTGTCATGGAACACTGGATTCTCTGACAACTTCATGCAACTATGGTTGTCACAATGTATACAAGTAGCATCCAACTGGAGATCAAATAAATCAGACAGTAGATTCCTTAGCCATGCTTCCTCACAACTAGCTGAACAAGCTGCGACATACTCTGCTTCAGCTGTACTTAGTGCCACACAGGATTGCTTCCTGCTAAACCAAGAGATCACACCTGATCCCATACTGAAGCAACACCCTTAAGTGCTCTTCCTATCGATGGAGCTGCCTTTGCAATCTCAATCAACATAACCTTCCAGGTTAATCTTCTAATTTGCATCGTACTTGAGCCCATAATCAATTGTACCCTTCAGGTACCTCAGAATATGCTTTGCAGCATTCAAGTGAACATGTCTTAGATCTATTAGGAACTGGCTCAATGTGTTCACAACAAAGCAAATGTCTGGTCTCATGTTCGTTAGGTACATTAAGGACCCAATCATCTGATGATACATTGTAGCATCAACCGACTCTGATGAAGCATCGTTCAAGAGCTTCAGGTTTGATGCCATAGGTGTGGCCATAGCCTTGCAGTCCATCATCCCAAACCTCTTCAAGATATCTACTGCATACTTCCCTTGTCTAAGGAAGATTCCATCTATACTCTGCCACACCTCCATACCTAGAAAGTAATGCATCATCCCCAAGTCCTTCATTTCGAACTTAGAAGCAAGCTTTCTCTTCATTTCAGCAATCAACCCATCCATACCCATCACAAATAGATCATCTACATATAGTAGAAACATCAGTGGGTTTCCATATTCAACCTTGTAGTAAAGGTTGGAATATGCTTTACTCTTGGTAAAGCTCAAACTGGATAGAAAGCTATCAATTCTACCGTACCAGGTCCTGGGTGCTTGTTTCAAACTGTACAGGGCTTTCTTCAATCTACACACATGAGACTCCCTGTCACGAGTCTCAAAACCGAGTGGCTGTTCTACATACACTTCCTCTTCCACTACACCATTCAAGAAGGCAGTCTTGACATCCATCTGGTGTATCTTCTATTTCATCACTGCAGCCAGAGCAAGTACCGATCTGATGGATATGTATCTGGCTACAGGAGCAAAGGTTTCTTCATAATCTATTCCTTCCTTTTGAGAGAAACCCTGAGCCACAAATCTTGCCTTATATTTTTCGATGCTACTGTCTGCAACATGTTTGATCTTGTAGATCCATTTGGAAGTTACAACTTATTTCCCTTCTGGTCTTGGAACAACATCCCAAACATCATTCTTCATGATCGATTGATATTCTTCGATCATAGCATCTTTCCATTCTTTTCGTTCTGCTTCTTCTTCATAACTGGAAGGTTCTTTATCAATGAAATCACATAGTAAAGCTACATACTTGGAGAAGGATCCGGTACTCTTTCTTTCTCTGTGATTCTCTTCTAGAGCCCCATATCTTTCTACACCTTGGATAAGTTCTCATACCGAAGCAGGTTTCCTCTTATGAGGATTCTTCTCTAGAGGTGGATCTACAGGTCTTTCTGGTTCTTCAAAATCTCGATCTTCTTCTTGAGTTTCTTCATTCATGGTTGTATCATGAATTCTGGGTGCTTCTGCTTCTTCAGCAGGTCTCTTTCTAGATTTGTTGTAAGCTATGTCTTCATCAAATGTCACATCCCTACTGATGTCAATCTTCTTGTATCCTGGGAAATATATTCTGTAAGCCTTCGAGATTTCAGAGTATCCCACAAATATACCCTTCTTTCTTGAAGGATCTAATTTTGTTCTCTTCTCTTTTGGAATGTGTATGTACACAAGACAGACGAATATTCTGAGATGGATGAATTCAGGTTTCTTGTCGGAGAAGACTTCTTTAGGAGTCTTGTTTTCGAGTAATCTATGTGGATTACGGTTCTGTACATACACCGTTGTTCTGGCATCTTCAGCCTAAAGATGCATAGGAAGATCTTGATCATGAAGCAAAGCTCTTGTTGCTTCCATGATAGTTCTGTTCTTTCATTCTGCAATCCCATTCTATTGTGGATTATAAGGAGTGGACAACTCCCTGTTAATCCCTGATTCTTTGCATAGCTCTTTGAATTGATTTGAAGTGAATTCTCCACCATTGTCTGATCGAAAAGTCTTGATCTTCTTTTCAGTGTGGTTCTCGATCAAGGCTTTGAATTCCTTGAATTTGTTGAATACTTTATCTTTGTTCTTCATGAAGTAAACCCATGTCTTCCTAGAAAAATTATCAATAAAAGAAACATAATATGCATACCTGCTTAGTGAGTTTGATGACATAGGACCGCATACATCGGAGTGGATGATTTCTAGGATTCCTTTGCCTTTGCTTTCACTACTAGGAAATGTATTCTTTGTATTCTTTCCTTTCATACATCCTTTGTAGACCCCATCATGTTTTTCTTGGAATTATGGAATACCTTCAATAGCTTTTCTTGCAATTGACAGTGCTCTGTAATGCACATGTGCAAGCCTTCTATGCCAAATTTCACTTGGCTCTACTGTGTCATGGACCAATGCTTGTTCTGGATGGCCCTTTAATTTGTATAATCCTCCTTCTTGTTCTCCAATCACCACCTCATTATCGATAGTCTTTTCTCTTGGCCACATGATGACTTGACCATCTATGAATGCAACCCTCATTCCTTTTGCATCTAGTGCATATATGGAGAGCAGGTTCTTCTTGAGTCCTGGCATAAACAATACTTCCTTCATTGTTAGATACTTTCCAGAGTCTAGTTTATAGGAAGATTCCCCACTACCTTTTATTGGATATTCGTAGTCATCTCCTAGCTTCACCTTGTGAGGTGATTCATGTTCTAACAGTCTCACAAAGGATTCCTTTGATCTAGTCATATGTTTGGAAGCCCCACTGTCTATAAGCCAATCATCACTTCGATGAGTAATGTTACTTGTGAGAGCGGATATCAAAACATATTCATCCTTGCTTGAAGAATCTTCACTTTCATATCTGGTTCTTTTCTTGGATGGTTCATCATCCTCTGCAGCATGAGCATGATGTCTTCTTTTGTTCCCCTTCTTCTTATGAGAGTGGACCTTGTTCTTAGGACAGTATTTTGTAAAGTGTCCTATTTCATCACATGTATAACATCTTAATCTAGATAGGTTCTTTCTATTGTTATCTCTATGATGAGGATTCTTACCTTTGGGGTGATGAGCACTTCTTCTGCCTTTCTTGGAGTGAACTGTGACAGCTTGATCTTCACTTCCCATATTCTCTTCTCGAACTGCTATCCGTGCTTCTTCTTGAGAACATTCTTCCCATAGTCTGCTGAATTTGACTAACTTCTTTTTGGCACATATTCCTTGGATGAATGAATCCCATGACCTGGGAAGGCCATTCAGAGTTGTCATCACAATCTCTACATTCTCCACTTCTTCATCTATAGCTTCTAATGTTTTCTTTATCTGAGAAACCCTTGTGAAGTAAGAGTGGATGGTCTCTACATTCTGAATCTTCACATTCTTCAGTTGATTCCTCAGAGTCATCTTCCGGTTTATGTTCTTCCCTTCAAACAATTTGGTTAGGGCATCAAACATAGCTTTAGGTTTCTTGAGAGAGGAAACTTGTGGGATAAGGTGATCCTTGATAGAATCAGCAATGATCCTCTTTGCCATAACCATCTTCTTCTTGTGTAAGGCCTTTTCCCCATCTTCCTCTGGAACTGGAACCTCCTCATGGATGTAGGAGTCTAACTCATTTTCTTCGAGGACCAGGGAGATCCTATACTTCCAGGCTTGAAATTTATTAGCTCCCTCAATATTTTCATCAATCTTGGTATGATGAGACATCTTACACTGAGAAACTCAAATGGAAATACAAAATATTTAGATCTTAGCAGGTCAAGATGTCAGATTTGGATTTGAAGCTAAAATCCCGCAGTACTACATCAAGAGAAAATTAGGGTTTTTCTTTTTCGGAGATCTGTCCACCCAAATGCCTTGAAATTTATCCCTAACTTCAATTTTGCAGAGGGGATCAATCCAGGCCTGGGCTCACTGAAAAATTCCTCTTCTATGAAAAGCCCTAATTTCCAATAGTAGTGTTGGGTCCAAAAATGAAAAACCTCAGAATTGGATTCTACTTCGATAGAAAGATGCACCCTAAGGAGGAGAGTTATTCCACCTTACTTTTGCTGAAAATATGTGGAGGAAGATCCACAAACTAGGAAGCCCTAGTTCCTGTAGTTACACAGTGTCTTCTTCTCAGGTTAGCTCTGATCCCATGCTAGTTTTTCAACATTAAGCTAGCATTATTAGGATCTTTAACTGAGAGAATAACAAGTACAACAATCAAACACAAGAGACAATTAACACAGTGTTTTTCCTTGGGGAAACCATAAATGGAGAAAAACCCACAACTTCCTTAGAGATAGAATCAACACTAGAATAGTAAAAGCCCAAAATAGTAAGTGATTTGTCGACAGCAGTAAACTTCTTCTTTTCTAGCCCGAATGTATTCTCCTTCCTCAACTATGCACTACACTTGAGTGTGTATGAGTTGTTTGTTAAATAGAGAGTCTAGCTCTCTATTTATACTAATCCCGACATGATTAGAACCCTACCAGGGCCGACCTCTACTTGGAGAGTCTAATAACCCTAGTGCCTTGGAACTGCGGGGACTTTAACCCTTAGACAATCCGAGGGTTACCCATAATGACTTGACATGAATTGTTTACATTATTGATCCTCTCGATCAGAACATCAAGGCATGACAACATGACTCAATTACATTATAGATACATCCCGGAATAAACATCGGCTTATAATACATAAGTTACATAAATGAATACATTCTGAAGTTACAAATACATCAACATCTGCAACATTAAAGATTGGTGAAATACCCACTCCGGTAGGCATCTCTAACTCATAATCATTTGCTAATAATTTTTTGGGTATCCTGTAGGGTCTAGTCTTCTTCATCTTCATCTTGTTATACTCTCCCTTTGGAAATATGTCTCTCCTTAGGTATGCTAAGACCAAATATCCTAGTTCATAGTTCTTCTCTCCTTTTGGAATATTCTCTTGCCTTGTAACTGGTGTTAATCTACTATAACCTTGCTTTCACTTGCTCATGTGGTTCACTGATCCTCATTGAAAACTATTCTCCATCAGCACTCCTTTTCTCCAATTGACCTAAGTCACAAAGTTCACACGCTCCTCTTGAATGCATTCCATACAGAATTTGAAATGGACTCATCCTTGTACCTTGTTTTGGTGAATGATTATAGGAAAACTTATCTTGAGAAAAAATTCTATCCCACTGCTTAGGAATCTCTCCAATGAGACTTCTCAAGATGTTTCCTAGATTCCTATTAACTACCTCTATCTATCCAACAGATTGTGGGTGATATGTTGAACTGAAGTTTAGTATCGTACCCAATTTCTTCCACAAGGTCCTTAATAAATGACCTGTGAACTTCACATCTCTGTCTGATACAGTGCTTCTAGGTAAACCATGTAGTTTCAAAACTTCATTGAAAAACAATTTAGCAATGTGTGCATCATCACTAGTATTCTAGAAGGGAATGAAATGTGACATCTTAGTGAATCTATCTGTTAGTGCTAGAAATTTTTCTCAGACTACTAAAGGACAAGCCAACACAATCTCAATAAATAAAATAAGTAAATTTTTTTTTTTAGGTTTTTGGTTGTGCAGTTTGTAAACAAGAGTGTAAAAACTCATAAGGCTAAGACAAACACTAAATCATGCAATAATGAAATACTAAGATGCATCATAAATGAAGCATAAACCAGAACAACATAAACACATTACTGAATTTCATCCAGAACTCACAAGCATTTCATGAGAAATAACATTAAACAAGAAATGAATTTATAAACTGAGTGATTAAACTAATCAGAAATGAAACTAGTAGATATGATAATCAGGGCCTATAGTTTGCTTATATACCATAATCAGTAATTCAAAATACATAAGAGTTTCTAAAACTTAGCTTTGTATAGTAGCTAAAAGCCTCCCCTTGCACAAAAATTTGAACCCACTATCATTCTATAGTCTTACTTTTATCTTAGTTACCAAAAACAGATACATAACTTACAAATTGTTTTTTATGTCATACCACCGAATTACTTAACAAAATAAAGTCATTCATACTAAAATAACTTCTTTAAAAAAATTAACTAATAACACCTATCATTTAAAGCATTTTACAAATCTTTAGCAGCCTCTGCCAAAAGAGCTATCCCTTCCAATGCTTGAGTCTTTCTCCTTGTTTTCTGATGGTCATCTTCTAGGTCTTTGACTCTTTTTGAAAGCTCCTGATTTTGTTGTGTTATGTCTTCAACAGTTTGCTTCAATTCTACACAAAGACTTTGTGTCTATCGTTTCCTCTTCAAATATTCCTTGGAGACTGCAATTAACTCTTGGTAATGTCTATTGACCTCCTCTAAATTGTTTCTTAATATTCTGTTAGCAACTACTAACCCCTCATTTGTTTCATGCATGTATTCTATTTGATACTTATACTATTTGATGTTTCTTTGTAAGTTCTCATTCTCTGAATCAATACATTGTCCTTCTGAGGCTGAATGCATTCTTTTTTGCATCCAAGGAATCTTCAATTTGTTAAATATCTCCTCATCCTCCTCTTGCAGCTCTGTCATAGTTATAGGAGCCTTTGGAGACTCATTAACTTCAAAACTTCATTTAACTGATGGTTCTGCAATCTTTTCTTCCTCTGCACAAAACATTGTCATGACTGAGTGCTGCTTCATTAAATCATCCTTATGATGGTCTAAATTTACTTTCTTTCAAACCTCTTTTAATAGCTCTAAGATTTTAGTTTTAGTTAAGGGTGACTTATCCTTTAAAGTGACATGTTTCTTTCCTTTCATCTCTTTTACATCCAATCCTTCATAGTCTTCTAACTCTTCTTGGGATGAAGAGACTTCTATCACTGTGATTTTCTTTTGAGCTAACTTAGGGATTAACAAATTTTTCATGTTCAATCTTAGTTTATTCTTGTGTCTGGTCTTAGGTCTCCAACGTACCCCAATCTCTCCCAGCTTGCTCAAAGTTTTTCCTTGGTGTTTTATGGATGCTAGCTGAAACACCTTTCTTTTCATTTATTGTGACATCAAATTTTGTTTAGACTGTTCCTGTAAATCTTGTACACTGTCAGCCCTAGCTTCATCAATCAATTGGATTTTCTTACCTTCTGACTGTACTCCTGTAGGGGCTTGTTCTTGTTCTAACAAACTTTCATCTACTCCCTAATTTACTTTTTCATGAAGGCTATCTTCTACATGATCTAAGTCCTGCATTTGACCCTTTGATATTTCATCTTCATCAACTTTATTATACTGTTCATTTTCAACATTTTCATCCCTCTGTGTCAAAGAATTTTCTTGCACACTATTTTCTTCTATCTCGACTATGACCTTTTTTCTTCAATTTCTTAACTAAATTCTGTCTTTTGTTCAACTGTCTTTTCTTTGATTGATCTTCTTTCTCAGATTGAAACCCAGACCAGAATAGCAAAATAGTCCCAGGTCTTTTCCTTCTTTTGGAGCACTGTACTTATGATTAACTTTATCAGACCATGATGAAATATGGACTGTTGAGTATGATCTTGATGCTCTTTTACTCTGCTGGAATTCTTTTGCAAACTCTTTAGGAAAAACAAAGGAAGGTTCATCTTTGCTTCAAGATTTAGATGCTGCAGAAACCTGAAATGATATTTAAATATAAATGCATATCTTCCTTCACAAGTTACATAGCTTTGTAGAATTTTAATTGGTTCTCTCCACTCTAGTTTCAACTTCTGTATATGAACTCTGTTACCCCAGTCCACAACAACATTTGGAAGCAAGTAATTTTGTGAATTAAAGGTAAAAGGTACCTTCTTGAACCAATATTCACCTTCATCAGGAATTCATGTAGCCTCTTCTATTAGCTCTTTAGTCATCTCAATCTTTAGGGTGTCAAAAGTAACAATGTCATTGTCTAATCCCTGAGAAAACTTATATGAAACTTTTGTGTGATGTCCATCAATATTCTCAAAATAGTTTAGCCATTCTGCCTCTGAAAATAACTTTGCATAGTTAGGGAAAGCTTGAACCCAAGACATATCTGAGGGTTTAGCTCTGTTTATGTTTCCACTCCTCTTCATTATGGATGATTGATCTTAAATGTGCTTCCTACAATAAAGAGGTTAACACTATTTGAATATTTACAAATTTAACAGTCAATCATATGCTGAGAAAGTTAAACCCTTGACATTAATTTCACTTCTCAAACTGATAAGTATTTTGACCCTACTGACATAAAATATTTGACATTGAGAAAAAATTGAGTTTATGAATTGGCATTCTTAGTTAATCTCAATAACTAATCCTCTGTAAATGTGAATCCAAACTCACGAAACATGTCAATAGTTCGCTTCATACCTGTTTGAATAATGGATTCGGTTGCTAGAAATCTTCTTTCCTGTCTTCCCAAGTTTCCAATTTCCTTCTTAAATCTATCTCTGGCTGCCACGATAGTGCTAAACAGTTACCCTGCAAACCCTAAATATTCGACCTTCTTCAATCTTCAATCACAAATTGCCAAGTCTTCCAATGGCTTCTATGATCTTAGTGCATTCAGGAAATGCATAGATGATGACAAATTTTCCTCATTGTGCATAATAATTATCATTCCAATATTTTGTATCTTCTAACCTCTAGACAACCGGAAGTCACCCAAATGATTCCTTTTCTGATCTCACAACACTTGTCACAATGATTATTGTGGCTGAAACATGTATCAAACTTGTCAATAGGTGTGAAATACTTCTCTTATGCGCTAATTTTGAAAATTACGAGCCAAAATCATGATTTTTTAGATAGCACGATTTTCTTGTAGTGCCCTTAATTACCTTTTCTGAGCTTGCGCTACAAGAATACCTGTTTTAACAATTTTTAAATCAAAACTCACAGCAAAGGGTAAAAATTTAGTTAATAGTTTTGAATAAAACTTTATGATATTTTTTAGAACCTTTAAGTCATATATACATTCTACAAGCCCCTAAAAACAATGAAATTCACTAAGTAAAACCGAAATTGAAATAAAACCTATTAAATCAATTATAAGTATAAGCCTGAAATCAAGAAAAAATTAAAAGAAATTAAAGTCAAAAATTTAAAATAAAGGAAAGACCATACTTTAAAAAGAAGCAAATGCTTTAAAATGAGAGACAAAAACAACCTATAACATCTGGCTCCTGCTACGGGATGATTCCTCCTTGTGAGGCTTTAAGAACCTGTAGATTAGTGCCTTCTGTGCTATAATTGGAACTGCCTGCTACTCTGCAAAATATCCATTGAGCCATGGAGTCTTCATTGTAATCTACACATCGGTATATACAATGAAGATCCAATCTCTTTCCTGAAAAACTGTATAAGATGTTTGAGCAAACGTCCATTAACTAGATTATAAAATTCCTCACCATCCTGTTAGAATAATCAACCCACAGTTAGCTACCTTAGACATTAATTAATCCAATTTTTGTCTTATTTTCCTAATTTCCATATTTCACCTTATGCAAGTTGTCCTCCACACATCCAAAGTGGTCAAAATTGCTAAATTTGAGTCATGGAGCACTTGGGAAACCACTTGGAATCAAATCTGCTTTATCCCTGGCCTTCCTAGCGCATGTCTACTTTTTCTGCTTTATTTCCTGCTTTTTCTGAGTTTTAAGGCAATTGGGAAAGTTTGAGTAGGTGAAGTTAACTTGTTTTTTTTCCTCATCATCCTCCACTCTTTTCTCCTAAGAAAAGCATGTATGATTTTTCCTTCCATCATCTATTAGCTTTCCTAATTGATTTTTCCAATTCATGAGCTCCTAGACAGATTTGGAAACTGCTTTATGCACCTATGGGGGATTTGCTTAGATTTAGTAAGCCTGCTTTTGACCAACTTCGAATGGAATCTTCATGCATTCAAATCTCTGATGTAATTATTTATTGTGGAAACCTATGGCTTCATAGGGTTGGCTATTGTACACTTATTCAATACAGATTAGTGTTCTGCTCCATATTCAGTCTCCTTTGTGAGTAATTTGCATGTGTAATTGGCAATTTTTGTGAGTGTAATTGTTCTAACACCTGAGTTCAATTTCCACATGGTATTAGAGCCTTTTTAGATCAATTTATCTCCTTTCAATTTGTTATTACAGGTTCAACATCATTGACTGGGAGCATTGTGCTGACTGAAGGGACAATTTATGAGCTATGGATCAATCTCAGAAGATCATATTGACTCCATTTAAATTCTTTGAATGGAAAGCAGAGATGAAGATACTGTTGAGAGAAAAAGGCCTCTATAGAGTGATAAGGAAACATAAGCAGAGCCCAATGTAGCGACAGAGAAAATTAAATGGCACAACAGGAGGGATGAGGCCTATGGTCTCTTGTGTTTGAGCATATCTAGAGACCTCCTTTTCCATCTTGATGGATTAACATCACCAAATGAAGTATGGGAGAAGCTTGTTGATCTTTTTGGTAAGACAGATGAGATGAGGGGACATCAAATTGAAAATGAATTGATCTCCATAAGTCCCAATAGCTTTGAATCCCTGCAACTCTATTTTTCCAAGTTCAAAGCCCTTGTTTTGTAGCTAAAACAATGTGGGATCGAAAAGAAGGATGAGCAACTAGTTTTGGCCATACTCTCGAAGCTTGGCCTTGACTATTCAATCTTTGTATCGATATTCCATGCCACAAAGTTGACAGCTCGAGCCTGGAAAATGCCTAGCCTTGCAGATTTCATGGAATCTCTCACACAAGAACAAGATAAATTGGTGATGATGGGCACCATCAAACCTTCCAAATACCAAGCTCTCGTTTCTGGAGATTCAAGGGTAAATTCAAAAGGCAATAACAAAGCTAAGAAGCCACCTGAGCAAAAGAGAGACAAGAACAAGTCTCCAGAGGAGCCTCAATGTTCCAAGAAGAACCCCTAGAAGAAGAAGAACAAAGGAGAAATGAGCAAGTGTGCATATTGAAATAAGGGAAATCATTCTAAAAGCTCCTACATGAAGAAGAAAATAGACATGCTGACGCAACTCCTGGAGAAGAATGGCATCTCCCTTCCAGATAGTTCAAAGAAGAGGGAAGGAGGATTAAATTCAGAAGACAGAGAGAGAGTTCATGCATTGGTTGCTGGCACATCTAGCTCACCTAGTTTCATCATTGATTTTGGAGCTTCAAGACATATGGTTTCGACCAAGGAGGCATTCACCTCACTTGACATGTCGAAAGGTCCACCAATTGTATTGGGAGATGACTCTCTCACTGAAAGTTTGGGCAAAGGGAGGATTGATCTTGACCATGGTAAGTTCAGCAATGTATTGTATGTTCCAGGTATTGTTTCTAATCTCTTATCAGTATATCAGGTGACCCACACAGGGTCTCCAAAGAAGGTCATATTCCCCCCTGATGAATTTGAGATCACAGAGATCTCAAGTGGTAAAGTCATTGCAAAAGGAGTTGCAAATCACACTTTTAAGGTATACATGTTCTCACACTTTCTACCCTACACAAACCCCTCTGCTCTTCTGATTCATGCTAATGAGGAAAGTAAGCTTTGGCATGAAATATTTGGCCACCTTAATTACAAGTATCTTTCTGATCTTAGTGAAAAAGAAATGGTCATAGGGTTATCAAAGATTAAGTTTTCCAAAGGAGTCTGTCAGGGTTGCATCTTAGGAAAACACCCAGAGCATAAATTTGAGAAATCTAGTCATGAAAGAACCTCTGTACCTCTTGAGTTGATCCACAGTGAATTTTCCAGGTACTGCTGGGTTTACTTCCTGAAACACAAGTCTAAAGTTTTGGGCCTCTTCAAAGTCTTTAAGTCTTTGGTTTAAAACCAGTCTGGGAGGAAACTCAAGGTCCTCGGATATGACAATGGTGGTGAGTATGTCAATTCTGATTTCATTCAATATTGTGTAGATGTAGGTATTCAGATTCCGCATCCTATCCCTTACACACCATAGAAAAATGGGTTTGTTGAGAGGAAGAACAGATCACTAAAAGAGATGGTAACCTGGATGATGGAGGCTAAGACTTTGCCACCAAATTTTTTGGCAGAAGCTATAAACTGTGCAGCCTATATCCAGAATATGGTGCCTCATAAAAATCTTGATGGTATGACTCCTTTTGAATAATGGAGTGGGCACAAGCTAGATGTGACCCATTTCAGGATTTTTGGCTCAAGGGCTTGGGCTAGAATTCCAACAAAAAAGAGGAAGGCTTTGCAGCCCCAAAGCCAAGAGTGTCTATTTGTTGGGTACTCTAAAGATTCAAAAGGGTGCAAGCTGATCAATTTTAGCACAAACAAATCCTTCATTGAAAGGTGTGTTCAGTTCCAAGAAGAGCCCCTAGCAGCAGTGGAAGTTGGAGAATCCTCTTCACCAACAGATCCTTTGAATGTAAGTGAAGATATAGTTGAACTTAATGATTTTGATATGTCTGATAATGATGATTTAATTGCATATCCTAACATTCCTAAAAGACCAAAATGGGTAGAAAATACCATTCATGCAGCTGGAGAACTAGCTGGAAATCCTAATGATCCTAGGAGGACTAGATATCAGTTTGAGAGTGCTATGTGCATGAAAGATCCTATGTTTGCAGAGAAATGCTATCTGATGGTTGAATCAGACCCACAAACATATGAATATTCAGCAAATGATCCAATATGGAAAATATCCATGAAAGAAGAGTTCAACTCACTCTAGAAGAACAACACTTGGGAGTTGGTTGATCTTCCCCCAAGGAGGAAGCTAGTTCAGTGTAAGTGGGTTTACAAAACCAAATTTGCTGCTGATGGTTAACCTCTAAAATACAAGGCCATATTGGTAGCCAAGGGCTACTCACAGGTACATGGCATAGACTACAATGAGACCTTTGCACCAGTGGCAAAGATGGACTCTATCAGGCTAGCCATAGCCATTGCAGCTTCAAAGCAGTGGGAGGTACATCACATGGATATTAAGTGTGATTTCCTAAATGGATATCTGACTGAATATATTTACATGAAGAAGCCTCAATGATTTTCTACTAATCCATCTCTTGTGTGCAGGCTAAAGAAGTCATTGTATGGGCTTTTGCAAGCCCCCAGGGCTTGGTATCCCAAGATTGATAGCTTTCTGCTATCACTGAATTTTGTTCGATGCAAGTCAGATCCAAATGTCTATTTGAAGCTGATTCATGGTTCATTAATGATCATTTTTTTGTATTTTTATGACCTTCTCATTACAGGAAGCTCAAAGGATGAAATTGCCTCCTTGAAGGATGCAATGAACCATGCCTTCTCAATGACTGATTTCGGCTTATTGAGACAATTCTTGGGGCTTGAGATTGCTCAAACCAAAGATTGAATCAAAGTGCATCAGTCCAATTATGCCTTATATTTTTTGAACAAATTCAACATGAAGGATTGCAATCCAAGCAAGACTCCTTTCCTTTAAGGAGTTAAGCTTGAAGAAGCTGATTCTTCACCTATGGTAAATAATACACTGTATAGGAAATTGATTGGATGTTTGCTGTGTATTAAACATACTCGACCTGATCTTTCTTATGTAGTAAGTGTGGCTTCAAGATACATGGATCAGCCTCATGAGATCCATTGGAGAGCAGCCAAAAGGATCCTGAACTTTGTTCAGGGAACAAGGACACATGGGATCTTCTACAAAGATAAATCTAATCTTGATTTGATTGGGTTTACTGACAGTGATTGGGCAGGTGACAAAACAGATCAAAATTCAACATTAGGATATGTGTTCATGCTTGCTGAAGGGCCAATCAGCTGGTCAAGCAAGAAACAGAGTGCCATTGCACTCTCATCTACAGAAGCAGAGTACAGAGGAGTTGTAAATGCAACAACTCAATATTTATGGTTGCAGGGGTTACTTGGTGAGTGTGGCTTCGAATCAGAATACTCAACTACTATCTATTGTGATAATCAGAGTACCATTCGAATCTGCAATGATCCATTTCAGAGACAGAAAACCAAACACATTGAGATCCATATGCACTACATCAGATAGCTTGTGCATGATGGCACCATTCACCTACTCTTCTGTTCATCTTCAGAACAAGTAGCAGATATATTCACCAAATTTTTTTGTGAGAAGACATTCAGCAATCTCAAATCACTGCTGGGGATTGCTGATCACGCTGTGAAGCATGAGTGATGACAAGATTTTCAAATTTTGTTTTACTATCCATGTTTAATGGAGGATTTTTCCCACTCGTTTTTTGCCTCTTTCCTTGGTTAAATGGACATGCTGTATGTAAAGGGTGACTAAGACTTGTTGCTAGGCCCTATAATTTTTTGATATTTTACTCATAAGTCAGGCTTAAGGGGGGGTGTTATAATAATCAACCCATAGTTAGCTACCTTAGACATTAATTAATCCATTTTTTGTCTTATTTGCCTAGTTTTCATATTTCACCTTATGCAATTTGTCCTCCGCACATCGAAAGTGGTCAAACTTGCTAAATTTGAGTCATGGAGCACTTGGGAAACCACTTGGAATCAAATCTGCTTTATTCCTGGCCTTCCTAGCGCATGTCTGCTTTTTCTGCTTTATTGCCTGCTTTTTCTGAGTTTTAAGGCAATTGAGAAAGTTTGACTAGGTGAAGTTAACTTGTTTTTTGTCCTCATCATACTCCACTCTTTTCTCCTAAGAAAAGCATGTATGAGTTTTCCTTCCATCATCTATTATCTTCCCTAATTGATTTTGCCAATTCATGAGCTCCTAGACAGATTTGGAAACTGCTTTATGCACCTATGGGGGATTTGCTTAGATTTAGTAAGCCTTCTTTTGACCAAATTCGAATGGAATCTTCATGCATTCAAATCTATCATGTAATTATTTATTGTGGTAGCCCATGACTTCACAGGTTTGGCTATTGTACACTTATTCAATATAGATTAGTGTTCTGCTCCATATTCAGTCTCCTTTGTGAGTAATTTGCATGTGTAATTGGAAATTTTTGTGAGTGTAATTGTTCTAAAACCTAGGTTCAATTTCCACACATCCAAGGTCTGTATGACAAAAGTATTATTCTCCAAAATCTTTGATACTATGAAAGGACCAAACCATAAATGATCAAACTTACCATGTTTTCCTTTTTCGTCCTTTCTAGCATCCCATCTCAAAACCATATCTCCATTAAAAAAAGGTCTTCTCTTTGATCTTTCTATCAAACCTTTGTTTGATATTTATTCTATATAGCTAAGCCTTTTCTTCTACTAATTCATGCTCCTGCTATAATTCGATCAGTGCATAAATTCTTCTTTGAATGTCACTGGGTTCTTCTAGACTGTCTTGAAGAAATTTCATCACTGGAATACCAAGTTGAACAGGAAACACTACATCAGTACCATATAATAGTTGAAAAAAAGAAGTTCCAATTTCCTTTTTAATTGTTATCATGTCCGCCCACAGTGCATATTTTAACATTGAGTCCCATGACCTTTTATTCTGATTCAACAACTTCTTGATACTTTGAATAATGCTCTTATTGGTTGACTTAGCTAACCCATTTCCATAATGGTAATAAGGTGTTGAGTGTTTCAAAACAATCCCATTCTTTTCACAAAATGCCACCATAGCTTTGGACTTAAAAGCTTGAGCATTATCAGTCAATAACTTCCTGGGACATCCAAATCTGCTAAGAATATTTTCCAGAATAAAATCAATGATTACCTTGTCTGTTGCATTTCTTGTGGGGATAGCTTCTACCCATTTAGTGAAGAATATGTAGCTATCAAAATCCATTTATGCTACCCTGAAGAAGAAGGATTTATCTCCCCTATGAAGTCCAAACCCCACTACTGAAAAGGAGCATTCACTGCAATAGACTTCAATGGTAAAGACACTAACTTTTGCTTACCAGCAAACTTTTGACATGAAATACAATATGTTACCTACTGGTATACATCAGAGAATAAAGAAGGCCAATAGTATCCGTCTCTCAATATTTTATAAGTTGTTTCCTTCCAATACTTATGTCCCCCACAAGCACCTTCATGTGATTCAGAGATTACCTCTTCAATTTCTGGCTTGTCCAAACATCTAAGCAGAATGCCCCATGGATCTTTCCAAAACAGTTGCTGTTCTATCAAACAATATTTACCAGTTCTCAACTTCAATGACCTAGCATTCTTCTTATCTAGATGTTTTGGACATTGTAAATACAAAATAAAGTGTACAATGTCTGCATACCATGTGGATTCTGCATACTGCTCCATAATTCTTTCCTTCTCTTGCTCTGCTTGCAATTCTTCTTGTACAGGCTGTTCTACCATCAGATGAAAACCTAAAGCTTGAAAATTTGAATCAGCTAACAATTTAGCCAAACCCTGTCCCTTCACTAGTTTTGTAGGATTAATGTCCACATCATATTCCATTATCTTTGCAATCAATTCCCCCCTTTTCCCTTCACTATCAGGTTGAGTTAATACATCCTTAATGGCAACATTAGGAACATAAGCAATGAGTTTAGAATGTAGAACATAAATTCTAAAAAACTTTAATGCTTTTACCAATGGATAAGCTTGTTTCTCCAAAGTGTTGTACTTTAACTCTGAGTCTCTGAGGTCTTGCTAAAAAATGCAATTGGTTGTTCAAGTCCATCATTATTCTTCTGTAACAAAACAACTGCTAAAGTATCCTCTGATGCAAAAGAAACAGTCAATATTTCCTTTGAAAAATTAGGACTTACTAGCACTGGTGCTTTTGTAAGAGCCATCTTAATCTTCTCAAATGAATTCTTGGCTTCTGCAATCCACTTCACTTCTTGATCTTTTTTCAACATGGCTATAATTTGTTTAATGGTTTCATCAAAATTTGGTGTGAACCAACGCATAAAATTTATTTTTCCAATAAAAGATTGCACATCCTTCTTAGTTCTTGGTAAACTAATTTTTAGGATACCTTTTACCCTTTTTGGATCTATCCTTATGCCGTCAGCTGAAACCAAATGACCCAAAAACTTACCCTGCTGTAAAGCAAAATGTGACTTTTTGGGATTGAGAGATAGTCCATATTTTCTGCAGTTTAAGAAAGTTTATTTTAGGTGTTTTGAGTGCTGATCATCACACTGTGAGAAAATTGTTATGTCATCTAAATAAATCACCACAAACTTATCCCTCTCTCCAAAAAAAGCTATGTCCATAGCTCTTTGAAAGGTAGCTCCAGTATTCATTCATCTAGATGGCATTTTGTCATACATAAAAGTACCCCAAGGGGTAGTAAAGGCCATCTTTTCTCTGTCATTGGGGTGCATTGCAATTTGGTGATACCCTGAAAAATCATCTATCATTGAGATCCTTTGTGCACCCACCACCTTCTGCAATATTTGGTCAATATTTGGTAAATGATAGTTATCCTTAAGTGAATACCTATTCAAATTACGAAAGTCAACACACATTCTTATTTCACCATTGTTTTTTCTAACAGGTACTAGATTTGCTACCCATGAAGAATATCGAAGAGGAAAAATAATCTTAGCATCCAATAATTTTTTTACCTCCTTTTCTATAATGGGGAATAAAGCAAGATTGATTCTCCTTAATTTTAGTCTGAATGGTTTGAAATTTGATTTCAAAGGAACTTTATGCTATATAATACTAGTATCATAACTATTCAACTCCTTGTATGACCAAGAAAAAATATCAACATATTCTTTTAATAACTTGATGTACTTGTTTCTTTGCTCAAAATATCAGATCTTGACTATTCTGGGGTGTTCCTTGGTGCCAATATTACAATACATTACATTTTATTCTAAAGACTGCATAGCTGGTTTTAAGGGGGTATCATCCTTCAAAAAAATCCTCTCTAAAGGCACCAAACCCTTAGGAATAAAAATAATTTTCAACTCAATGGATTTGTGACCTGCAATTTCATTTTCCGTAACACCATCAATATATTCAGTTCATCATCTTGTTCTTCGTCAATTAAGGAATTAGAGAACTCACCAGTCATCTCTAAAAACCTTTTAATCTCTAAATCATCACCAAAAACTCTCCATTGCTCTATATTATCGGGCACAGAAGGTCTGTGCCTAACTTCAATAGGATATTTCAGCTGAGTTGTTTTAGGAATCCTGAAATGTGTAACTGCTAGGGAAAGAGAATCAACAGTTTGGTTATGATCCCTAGGAATATAAGAAATATTAAAATCCACAAAGAAATTGTCTATCATATCCCATACTTAATTCATGTACACTTTCAACAAATCTTGCTTTACTTGATAGTTATTCCTTACTTGTTGAACAACCAACTTGGAGTTGCCATAAACAGAGATTTGCTGAATACCTAAATCTTTTGCAGCTCTCAAACCTAACAACAGAGCTTCATACTCTGTTGTATTATTTGTGGTAATAAATTCTAACTTATACATTAACCTTACCATTTCACCGGCAGGAGATATCAGGACAACTCTTGCTCCAGCACCTTCTTTGGATGATGATCCATCAAAATACATTTGCCAAAGTTCATCCTCTTGTTCCCTAGTATATTTAACTGATTTTTCTTTTTCAACCTGTAACATGCCAGCAACATCATTATCATCACTAAAGTGAAACATACAAGTACCAAAATCCTTTGCAACAACATATAATGGATGATTTGTAGGATTCTTGTCATCAGTCACAATATAAGCAAATTGTAACTCTCTATACAACCTTCTGTTCTCACCTCCAAAGAAAAGAATGGTTGCATATGTTAAGTCCATCTGTAAAGTTTCACCTACTTTCTTAGACCAAGATATAAAAAGGAGAATTCCAAATTTAGGTGTGATATCCTCCACTACTACATCCATAATAACACTTTTCATTGGTAGCTGAGCTAAGCTAACCACCATGTCCTTTATCACTCCTAAACATTTTACAGCTCTAGAATAAAATAATACAAATCATGATAAGGTTTTGTTATGCTCAATCCTAAAGCCTCCATGACCACTTTTGGCATTAGATTATGAGATGCTCCTAAATACAAAAGACAATTATGTATCATCTTCTCATGAATGGTTAATGTGATGTAAAAAGGTGGGGATGCACTTGTATCATTTTTCAGTTTTCTCTACTAAAGCTGATCCAATAAAAATTTTGGGATTTTCCTCCTGTAAATTTACTGTGTCAAAGGGTACTTGACTGCTTGCTGAACCTATCATTTTCAAAACTCAACTTTTGTAAGAAGGATTTTTATCAATTCAGTGAATGGCATGGGGATTTTAATTTTGCACAATTCATTTTCGAAATTAAAATTTGGCATGTTTCTATTCACTTCTTCAACTTCAATAACCTTCTTTGGTTTATCCTGATTCTGTTTTTTTCCTAATGTTGGATTAGATTGTTGTTTAGGAGGAAGAATTGCCTTCTTTTTAGGGTTTTGAAACACCTGTTTTATGGTTTTGTTTGGATCATACTGATATATGTCAGAAGTTACTTCAAGGTTTAAATCATTTTCTATCTGAAAAACATCTGCATCATAATATTCAGAATTAAAAAAATCTTCCTTAGTCACAAAACCTTCAGTCAACTGTTCTCCAAAATAATTCATGTCTTGATCTAGATCCTTAAATAGCTCTTCTTCTTCTATTTCTCCTTCATCAATGACATTGTTTTTAAGTGGGGGTGGCACCTTTTGATCTTTAGCTTCTCTCCTCTCTCGTTGTATGTCATTATTTCTTCTCTCTCTGGGAATAAAACGAGGTGCAAACTGTCTTCTAAATTGATTTGGATTATTAGGGTTTTTGTCCCCCTCTTGAACAGGCCTATTGGAATTTTTTTCTAATTCCAATTTGTTTATTTTTGTTGTTAGGATTTTAACTAATTTTTCTATCTCATCAATTTTTCCATATACAGATTGTGATGTTGAAACTACTGGAGCTGCCTCCTTCTTACCCTTTCTGTCATAAAATTGTTGAGCTGAGTTTCCCTTCAGTCTGTTAGAAGCAAGAATATTAGATTCCACTTCTAATGCTGCTTCTTTCATATTAAGTAAAGTAACAGGTCTTCTTTCTCTCAAGAGTAATGAAAACTCATGGTCAAAAGAATTATCATAAGTGAGTTTTGCAGAAGTTTCAGAAGGTTTAATCTCTGCAGGATTTCTACCATACATTTTATTGAACCTCTTAGAGAAATCAGATATAGTAAGGAAAACTCATGGTCAAAAGCATTATCATAAGTGAGTTTTGCAGAAGTTTCAGAAGGTTTAATCTCTGCAGGATTTCTACCATACATTTTATTGAACCTCTTAGAGAAATCAGCTATAGTTTCATCTTTCTTCCTTCTTAGGGATTTGAACTTTGTAATTTAATATGTGTGATCCTTAGTATCACCCCACTGTCTCATGAAAACAACACGAAGATCTTCTATTAAAGTAATAGAGTTTGCTGGTAACTCTCTGAACCATCTTTTGACCTCTCCATCCAGACTCTGTATGAACATCCTCATCCACACATCTTTTGCCTTGATATTTTGATTATCTACATAGATAAGAAATCCATCCCAATGCTCCTCAACTATTGAATCACCTTGTCCATTAAACCTAGGTAAGTACTTTTGGTAATCTCCACCAGGAAGAGCATTTAAGGGTTGAGGTAAAATTAAAGGTGCGTACCTAGCTACTACCATTCGATCCATCATATCTAATGGTTGATGTTGGGTTTCCATTTTTAAACTGACTCATTTAGATGAAGGAAAAACTTGAATGGAACTTCGCTGAAAAGGACTCTTATTGACTTTGAGGTGAAATAAAGGGATTTTTCTAGGAGATAAGGCTTTCGCTTTCTTGAAAGACTGAGGATCAGTAAAAATCTAAAAATTGCTAACAGGGATTGTAGGTTTCAACCAGAATGAATTTTGTTCCTCTTCCTTTGAAATAGAAAAGGGTGACAATAAGTCTATTTGGTCAGGGTTACATAAGACTAGAGATGACTGAGACCTTTTGATTTTCCTATCTATTTTCAGAATTTGCTCTGGATCTGAGACACCCAAGTGTAGAGGTGAACTAGGTCTACTTCTTGTTCCAACTCCTTCAGTAGCCACTGTGAACTATTTGGTGAAATGTAGTCTTAAAAATTTGCTGGTTTAAGTCCACCTCTCAAAACCAGTTGAATGATGAATAACCCAGAGAAAGTATGCTTCAGCTTTGTCCCCAGCAACAGCGGCAAAGAAGTTAGTGCCAGAAATTGTTCTTAGACTACCAAAGAACAAGCCAACACAATCTCAATAAATAAAATAAGTAAAACAACTTTTTTCTTAGGTTTTTGGTTGTGCAGTTTGTAAACAAGAGGGTAAAAACTCATAAGGATAAGACACACACTAAATCATACAACAATGAAATACTAAGATGTATCATATATGAAGCATAAACAAGAACAACATAAACACATTACTAAATTTCATCCACATCTCACAACCATTTCATGAGAACTAACATTAAATAAGAAATGAATTTATAAACTGAGGGACTAAACTAATTAGAAATGAAACCAGTAGATAAGATAAACAAGGATTATAGTTTGCATATATACCATAATAAGTAATTCAAAATACATAAGAGTTTCTGAAACTTAGCTCTGTATAGTAGCTAAAAGCCTCCCCTTGTACAAAAAATTGAACCCACTATCATTCTACAGTCTTACTTTTATCTTAGTTACCAAAAACAATTACATAGCTGAAAAAATGTTTTTTAGGTCATACCACCGAATTACTTAACAAAATAAAGTCATTCATACTAAACTAAATTCTTTACAAAAATTAACTAATAACACCTATCATTTAAATCATTTTACAAATCTTTAGCACCCTCTGCCAAAAGAGCTATCCCTTCCAATCCTTGAGTCTTTCTCCCTGTTTTCTCATGGTCAGCTTCTAGGTCTTCGACTCTTTTTGAAAGCTCCTAATTTTGCTATGTTTTGTCTTGAACAGTTTGCTTCAATTCTACACATAGAATTTGTGTCTGTCTTTTCCTCTTCAAAGCTTCCTTGGAGACTACAATTAACTCTTGGTAATGGCTATTGACCTCCTATAAATCCTCTCTTAATCTTCTGTTAGCAACTACTAACCCCTCATTTGTTTCATGCAGGTATTCTATTTGATACTTATACTGTTTGATGCTTCTCTGTCACTTCTCATTATCTGAATCAATACATTTTCCTTCTGAGGTTGAATGCATTCCTTCTGGCATCCAAGGAATCTTCAATTTCTTAAAGAGCTCCTCATCCTCCTCTTGCTGCTCTGTCATAGTTATAGGAGCCCCTGGAGACTCCTTAGCTTCAAAACTGCATTGAGATGATGGTTCTACAATCTTTTCATCCTCTGCAAAAAACATTGTCATGACTAAGTACTACTTCATTAAATCATGTCGGTGATGTTCCAAAGTTACTTTATTTCAAACCTCTTTTAATAGCTCTGAGATTTTAGTTTCAGTTAAGGCTGACTTATCCTTTAAAGTAGCATGTTTCTTTCCTCTCATCTCTTTTACATCCAAGCCTTCATCCTCTTCTAACTCTTCTTGGGATGAAGAGTTTTCTATCACTGTGATTTTATTCTGAGCTAACTTAGGGTTTAACAACTTTTTCATCTTCAATCTCAGTTTATTCTTGGATTTGGTCTTAGGTCTCCAACCTACCCCAATCTCTCCCAGCATGCTCAAATTTTTTCCTTGGTGTTTTATGGATGCTAGCTGAAACACGTTTCTTTTGATTCCTTGTGACATCAAATTTTCTCCAGATTGTTCCTGTAAATCTTATACATTATCAGCCCTAGCTTTATCAATGAATGGCATTTTCTTACCTTTTGACTGTACTCCTCTAGGTACTTGTTCTTGTTCTAACAAACTTTCATCTACTCTCTGATTTACTTTTTCATGAAGGCTATATTCTACATGATCTAAATTTTTCATTTGACCCTTTGATATGTCATCTTCATCAACTTTATTCTGCTGTTCATTTTTAATATTTTCATCCCTTTGTGTCACAGACTTTCCTTGTGCACTATTTTCTTCTATCTCGACTATAACATTTTTCTTCAATTTCTTAACTAAATTTTGTCCTTTGTTTAGATGTATTTTCTTTGATTGATCTTCTTTCTTAGATTGAAACCCAGACCAGAATAGAAAATAGTCCCAGGTCTTTTCTTTCTTTTGGAGCACTGTACTTATGATTAACTTTATTAGACCATGATGAAATATGGACTATTGAGTATGATCTTGATGCTCTTTTACTCTACTAGACATCTTTTGCAAACTCTTTAGGAAAAAGAAAGGAAGGTTCATCTTTGCTTCATGATTTAGATGCTGTAGAAACCTGAAATGATATTTAAATACAAATGAATATATTCCTTCACAAGTTACATAGCTTTGCAGAATTTTAATTGGTTCTCTCCACTCTAGTTTGAACTTCTGTATATGCACTCCTTTACCCCAGTTTGTGACAACATTTGGAATCAAGTAATTCTTTGAATTAAAGGTAAAAGGTACCTTCTTGAACCAATATTCACCTTCATGAGGAATGCATGTAGCCTTTGCTATTAGCTCTCTAATGAGCTCAATATTTAGGGTGTCAAAAGTAACTATGTCATTGTCCAATCCTTGAGAAAACTTATATGAAAGTTTTTTGTGATGTCCATCAATCTTCTCAAAATAGTTTAGCCATCCTACCTCTAAAAATAACCTTGCACATTTAGGGAAATCTTGAACCCAAGACATATCTGAGGGTTCAGCACTGTTTGTTTTCCCACTCCTCTTCATTCTAAATGATTGATCTTAAATTTTCTTTCTTTAGTAAAGAGTTTAACACTATTCGAATATTTGCAAATTTAACATTCAATCATACGCTGAGAAAATTAAACCCTTGACATGAATTTCACTTCTCAAATTAATAAGTATTTCAACGCTACTGACAAAAAAGATTTGACATTGAGAAAAAATTGAGTTTATGAACTAGAATTATTAGTTAATATCAATAACTAATCCTTTGTCAATGTGAATCCAAACTCATGGAACATGTCAATAATTCGCTTCATACCTGTCTGAATAATGGATTCGGTTGCTAGAAATATGCTTTCCTATCTTCCCAAGTGTCCAATTTCCTTCTTAAATCTATCTCTGGATGCCACGACAGTGCTAAACAATTACCCTACAAACCCTAAATAGCTGACCTTCTTCAATATTTAATCACAAACTCCCAGGTCTTCCAACGAATTCTATGATCTTCATGCATTCAGGAAATGCGTAGCTGATGGCAAATTTTTCTCATCGTGCATAATCATTATCATTCCACTATTCTGTATCTTCTAACCTCTGGACAACCGCAAATCACCCAAATGATTCTTTTTCTGATCTCACAACACTTGTCACAATGATTATTGTGGCTGAAACACGTATCAAACTCGTCGATAGGTGTGAAAGGCTTCTCTTATGCGTGAATTTTCAAAATTATGAGCCAAAATCATGATTTTTCATATAGTGGGATTTTCTTGTAGCACCCTTGTTTTCCTTTTCTAAGCTTGCGCTACAAGAATATCTGTTTTAACCATTTTTAAATCATAACTCACATCAAAGGGTTAAACTTTAGTTAATAGTTTTGAATAAAACTTTATGATATTTTTTAGAACATTTAAGTCATATATACATTCTACAAGCCCCTAAAAACAATGAAATTCACTAAGTAAAACCAAAATTGAAAGAAAACCTATTAAATTAATTATAAGTATAAGCCTGAAATCAAGAAAATTTTAAAAGAAATTAAAGTCAAAACTTTAAAATAAAAGAAAGACCATACTTTAAAAACAAGCAAATGCTTTAAAATGAGAGTCAAAACAGGCTATAAGACTATCAACAACTGCAAAGATAGAATCATGTCCTCTCTGAGTTCTTGGTAAACCCAAAATGAAGTCCATACTGACAGAATCCCAAGGCTTAGTTGGAATAGGAAATGGTGTATACAACCCTGTGTTATGGTTTTTGCCTTTATCATCCTGACATACTTTGCATCTTCTTACAAAATTCTCAACTTCATATCTCATCCTTGGCCAAAAATAAAAATGACCAAACTGTCCAAAGGTTTTATCATTTCCAAAGTGACCTGACATACCTCCGTTGTGTTTTTCCTGTATCAATTTCTTTCTCATGGCACACTTTGGTATACACAGTTTACTCTTTCTAAAGAGTAAATGATATTGTAGCGTATAATACATCCATGGCTCTCTGTCCACTTCCATTGGATTCTTACAATCCTTGTAATACTCCTGGAAATCAATGCCAGTTTCATACAAATCCCCTAAATTCTCAAATCCCAAGACTTGGATCTGATTCTCTTGCACAATCAACAGTCTCCTACTTAAGGTATCAACTACTCTGTTTGATTGTCCACTTATGTGTTTCAACAAAAAGGTAAATATTTGTAAGAACTAAACCCACTTGACATGTTTCAGGTTCAACTTAGGTTGATGCATAGTGTACTGCAATGCATGGTTATCAAAATTTAACACAAATTCTCTAGGCATTAAATAATGTCTCCATTGCTTCATTGCTTCAACAATAGCATAAAAATCCTTTTCATGAGATGAATACTTCTACTTTGTATCATTCAACTTCTCACTGAAATATGTTATAGGCCCATCCTCCTAACTGGGTACAACTCTCATTTCTACTCCACTGGCATCACACTTTACTTGGAAAGGGTTTTTGAAGTCTGGTAACTTCAATATTGGTTGTTGAGTGATTTTCTTCTTCAAGAACTAAAAACTAATTTCAGCCTCTCCCGTCCATTGAAATAGATTCCTGTCCTTCTTAATTGTCTCGACAATAGATGCACAAATACCACTAAAAATCTTTATAAATTTCGTATAAAAACTTGCCAATCCATGAAAACTTCTTACCTCAAATATGTTCCAAGGTGAATGCTAATCAATGATTTCTTACACCTTTTTTGGATCCATTTTCAACCCATCTCTTGAGATAACAAAACCTAAATATACCATCTCTGGCTTCATAAATGTACACTTCTTCACATTTATCAGCAACGTTTCTTATTGCAGCCTCTCTAAAACATATCTCAGATGCATCAGATGCTCTTCTTTTATTTGGCTGAAAACCAAAATGTCATCAAGGTAAACTATCACAAACTTACCTATGAAATCTCTCAATAGTTCAATCATCGATGTCATAAAAGTGCTTGGTGCATTGGACAATCCAAATCGCATGACCAACCACTCATACAACCCATCATTTGTCTTAAAGGCCATCTTCCACTCATATCCTTCTCTAATTTTGATATGATGATATCCACTCTTTAAATCTAGTTTTCAAAATCACGTTTGCCCCCTTAGAAAATCCATCATGTCATCCATCCTTGGTAATGGAAACCTGTATTTGATAGTAATATTGTTAATTTCTCTGGAGTCAATGCACATCCTCCACTCACCATCCTTCTTTGGTGTCAGCATTGCTTGTATTACACATGGAACTAGACTTTTCTAGACCAATCCTTTGTCCGACAATCCTTGGACCTGCTTCCTCACTTCTTCATTCTCTTGAGGTGTTGACCTTATGTTTCCTTGTTTGGTAAAATGGCTCTTGAAATAAAATCAATTTGATGACTTGTATCCCTCCTCGGTGGTAATTCATTGGGTAAATCATCCACCATGATGTCACTAAACTCACTCAGCATCTCCTGAATATCCTCAGGTAGATATGTCACATTAGTCTTCATTGTCACCACTCTTGGTTTGCATACCACATCATAGTTCAACTCTTCCTTCTCAATCTGTTTCAAATATTCTTTTACTGACAACATTAGGACTTTAGGTGCTTACCGTTCTGCTCTACTACCATCTTGTAAAGGGTGAAGTACATGTTTTATCCCATTCTTCTCAAAACTATGACAGTTACTCCTACCATCATGAATCACATTCTTACCAAATTTCTACTGTCTTCCTAAACGTATATGACAAACATCCATGGGAATAACATCACACAGAATCTTGTCCTTATATGGACCTATTTGGAAATCAACATCACACTTCTCACTCACTAGGATTTGATGTCCTTTATGTAACCAAGATACTTTTTATGGAACATGATGCTTGGTACATTTTAAACTCATATTCTCCACCATCTCCGTGGAAACAAGATTGCCATCTCTCCCATTGTCAATCACCATCTTACAGCACTTCCCTTGGACTTTACACGTGGTTCTGAATAAATATTTTCTTTGAGTAGGTTATACTTACTCCTTCTCAAGTTTCAACAATCCCTTGTTAATCATCAACACCTCTCTTGTTTCTGGAAAAACTTCTACCAATGTCTACTCTTCTTGTTGCTTCTCATTCTGAGCTACATAGGCTCCCCTCTGTCCTACATCTTCCTTCCCTCAAAATTTAATTGATTTATACCCTAACTGGTTGCATTTGTAGCATTTAATGACAATTTCTCTGCCTCTTCCTCTACCTCTACCTCCTTGGTAAGGTCCTCTTCTATTAGATTCACCTCCTTTACCATGCTGCTCTTGCGGGATAGATTTACTGGACTCTCCCCTCTGCGCTCCAAATCTTCCTCTTCCAGCTGCTTGTCCTCTTCCTCTGTTGAAGCTTTGCTTCCTCACTATATTTTCTTCTTCCCTTAAGGCACATTGATACACCTCCTCCATTGTTCTAGGTGATATCATGGTGATCTCTTCTAGGACATCCATCCTTAGACCATTGACATATCTAGAAGCCTTTTCTGCTGACTCTTCCACATATCCTGCCCTTAGGTTTAATTTGTAGAACTCTTCAATGTACTCTCTCACTTTTAACAATATTTTCCTAAGGTCTTGTACCTGTCTACACATAATTAACTGGTAATTTTTGGGAAATAACTTAGCCCTCATTTTTTCTATGATCCTATCCCGGCTCTTTATCAAGAACTTAGTATTTTTCCTTCTTTTTGCTTGCACACTATCCCACCACAAGGATGCATGGCCTTTCAACCTTATCACTTCCAATATGAATCTCTTGTCTTCTTCAATCTCATCGTACACAAAGTAATTATCTAGCTCACTGATCTAGTCAATGAGATGCTCAGTAATAAGAATTCCATCATAGGTAGGAAACTCAAGTTTTGGCCTTGAATTTGCTCCTAGAATCGATCTAAAATACCTTAGCTCAGGTGTCTCTTGCATAGGTGCAACCTCTTCTCTTTGCTCTTCATCCTCAGGTTCACTTACATCCCCTGCTTCTGGGTCTCTTCGTATGTCTGTCTCCATGGCTTCTAGACATGCTTGTAGCTCCCTCATTTCCTCCATAAATTCTGCATTCCCCGCTAGTCGATCTCTGTCATGACCTCTTTCTCTTCCTATGTGTGCATCCATCTTCTTACACTAATCCTCTATAATAAGAGTTCTCTTTCACACTACTAAACTTACCTCACCAATCCCCTTCTATGCACTTGGCCTTTTGGTAACGCTGGTTCTCTATCTAGAACCTCTTGAGCACTCTTCTTTTCTCTTTCAGGATTCTACTGCTATGCTTCTCTCTCACACGTGCTTATCCTTGCTCTGAAAATTTGGTGCAGGACGAGTCAACTAGATCCAACCCAACCAGCACTTCCAGGATCTAATGGCTCCTATGCTTAGCAGTACTGCCGAATTTATCCCTCGACCAAAATATGCGCTAAAATTGCCTCCCCGCAATTCTACTCCCGCAATAGGGTTCCACAAGTGGGTTGCAGGATGTAGGATATGGGATGTCAACTTTCCAAAGTTGATCCCCCACAACTTCCCTTACACAACAACTTTTCCCCAAGTGGGTTGCGGGATGCAGGATGTCGACTTTCCAAAGTTTCTCCCCCGTAACTCTCCTTCTGCAATTTCTATCCCGCAACTTTTACAACCGTAAGATCTTTGCAACCTTCTCCACGACCCTCTATCAACTCTTTGGTGTGGATCTCACAAATATTTGTGGATCTGTTATCTTCCTCGCAAGTTCCATTGCAGATGTATACTAGGCCGTCAGATCTCCATCTGCAGAATCAATCTTCACATTTCATTCTCTGCAATAAACTGGTTAAGGCAGAAAATATGTGGGTTGCACCGATTGATCAGAGAATCGATCAATCCAGCCTGGAATATCTAATATTCAGTAGCATATCACTTCTATGCATGCATTTACAACCTATTTCAACTACTCAAGCAACAAACTCAAGCGTGAATCAACAATTTCATAGAAATACATAGATGTTCAGGAAACCGTCGAAGTCGGCTCTTCACAGATTCACAATTAAAAATAGTAAATTCATAGAGGCTAATAATACTACAAACACACAACTACTCTACCTATTAAGCAACCACACAAACACACATCTCGCCCCTCTTCTTCAATCTATTAAAATATTTCCAAGCGGTGTTGATGTATTTGTAACTTCGGAATGTATTCATCTATGTATCTTATGTATTATAACCCGATGTTTATTCCGGGATGTATCTATAATGTAACTGATTCATGTTGTCATGCCCCGATGTTCCGATCGGGAGAATCAATAATGTAAACAAGTCATGTCAAGTCATACTGGGTAACCCTCTGATTGTCTAAGGGTTAAAGTCCTCACTGTTCCGGGGCACTAGGGTTATTAGACTCTCCTAGTAGAGGTCAGCCCTGGTAGGGTTTTAGTCATGCTGGGATTAGTATAAATAGAGAACTGGAGTCTCTATTTATCACAAACTCATCCACACTCAAGTATAGCGCATAGTTGAGGAAGGAGAAGACACTAGGGCTAGATTAGAAGAATATTACTGCTGTCAGAAGATCACTTACTGTTTTGGGGATTTTATTGTTTTGGTGTTGATTCTATCTCTGAGGAAGTTGTGGGGTTTTCTCCTTTATGGTTTCCCCAAGGAAAAACACTATGTTCATTATCTCTTGTGTTTGATTTCTGTACTTGTTATTCTCTCAGTTAAAGATCCTAATAATGCTAGCTTAATGTTGAAAAAAATAACATGGAATTAGGGCTAACCTAAGAAGAAGACACTATGCAGCTGCGGGAACTAGGGATTCCTAGTTTGTGGATCTTCCTCCATATATTTTCAGCAAAAGTAAGGTGGAATAACTCTCCTCCTTAGGGCGCATCTTTCTGTCGAGCAGAATCCAATTATGAGGTTTTTCAGTTTTGGACCTGACACTACTACCAGAAATTAGGGATTTTCATAGAAGAGGAATTTTTCAGTGAGCCTGGGCCTAGATTGATCTCCTCCCCAAAATTGAAGTTAGGGACAAATTTCAAGGCATTTGGGTGGACAGAACTCCGGAAAAGCAAAACCCTAATTTGCTCCTAAACTAGCTCTGCAAGATTTCAGCTCAAGTTTCAGATCCGACATATTGAACCTGGTAAGATCTAAAATCTTTTGTATTTCCATTTGAGGTTTTATGTTAAGATGTCTCATCATGCCAAGCTTGATGAAAAGATTGAGGGAGCTGATAACTCCCAAGCCTGGAAGTATAGGATCTCCTTGGTCCTGGAAGAAAATGAGTTAGACTCCTACATTCATGAGGAGGATCCAGTTCCAAAGGGAGATGAGGCTAAGGCCTTACATAAGAAGAATATGGTTATGGAAAATAGGATCATTGCTGATTCTATCAAGGATCACCTTATCCCACAGGTGTCCTCTCTCAAGACACCTAAAGCTATGTTTGATGCCCTAACCAAATTGTTTGAAGGGAAGAACATAAATTGGAAGATGACTCTGAGGAATCAACTGAAGAATGTGAATATTCAGAATGCAGAGACTATCTAGTCCTACTTCACAATGGTTTCTCAGATCAAGGAACAATTAGAAGTTGTTGATGAAGAAGTGGAGAATGCAGAGATTGTGTTGACTACTTTGAATGGCCTTCCTAGGTCATGGGATTATTTCATCCGAGGAATCCGTGCTAGAAAGAAGTTAGTCAAATTCAGTATACTATGGGAAGAATGTTCTCAAGAAGAAGCTCATATAGTAGCTTAATAAGAGAAGATGGGAAGTGAAGATCAAGCTCTCACAGTTCACTCCAAGAGAGGCAAAAGAAAAACTCATCACCTAAAAGGTAAGAATTCTCATCATAGAGATAACAATAGAAAGGACCTATCTAGAATAAGATGTTATACATGTGATGAGATAGGGCACTTTGCAAAAGAATTTCCTAAGAACAAGAACCACTCTCATAGGAATAAGGGGAACAAAATAAGACATCATGCTCATGCTGCCGCAGGATGATGAACCATCCAAGAAGAGATCCAGATATGAAAGTGAAGATTCTTCAAGTGAGGATGAATATGTTCTGATCTCCTCTCTCATAGGTAACATTAATCATGGTAGTGATGATTGGCTTATAGATAGTGGGGCTTCTAAACATATGAGTGGATTCAAGGAATCCTTTGTAATACTGCCAGAACATGAATCACCTCACAAGGTGAAGCTAGGAGATGACTACCAATATCCAATAAAAGGTAGTGGGGAATCTTCATATAAACTAGACTCTGGTAGGTCTCTAACAATGAAAGAAGTATTGTTTGTGCCAGGACTCAAGAAGAACCTTCTCTCCATATCAGCATTGGATGCAAAAGGAATGAGGGTTACATTCATAGATGGTCAAGTCATCATGTGTCCAATAGGTAAGACTATCAATGATGCAGTGGTGATTGGAGAACAAGAAGGAGGATTATACAAATTGAAGGGCCATCATGAACAAGCCTTGGTCCATGAAACAGTAGAGCCAAATGATCTTTGGCATAGAATGCTTGCACATGTGCATTACAGAGCACTACCTATTGCAAGCAAATCTATTGAAGGTATTCCATAATTCCAAACAAAACATGATGGGATCTGCAAAGGATGTGCGAAAGGAAAGAATGCAAAGAAGACATTTCCCAGCAGCGAAAGCAAAGCCAAAGGCATACTAGAAATCATCCACTCCGATGTATGCGGTCCGATGTCATCATACTCACTAAGAGGGTATGCATACTATGTTTCTTTTAAGGATGATTTTTCTAGGAAGACATGGGTTTATTTCATGAAGAACAAAGATGAAGTATTCATCAAATTCAAGGAATTCAAAGCCTTGATTGAGAACCACACTGAAAAGAAGATCAAGAATTTTTTATCAGATAATGGTGGTGAATTTAAAGAGCTATGCAAAGAATCAGGGATTAAGAGGGAGTTGTCCACTCATTATAATCCACAACAAAATGGGATTACGAAATGGAAGAACAAAACCATCATGGAAGCTGCAAAAGCCATGCTTTATGATCAAGATATTTCTATGCATATTTGGGCAGAAACTGCCAGAAAACGATGTATGTATAGAACCAGACTCCACATAGAGTACTTGAGAACAAGACTCTTGAATAAGTCTTCTCTGGAAAGAAACCAGAAGTCAGCCATCTTAGAATATTTGACTGTCCTGTGTACATACACATTCCAAAAGAGAAGAGAACAAAATTAGATCCTTCAAGAAAGAAGGGCATATTTGTGGGATAATCTAAAAGCTCGAAGGCTACATAGTATATTTTCCAGGGTACAAGAAGATCGACATCAGCATGTTGATGTAATTGTAACTTCGGAATATATTCGCTTGTATTTCTTATCTATTGTAACCCAATGTTTATTTCAGGATGTAATTGAGTCATGTCATACCCTGATGTTTATTCCAGGAAGTTTCTATAATGAGAAATTCATGTCAAGTGATTGTGGGTAACCTTCCTATTGGTCAAGGGTTAAATTCCCCACAGTGATGGGGCCCTTGGGTTATTAGACTATCCTAGTGAAGTCGACCCTAGGCGAGTCATTGTATGTTGGGGCAATAGTCCCCACCATTGTGTTACCCTCCTATTGGTCAGAGGAGACAAATTTCCCATAAGTGGTGGGGCACTAGGGTTATTAGACACTCCTAGAGATGTCAGCTATAGTAAGTAATTTTTAAGTGAGGAAAACATGTTGGAGTGGGTTCCAAGTGAATGGAAGAATATAAATAGAGAGTGAGAGCCTCTCTATTTATCATACTCATACACACACACTTGCTCCTTGGGGCGCATGAGTGAGAGAGGAGAAGCTCTGTCAGTGAGAGAGAGAGAGACTGCTGCTGTCAGGAGATCATCTTACTATTTTGGGGTTTTACATCTTGTGTTGATTCTATCTATAAGGAAGTTTTGGGGTTTTCTCCTTTATGGTTTCCCCGAGGAAATTTTTTTGTGTCTCTTGTCTCTTGTGTTGTGCATGTTATTCTCTCAGTTAAAGATCCTAAGATCATAATGGTAGCTTGAATGATAAAAATATAACATGGTATCAGAGGTAACCTAAGAAGAATACATTATGTAGCTACGCAAGATAGGGCTTCTTAATTTTTGGGTCTCTCTCAACAATCCACTAGCAAAAGTATGCTAGGCTGACTCTCCATTGAAGGGCACGTCTTTCTGTCGAAGCGAAATTCGATTCCGAGCATTTCAAGTTTTCGATGCTGAAATTAGGGATTTCTACAAAAGAATTTTTTTTGAGTGAGCCCAGCATAGGATTTTTGTCCTAATCAAAACCAAAATTTAGAGACCTGGATCAAGAAATTTGGTTGGCTAAAAGTCCAGGAAAGTCAAACCTTAGTTTGATCCCGAGATAGAAAAACGCTAAGTACTAAAATTGCTAAGTTTTTGTACATTCAGTATATCCTGATATTGGTGAAGGCTTAGGAGCAAAAAATTTCAAGTGCCAAAGGTAACATCCTGGTGAACACTGTATCTAAACTTCAACATTTGATTCACTATATTCTGGGAGATATGATCCCTCCAAGTTAGAGTTCTAGAATTCATCCCTAAACATGACACCTAAGGAGAAAAGCACTATCTTGGGATACAAAGGTCCAAATGGACTTCCTGAATATGTTCTGAAAAGGGAACAAGCTTTACTTTCTGTGGTTCAAATTTCAGACTCAGAACATGAACCAGTGACACGTTGAAGTTTGTACAACTTTGTTGTTCTAAAGAGTCCTGTAACAGGTCACCTTGGGAAAAGGATCATAGATCCCAATTGGTGAAACCAATTAGAATTAAACCTATTGTGTTGGATCAGGGACATCGAGGTTACCTCAGTGAAAAATTTCAAACATAGAGGAGCAGTAATTTCATAGATATCACATAAACAGTACAGGCATTTCTGCAGAAGAAATTGGAAAACTAGGGCTTCCTGTTCCGGGAGCTTCCCTCCATTGTTTTTAGAAAAGGAGTACATTGGATAGCTCCATTTGAAGAGATATATCTGTATATCCAATTAGATATAAAATATTCCAAGTTTTGAAACTTAGGGTTTCTGTGACAAACCCTAGATCAGCCAACTCTGGAACTAGGACAAACACCTCATAACGGTAAGATCTAATCTTTCGCTATTTTCATTTAAGGTTCTCATTTTAAAGTGATCTATCACATCAGCTTGATGACAAGCTTGGGGAAGTTGAAAAATTCCAAGCTTGGAAGTATATGATCTCTCTGAAGAAAATGGATTGGACATCTACATGAGTATAGAGGTTCTAGTTCCATAGGGAGATGAGGCTAGAAGCCTTACACAAGAAGAACTTGGTCAAGGCCAAGAATATCATTGTTGATTCAGTCATGAATCAACTTGTACTACAAGTTTCTTCCTTAAAGACACCAAAGATGTTTGATTCCTTGACCAAGCTATTTGAAGGGAAGAACATAAATCGGAATATGACATTAAGAAACTAGTTGAAGAATGTGAAGATCCAGAATGTAGAGACCATGTAGTCATACATTACAAGGGTTGCAGTCATACATTACAAGGGTCTCTCAAATAAAAAACAACCTGTAGTGGTAAAAGAAGAATATGAAGATCCAAAATGCAAAGACCATGCAGTCATACTTTACAAGGGTCTCTCAAATCAAAGAACAACTTGAAGCGGTAAAATAAGAAGTGAAGAATGTAGAAGTGGTGATGGCCACCTTGAATGGCCTCCCAGGATCATGGGATTCATTCATTCAAGGAATGTGTGCTAGAAGGAAGTGATTACTTTCAGTAGACTCTGGGAATAGAACTCACAGGAAGAAGAAGCTCGAGAAGAGAAGGTGGGAGCAACTGAATATCAAGCTCTCACCATCTAAAGAATATCCCTCAAGTGATGAGGAATACGAATGACTCAACTCTTGAAGAACATCTTATCCATCCTAGCATTTGGATAAGAAATGATGCTATCATGAATGAAGAAGACGATGAAGTAGAGGGCTCAAGAAGCAGTCTACCCATGAAACAAATAAAGATAAGTATTCAATTGTCATTTCACGATATTGTTTTGTTATGCATTTGTTTATATTCAGTTGATGTATTATGCATGATAGGATGTTTGCATTAATGACAGTATACTACTAATATGCATCTAATGGGTAAGTAGCTCATGGTGCTATACAAACTCTCCATTTCTACTTATCTAGAATGAAACCTATTTGCTGACATATTGGATTAGTGCAAATTCTCAATGTTGTCCTGGTAGAGATGGAAGGCATTTAGAAAAGTTTCATGAGATATGGATGAATGTTGTATTGGCTAAAGTATTTACATGATAATATATTTATGCATAAGAATTTTCCAGTATGAATATTCCTTATGAAATGTTTCTAACCATACAAATGCATTTGACTTGTAGGAAAGATCGCATACATAAGCGCCTACAAGCAAAGAAGGATGAGACTTGTTTTGAAGAACAAGTGACGAAAGTTCAAGATGAAGAATAATATGACGAATGTAGTGACATCATTGATATAGAACCTTCTAGCTATGAAGAAGTTCAAGAAGAATGATCTCTAGGATGCAGCATCGATACGTGAAGGGAAGTTCGTAGTTCATTCATGTAGTAGATGGAAACATCATGGGATACAAAGAAATATTCATAGCACGAGGCTTCTCACGAAAAGAAGGCATAGACTACGAAGAGACATTTGCAGCCACTGGAAGTGAATTCACATGACATGCATAATCATGTGTGCAAATGAAAGAAGGCCTTGTACGAGTTCAGAAAACATCCATGGGATAACACATACATGGTGAGCTTGATGAATATCTTAACCTTTGCTACAAGGTTGATAAAGGATGACAAGCTCACAGATGGATGTGAGAAGAACTTTTGAAAAAGTTAAAAATAGAGGATCTTGGTATCCAATGATCCTAGATGGATACTACTTGTCACTCCAGTACAGAATGTTTCAGTGCATAGAGTATGGAAGACAGAGGGAGTATGATGCTCCACTTTAGAGGGAGTGACTATAGAAGATCCTAAGGTTTGACATGGTACGACAGGATGGATAGATTACTAATGAATCTAGGATTTACTGAGAGAAAAGTAGATTCCAACCTTTGCTTCAAGGTTGAAGGCGGAAGATCAGTGATGCTCCTATTATGTGTCGATGTGCTATTATTCTAGGCATGGAGGTGTGGAAAATGGAAGTATGTAGTAGAGATCCTGAATAGGTTCAGGATGATGGACTACATGACCACACCCATGGCATCGAACATGAATCTATTGAGTGATGCTTCATCAGAGACGGTTGATGCTACGATGTATTGTCAAATGATTGGGTCCTTGATGTACCTGAGAATAGATATTTTCTTTGTTGTGAACACATTAAGACATGTTCACATGATGGATGCAAAGCATACAGGGGTACAATTGAGTATGGGCTCAAGTACGATGCAAATCAGAAGATTAACGTGGAGGGTTATGTTGATTCAGATTGGGTAGGCAGTGCCATCGATAGGAAGAGAACTTTAGGGTGTTGCTTTAGTATGGGATTAGGTGTGATCTCTTGGTTTAGTAGGAAGCAATTGTGTGTGGCACTGAGTACAGCTTAAGCAGAGTATGTCACAGCTTGTTCAACTAGTTGTGAGGAAGTATGGCTATGGAAGCTACTGTATGATTTATTTGATCTCTAGATGGATGCTACTTGTATACATTGTGACAACCAAAGTTGTGTGAAGTTGTCAGAGAATCTATTGTTCCATGACAAGTCAAGTCATATCGAGATCAAGTATCACTATATCAGGGATATGGTACAGAGGGGAGCAGTGAAGCTCCAGTATGTTGCGACGGAGGAATAGGTAGCTGATGTGTTGATGAAGCCATTGGCCAGAGTGAAATTTGAGTACTTCAGGGAGAAGCTTGGTGTTCTCCAGATCGAGGTTTCCTCCAAGGGAAAGTGATGAGTCCCAAAGCCATTCTGACAAGCAGGTTAGATGTAAGGGCTGAGCCATTCTGTCATGGTGAGAGGATTCAGTTCCTTCCATGTCAGATATGAGTGCTGGACATTCTATCGAGTAGGATAGATGTAAGGGAAACTGCCACTCTCTAGGAGAGTGGAAGCACCTGGTCCGTTACTAGGGAGCTTAGTCTGGGACTGGGGGCCATTCTGTCATTGTGAGAGGATTCAGTTCCTTCCATGTCAAATGTGAGTGCAGGACATTCTGGCGAGGGTGTAAGACTTGTTTCCTACTAGGTTAGATATAAGGGAAACTACCATTCTCTGGGAGAATGGAGGCACCTGGTCCGTTATCAGGTAGCTCAGTCTGGGACTGGGGGCCATTCTGTCATGGTGAGAGGATTCAGTTCCTTCCAGGTTAGATGTGAGTGCAAGCCTTTCTGGCAAGGGTGGAGGACTTGTTTCCTTCCAGGTCAGATATAAGTGTTGAAGCCTTTTCACAAATGTTAGTGATGTGATGTCCTATCATGCTGGTGAATGTGAGTGTTGGGCCTTTCTGATGTGATTGTAGGTTACTACATGATTAGATGTGAGTGCTGGGCATGCCTTTCTGACGAGTAGGTCAGATGTAAGTGCTGGGTGAATACCTACCTGATGGCTAGGCCTACAATTAGCATGAAAGAAGGATGGCCTTATAGAACTTCCTATGATGGGATAGCACACATGATGATGACCAGATGAGATCCAGATCGAGGTATGATCTAGATCTAGTTATGATGACTCCGAGAGATACAGATCAAGTGATGATCGAGATCCAGTAGTGATGATCCAGATCCAGTGGTGATGATCTAGATCGAGTGATGATCCAGATCTAGCAGTGATGATATAGATCCAATGATGATGTCTAGTGATGATCCAGATCTAGTGATGATGTCCAGTGATTATCCAGATCCAGTGATGATCCAGATCGAGAGACGATCCAGATCTAGTGATGATGATCCAGATTGAGTGATGATCTAGATCCAGATAAAGATGACTTCAAGATGAAGATGACGACAAGTTGACGATGATTTAGATGTTACAGAGAAGAAGACTTGTGCTAATAAATTGTGTCGAGAGAATACCTTCCTAGTTAAGAGGGAGTGTCGATGTAATTGTAACTTCGGAATGTATTGACTTGTATTTCCTATCTATTGTAACCCAATGTTTATTTTGGGATGTAATTGAGTCATGTCATACCCCGATGTTTATTCCAGGAAGTTTCTATAATGAGAAAGTCATGTCAAGTCATTGTGGGTAACCCTCCTATTGGTCAAGGGTTAAAGTCCCCACAATTATGGGGCCCTTGGGTTATTAGACTATCCTATTGAATTCGACCCTATGTGAGTCATTGTATGTTGGGGAAATAGTCCCCACCATTGTGTTACCCTCCTATTGGTCAGAGGAGGCAAAGTCCCCACAAGTGGTGGGGCACTAGGGTTATTAGACACTCCTTGAGATTTCGGCTCCAGTAATTAATTGTTAAGTGAGGCCGACATGTTGGAGTGGGTTCCAAGTGAACAGAAGAATATAAATAGAGAGTGAGAGCCTCTCTATTTATCATACTCATACACACACACTCACTCATTGGGGTGCGTGAGTGAGAGAGGAGAAGCTCTCTTAGTGAGAGAGAGAGAGACTGCTGCTTTCAAGAGATCATCTTACTATTTTGGGGTTTTACATCTAGTGTTGATTCTATCTCTGAGGAAGTTGCGGGGTTTTCTCCTTTATGGTTTCCCTGAGGAAAATTCTTCGTGTCTCTTGTCTCTTGTGTTGTGCTTGTGTTTTATTGCTGTGCATGTTATTCTCTCAGTTAAATATCCTAAGATCATAATGGTAGCTTGAATGATAAAAATCTAACATGGCAGGGATGTGACATTTGATGAAGACACAGCTTACAACAAATCCAGAAAGAGACCTACTGAAGAACTTGAAGAAGAAGAAGCAGAAGCGCCCAGAATTCATGATACAACCATGAACGAAGAATCTCAAGAAGAAGATCGAGATTTCGAAGAACCACAAAGACCTATAAATCCACCTCTGGAAAAGAATCCTCATAAGAGGAAACCTTCTTGGGTACGTGAACTCATCCAAGTTGTGGAAAGATATGGGGCTCCAGAAGAGAATCATAGAGAAAGAAAGAGGACCAGATCCTGCTCCGGGTATGTAGCCTTACTATGTGATTTCATTGATAAAGAACCTTCCAGTTATGAAGAAGCGACATAATAGAAAGAATGGAAGGATTCTATGGTCGAATAATACCAATCGATCATGAAGAATGATGTTTGGGATGTTGTCCCAAGACCAAAAGGGAAATCAGTTGTAACTTCCAAATGGATCTACAAGATCAAGCATGCTGCAGATGGTAGCATTGAAAAAGATAAGGCAATATTTGTAGCTCGGGGTTTCTCTCAGAAAGAAGGAATAGAGTATGAAGAAACCTTTGCACCTATATCCAGATACAATGATGAAATGGAAGATACACCAGATGGATGTCAAGACTACTTTCTTGAATGGTGTAGTGGAAGAGAAAGTGTATGTAGAATAGCCACTTGGATTTGAGACACATGACAGGGAGTCTCATGGGTGTAGATTGAAGAAATCCATGTACGGTTTGAAACAGGAACCCAGGACCTAGTACGATAGAATTGGCAGCTTTCTATCCATTTTGGGCTTTACCAAGAGTAAAGCAGATTCCAACCTTTACGACAAGGTTGAGGATGGAAACCTAGTGATGCTTCTACTGTATGTAGATGATGTATTTGTGACAGGTACGGATGGGTTGATTGCTGATATGAAGAGAAAGCTTATTTCTGAGTTCAAAATGAAGGACTTAGGGATGATGCATTACTTTCTAGGTATGGAGGTGTGGCAGAGTACAGATGGAATCTTACTTGGACAAGGGAAGTATGCAGTAGAGATCCTAAAGAAGTTTGGGATGATGGACTGCAAGGCTATGGTCACACCTATGGCATTGAACCTGAAGCTATTGAGTGATGCTTCATTAGGGACGGTTGATGCTACGATGTATCATCAAATGATTAGGTCATTGATGTACCTAACGAACACGAGACCAGACATTTGCTTTGCTTCAAACACCTTGAGCCAGTTCTTGACAGATCCGATAAATGTTCACTTAATTGCTACAAATCATGTTCTAAGGTACCTGAGGGGTACAATTGATTATGGCCTCAAGTATGATGCAAATCAAAAGATTAACCTAGAGGGTTATGTTGATTCATATTGGGTAGGTAGTGCCATTGATAGGAAGAGCACTTCAGGGTGTTGCTTCAGTATGGGATCAGGTGTGATTTCTTGGTTTAGCAGGAAGCAATCCTGTGTGGCAATGAGTACAGCTAAAGTAGAGTATGTCACAGCTTGTTCAGCTAGTTGTGAGGTAGTATGGCTATGGAAGCTACTGTCTGATTTATTTGATCTCCAATTGGATGCTACTTGTATACAATGTGACAACCAAAGTTGCATGAAGTTGTCAGAGAATCCAGTGTTCCATGACAAGTCGAAGCATATAAAGATCAAGTACCACTATATCAGGGATATGGTGCAGAGGGGAGCAGTGAAGCTCCAGTATGTTGCGGCGGAGGAATAGATAGCTGATGTATTGACAAAGCCATTGGCTAGGGTGAAGTTCGAGTACTTCAGGGAGAATCTTGTTGTTCTCCAGATTTAGATTTCCTCCAAGGGAAAGTGATGAGTCCCATAGCCATTTTGACATGGTGAGAGGATTGGTTTCTTCCATGGTCAGATGTAAGTGCTGAGCCATTCTGTCATGGTGAGAGGATTGGTTCCTTCCATGTCAGATATGAGTGCTGAGATCCATAGCCATTTTGATGAGTAGGTCAGATATAAGGGCTGAGCCATTATGTCATGGTGAGAGGATTGCTTCCTTCCATGTCAGATATGAGTGCTGGCCATTCTATCGAGTAGGACAGATGTAAGGGCAATTGCCATTCTTTGAATGGAGCTGCCTGGTGAGGTACCAGGAACACTTAGTCTAGAACTGAGTAGCCATTCTGATGTGATAGAGGGATGTGTTCCCACTTGATCAGATGTAAGGGATGAACCATTTCGTCATGGCTAAAGGATTAAGTTCCTTCCATGTCAAATGTGAGTGTTGGCCATTCCGACGAGCAGGTCAGATCTAAGGGAAATTTCCATTCTCTAGGAGAATGGAGGCACCTGGTCAGTTACCAGGTAGCTCAATCGAGGAGGACTAGAAGCCATTCTGATATGACTATAGGATTGGTTCCTACAAGATCATATGTGAGTGCAAACCCTTCCATCACTATGAGCAGGATGTGTTCCCGCCTGGATGGATCTAAGTGCAGAAATCTTTCATCATTGCGAGCAGGATGTGTTCCAGCCTAGATGAGAGTCTTTCATCATTATGAGCAGGATGTGGTTCTAGCCTGGGTGGAAGAACAATGTTCTTCCATCATTGTTAGTAGGATGTGGTTCCTGCCTGGATGAAAGTGAGGAAATCTCCCATCATTGTGAGAAGGATGTGTTCCAGCCTGGATGGAAGTAAAAAACTCTTCCATCATTGTGGTAGGATGTGGTTCCGGCATGGATGGAAGAACATAGATCTTCCATCATTGTTGTAGGATGTGGTTCCAGCCTGGATGGATGTGTGTACTATGCCTTTCTGACGAGTAGGTTAGATGTAAGTATTGAATCCTTTTTGCAAATGATAGTGATGTCCTATCATGCTGCTGAATGTAAGTGCTAGGCCTTTTTTATTTGATTATAGGATTGGTTCCTATATGATCAGATGTGAGTGCTGGGCATGCCTTTTTGATGAGTAGGGTCATATGTAAGTGCTGGGTGAAGACCTACATGATGGCTAGGCCTACAACCAGCATCAAAAAGGGATAGCTCTGTAGAACTTCCTATGACAAGAAGAATCATGAGATAGCACCAGTGATGAATTAGATCAAGTGATGATCGAGATCCAGTGATGATGATCCACCAGTGATGATCCAAATCGAGTGATGATCCAAATCTAGTGATGATGCCCAGTGATGATCTAGATCGAGTGATGATCCAGATCCAGTGATGATCCAGATCCAGTGATGATGACCTATGATGATCCAAATCAAGAGATGATCCAGATCCAATGATGATGTCCCATGATGATCCAGATTCAAAGAATGAAGATGACTTGAGGATGAAGATGACTTGAGGATGAAGATGACTTGAAGACTCAGAAGCGCTGAGATGGAGATGACAAGATGATCCAGTTGATACAGAGAAGAAGACCAGTGCTGAAAATTGTGTTGAAAGAATACCTTCCTAGTCAAGAGGGTGTGTTGATGTATTTGTAACTTCAGAATGTATTCATCTATGTATCTTATGTATTATAACCTGATTTTTATTCTGGGATGTATCTATAATGTAATTGAGTGATGTTGTCATGCCTCGATGTTCCAATCAGGAGAATCAATAATCTAAACAAGTCATGTCAATTCATAGTGGGTAACCCTCCAATTGTCTAAGGGTTAAAGTCCTCGCAGTTCTGGGGCACTAGGGTTATTAGACTCTCCTAGTAGAGGTCAGCCTTGGTAGGGTTTTAGTCATGTTGGGATTAGTATAAATAGAGAACTAGAGTCTCTATTTATCACAAACTCATCCACACTCAAGTATAGTGCATAGTTGAGGAAGGAGAAGACACTAGGGCTAGATTACAAGAAGATTACTATTGTCGGGAGATCACTTATTGTTTTGCGGATTTTACTATTTTGGTGCTGATTCTATCTCTGAGGAAGTTGTGGAGTTTTCTCCTTTATGGTTTCCTCGAGGAAAAACACCGTGTTCATTGTCTCTTGCGTTTGATTGCTGTACTTGTTATTCTCTCAGTTAAAGATCCTAATAATGCTAGCTTAATGTTGAAAAAACTAACAAGCGGAACCAGACGTAGGTCTATCTGACTCTCTATAAACACAAAGTTCTAATGTTAAAGAGAAGAACCCCCTATACTTCTCTAATCTATCTATTTAAGCTTAACTGTAACCTCCTACACTATGTGGGCCTACCATTGAAACAAACAACTACAAAGCATGATGAAAACGTCCCTATCTCAACAAAACATATTATGGCTTGATCTTCATGTAAGGAGTCATGATTCATAATAACTCCTACCGGTACTAACAAACTATGACTCATAAAAAACAAACAAAAACTATTCTACAACATGTGACGAGCTCATCACATTGCTGGAATTCCATGATGCTCCTGCATTGAAATGTTAAGCACACGTTTAAAGCTAAATTTAGCTCTTAAAACCATAAAGTAGTAATGGTAACCATTATAGACATAGGTATAAATAGACCAGCCTAGTGTAAGAGATAAATGCTAACCATTGTAATAAGAGATTCTAGGATATGGATTTGGCCCTATTGTCTTCAGAGGCAAATAATAAGTTCAGCATAGGTAGTACATATTTGTTTTAAACTGTTATCACAAGTCTTTCATCACTTGGTGCACCTGCACAAAGAAGAGATGCATTAGTTCGATAGGAAATAAGTAAACCTTGTAGCGACAAGTAAAACCAATTACCTCTCCAAGTGATATCTACAAGGGATACAAGTCCCGCCACTCCACCCCTTGACCATACAAGATAAGTCAGGATTTTTCTGTAAACAAGTAATCTAAATTTATAATAAGAAGTAAGAAATAAGTTGTACACACATACATATAAATACATGATAAGAAGCAATCATTCAACAAGCGTAGCATCTAACTCAGATTCAAGTAACATAACAACAACATAGAATTACATTAATATCCAATCTCAAGTGGATTAACAGTTAGATCATAGAATTACATTGATTACATTAATAACCATAGTTTTGTTATAGGATAAATCTATTGAAGTGGACTTAAGCCAGATCTCCCTAGTCCAAGTGGATCTAGAACAAATCAAGTATTTAATACAATCTAATTTCCTAGATGAAATAGAAATGCAAATTAACAGATAGATCACTTACCTAAAGTATGCAAATCATCTTCTCTTTTTGTTAATCCAAGATCCAGAGCCTTTAGATATTCAGCTGCAAAACCCTATAAATCAAGTGGAAACAATCAAACCGTACATGTGTATCTAAACATGAACTAATCTAAGATAAAAGTTAAGGAATAAAGATCTAAACATTATCAACACAATAACATTTATGGAAAGAGATTTGTATTAATGTAATCAAGTAGATACATAGAATTATAAATAAGGTAGGAATGTCACAACCTAAGCTGTAACACTGCAACCTTCCACCCAACAGTCCAAGCCAAGCCTCCAAAGGATGATAGAGATCACCTAGAAATTCCACCAGCATAAAAGTACCATAGTCCTTCCTCCCTTCACAATGGATAGAGGGTTTAATTTATAAGGATAAATGGATAGAGTATGTTGAGTATTAGGAGGAGGGGCATAAGGGATATTACCAATAGGTTAGGAACCAAATTCCAACTCACCTAGATGATAGGGATAATACTCCACCTCATCTACCTTTGAGAAGGGCCACGGAGCTTCATTTTTTTCCTTCAAAACACCATCGACGTACTTAGTAGGAGGAGGAAGAGCACCGTCGACGCTTCTAGAATGAAAGGAAAGAGAATCGACACACCTTTCCTTAGGAGAAAGAGCACTTTCAACCCTTCTAGCATGAAGGGAAAGATCCCTGACCTTCCCAAATAGGGAAAAAGGCAGAGACAAGCTCAATATCAATCAACTTTAGTAGGGATAACTTTAGGGATTAGGCATAAGGTTGACACACGGATCAAGAGGACAAGATTTTGGTGTAATAGTTATCACAAGTCTTCCATCACCTGGTGCACCTGTAGAAAGAATATATGCATTAGCTCGATAGAAACTTAGTAAAACCTATAGAGACAAGTAAAACCAATTACCTCTCTAGGTGATTTCTACAAGGGATACAAATCCCACCACTCCACCCCTTGACCATACAAGATAAGTCATTCTTTTTTTCGTAAACTAGTAATCAGAATTTATAATAAGAAGTAAGCAATCAACTGCACACACATACATATAAATACATGATTGTTATAGTGGATTTCACCACTCTAGGTGAATCACACTTTGTATGGCCTTCCCCTGTCCTGCTGCAGACTCCTTAGACCATATTGACCACTTTTTGTCCTTTGATGTTTCCTTGATCATCCCTAAAAACACATGAAAAATGATATACGTGACTTTTAAACATATAAGTGCGTACATACACGGGTTTGACCCATAAAACTGTGTACATTGGGATGTGTGCATAATCCAAATCCTTTTGGAGTTTTCCTTGACATGGATCCGACTCATTTGACTACTGGCCTTCCCTATGCCTTGAGATCACTCGGATTCGACCTTTCATTACCCCTTTGAAAAGCTATATAAGGAACCCCTTGGTACATTGAAGGCATAAGAGAGAATTGAGAGCAACGAAACTATAGTCCATTGTTGCCAAACTTATGCTTGAGTCTGCATCCCTTTGTCCCTTGGAGCACTGCTGTGTTCTTCCTAAGCTTTCCTTTTGCTTGTGAGCTTGCTATCAAGAGATGGAGGATTGAATTGGTGGAGGCCCAAGTGGGGGATTCAGTTTCTCCAGTTCCCAGACGTGCTGTCAGAGGTTGTATCTTGTAATCTCTGATTTATATTAATAGAAATATCTTTTCCTGTCCAATGATGTGTATTTGAGTGAATATTTTATCCATGGGATTATGTCAAATGCTTTTACATTATTGATTATATATGCTAGAATAGATCTAACACCATGATATATAGAATGCTTGTATTGTTTACTTGTTGTTGAGGAAATAATATAGCAATTCAAGCTGAAGATTGGAAAGCTCAATGGGGATCTACTTCAACCGTCCGGAATAAGGTAAGAGGTTTGATCCTTTAGTGTTAGACATTTTATTTCTATTGCATATTGGGAAAGATTGATTTCGGGAGTCAAGCTGTCTATTGTGGTACCCCAAGCCATAGGAATTTCTCTTCGTAACAGAATTGACGACTCCGCTGGGGACGTTCCTTGTATTTGTTTGGGGTTGGGGGCACAATGTACTTGATATTATTGACTTCCTCTTTGTTTCTCCCTGTTTCTGTGTCGTATTTTATAGTATGTTTGTCCGTTGACACTCCCCTTTATTGGTTTGGACTTGGCCTGCTTTTTACCATTGCCTTCTCTGTATACGCATGTTTTCGGCCAAAAGTCGCATACATACGCGGAATTTTGGCCAAAAGTCACGTACATATGCAGCTATTCTTTAAACAGTCGCATACATCCTCCCTTTTGGTGAGTTTGATGTTGTGGAAAGTTGCTGGGTGGGTTGTGAGTGTGGTTGGGTATTCCTTGGGTCTGATGTTGTCTGTTGGATGCTTCTTTTGTGACCAGAGACCACTTTTTCATTGATTTTTCTTTGAAAGTAGTTTTAGTCATTTATCCTTTTTGTTTTGCCATTAGTGCATTACTATTTTTTGTCTTGGTGTCTTGCTAGGATTGTCTTTTATACTTGCTATAGAGACTGAGAGTTTTAGTTGGATTTTCTTGCATTTTTCATTCTTTTATATTGAAAAATACAAAGTAGTTGCACTCTTAGTTGCATCTTAGATATGGATTTGAGGAGGTACTTGCATTAGATTGCTTGGACGAGAGTTGTTTTTAGGCTTTCATATAGGAAGGATTGCATTGACATTCGGAAAGGAATATATATTTATGCATCTCATGTAGTGGCATACCCTATTTTGCATTTGACAAAGATTGCACTTAGACTTGTTTGTTATGGTGTGCATATTTACTTCACCACTGAGTCATAACTTCACTAGTTGCACGGCCATTTCCCTTTGAGTAATTATAGCCAATTAAAATCAACGCTAAATTAAAATGAATTACACTCTTTTATTTTCTAGGGTGCACCAACAAGATTAGGTTTTAGGTTCTTGGAATAGTTCATTTTAAGTTAATTCTCCAAGATCACTAAATGACAACATGTAGGTGTCTGTCCAGGTGAGTGTGTGAAATACTTGGTATAACTAGTGTTCTCAGGATCCTCCTCTCAAAAGGGAGTTAAGCACGAGGCAGTGTGAGCGGTTATTGATTGGGATGACCCCTAGTCATAACTGAGTAGCACTGGAGATATTTCCGGGATTGTATTCGTATCTGGGGTCTCTTTCGAGAGTTTCGGGCTTTTCTACCTTGCCCATACGGTCAATCCCGCATGCACATGTCTGCCTGAGCATTGATTATATTGAGGTGACCTTAGTGGCATTACCTAGGTTATCAAGGGAGTACTTTGCAGGGGTTATTCTGTGGGTGTCCCGGCCAGGTTGGGGTCGAACAGCACGGTTTCTTTATGCATTGAAGCTGAGGGCCACCATAATTGGTTACGTACCTCCGCTTGTAGTGTATGGGAGGTTTCGATCCTCTCGTAGGTGAGACATACTTGCTGCATTCAGGAGCTCACATGTCCTCCCCTTGGTTTGCTTGTATTTTGGGTGTATATTTTCTTAGGAGTGTGCTCTTTGTGTGCTAGTTGGCCTTTGGGATCATGGTTACTTGCATATATTTATGCTCTCTTGAGTTTGGGTCCTTTTATTTTCGGCATGCCTCGTATCCTATTACCTGTCCTTGGTCCTAGTACGGACACTGGTGTCAAACTTGGGGGCATCACATCCCCTTACCGTGCTCATAGATTTGGGAATGGTCATCTTCCATCCTCTACTCCATTTGTGGAGGATTTTTTCCCTTTGCTCAGTCTTTACACAAGTGGTCACCCTCACTGGGGTGGTAGTGTATGCGTGAACATTGGGTCTACACCATAGTTTCCTTTTTATGTCTCATCGTTCACTGCATTGTTTCCTTTGGGTGCTGTTGTTATGATCATTCCTCCCTATATCCTATAGTTTGGATTCTTTATTCACTATTTTGGGTTGTTTTGGACTAATATGGTTGTCATGTAGGGTCCACTTTTTGTACACTCTCTCCGAGGTTTCGACCCGTTCATGCCTATCACAGCTATTATGTTCGAATTGGCATATAGGTTAGGATTTCACATCCACCTTCACTTATGCATTGCCTTATGACCGTTCCATCTTAACCTTAGGTACGAACCCATTCCATGGTATCACAGAACCTTCATGCTGCTGTTAGAAGTGGTACTATGTGAATGGTAGAGATTTCCTATACATGGGTGTCCTAGTTAACTCCCCTTTGCATTTGGTACCCATGCTGTGAGTCCTCTCTTAGGTCCGGGAGTCTGTTGTATAGTAATACCATGACATTTCACAAGAGCCTCATACTCCTCTTGATCTTATGCTGGCCTATTTCCCTCAGGACTCCCTCATGTCAAGTTGTGAATGCATTATCATGAGCTTGTATATGCAGAGTTGTATTATTGCACTATGCTGATTGGGTGGCTGGTCTTCCATTTGGGATCCGTCATCACTCTACTTTTGGGATGGAATTATAATTTATTTCGGCCATCATATGACCCCTCTGACCTCACACATTAGGGGGCATATGTTATATCGGATTTCACCACTCTAGGTGAATCACACGTTGTATGGCCTTCCCTTGTCCTGCTGCAGACTCCTTAGACCCTATGGATCAATTTTTCTCGTTTGATGTTTCCTTGATCATCCCTAAAAACACATGAAAAATGCTATACGTGACTTTTAAACATATAAGCGCGTACATACGTGGGTTTGACCCATAAAACAGTCGCATACATCCTCCCTTTTGATGAGTTTGATGTTGTGGGAAGTTGCTGGGTGGGTTGTGAGTGTGGTTGGGTCTTCCTTGGGTCTGATGTTGTCTGTTGGATGCTTCTTTTGTGACCAGAGACCACTTTTTCATTGATTTTTATTTGAAAGTAGTTTTAGTCATTTATCCTTTTTGTTTTTCCATTAGTGCATTACTATTTTTTGTCCCGGTGTCTTGCTGGGCTTGTATTTTATACTTGTTGCAGAGACCGAGAGTTTTAGATGGATTTTATTGCATTTTTCATTCTTTTATATTGAAAAATACAAAGTAGTTGTACTCTTAGTTGCATCTTAGATATGGATTTGAGGAGGTACTTGCATTGGATTGCTTGGATGAGAGTTGTTTTTAGGCCTTCATATAGGAAGGATTGCATTGATATTCGGAAAGGAATATATATTTATGCATCTCATGTAGTGGCATACCCTATTTTTCATTTGACAAAGATTGCACTTAGCATTGTTTGTTATGGTGTGCATATTTATTTCACTGCTGAGTCATAACTTCACTAGTTGCACGGCCATTTCCCTTTGAGTAATTACAACCAATTAAAATCAACGCTAAATTAAAATGAATTACACTATTTTCTTTTCTAGGGTGCACCAACAAGCTTAGGTTTTAGGATATTGGAATAGTTCATTGTAAGTTAATTCTCCAAGATCACTAAACAACAACATCTAGTTGTCTGTCCAGGTGAGTGTGTGAAATCCTTGGTATAACCAGTGTTCTCAGGATCCTCCTCTCAAAACGGAGTTAAGTAAGAGGTAGTGTGAATGGTTATTGATTGGGATGACCCCTAGTCATAGCTGAGTAGCACCAGAGATATTTTCAGGATTGTATTCATATCTAGGGGCTCTTTCAAGAGTTTTGGGATTTGCTACCCTGCCCATACGGTCAATCCTGCCTGCGATTTTCCGCTTGATCATTGAGTATATTGAGGTGACCTTAGTGGCCTTACCTAGGATATCGAGGGGGTACTTGTAGAGGTTATTCTACAGGTGTCCTGGCCAGGTTGGGGTCGGACAGCATAGGCGCTTTACGCATTGAAGTTGAGGGCCACAATAATTGGTTACGTACCTCCGCTTGTAGTGTATGGGAGTTCCGAACCTCTCCTAGGCGAGACATACCTACTGCATTCGGGAGCTCACATGTCCTCCCCTTGGTTTTCTTGTATTTTGGCTGTAGATTTTCTTAGGAGCGTGCTCTTTGTGTGCTAGTTGGCCTTTGGGATCGTGGTTACTTGAGTATATTTATACTCTCTTGAGTTTGGGTCCTTTTATTTTTGGCATGCCTGGTATCCTATAGCCCATCCTTGGTCCTAGTACGGACACTGGTGTCAGACTTGGGGTAATCACAGCCCCTTACCGTGCTCATAGATTTGGGAATGGTCATCTTCCATCCTCTACTCCATTTGTGGATGATTTTTTCCCTTCGCTCGGTCTTTACACCAGTGGTCACCCTCATTGGGGTGGTAGTGTATGCGTGAACATTGGGTCTACACCTTACTTTTTTTTCATGTCTCATCGTTCATCGCATTGTTTCCTTTGGGTGCTGTTGTCATGATCATTCCTCCCTATATCCTATAGTTTGGATTCGTTATTGACTATTTTGGGTTGTTTTGGACTAATATGGTTGTCATGTAGGGTCCACTTTTTGTACACTCTCTCCGAGGTTTCAACCCGTTCATGCCTATCATAGGTATTATGTCTGAACTGGCATATAGGTTAGGATTTCATAGCTGCTTGCACTTATGCATTTCCTTATGACCGTTCCATCTTAAGCTTAGGTACGAACCCATTCCATGGTATCACGGAACCTTCATGCTACTATTCGAAGTGGTGCTATGTGAATGGTAGAGCTTTCCTATACATGGGTGTCCTAGTTAACTCCCCTTTGCATTTGGTACCCATGATGTGAGTCCTCTCTTAGGTCCGGGAGTCCGTTGTATAGTACTACCATGACATTTCACAAGAGCCTCATACTCCTCTTGATCTTATGCTGGCCTATTTCCCTTAGGCCTCCCTCATGTCAAGTTATGAATTCATTATCATGAGCTTTTCCTACCTTATTGAGCTTTATGTCGGCTCCCCTGACATTGCGTTTTATCCATATAGCCCGAGCTTGTCTCATGTCTAGCCATGCAGAGCCACTTTTTATATCCTTCACAGCTTGATTCCCTTTTTACCGGCAGGAGATTTTCCCCCGAGTGTTGATATCCTACACATGTACCCTTTCATTGAGCATAGGTATGTTCTACTGCTTGGAACTAGTTTGTTTGCCCTTATGAAACTCGTCTCCTCCTAGTTTGTAACTATAACGCTAGTTTATTATTTTTTCAAGCTTTTCAAATAACTGAAAAAGTCCAAAAAAATTAAAAAACCAAAAAGCTGGACAAGGAAAGATGTTATCTTTGGCAACTGTCGAGACGTGTCGCCTTCGAACAGAGCACTGTATATCACATCCATTGGTTGGGTTATAGTTTGACTTTAGGAGCTGTACTCGTTTATCTGAGTTTCTCTCCACCAACTGGTTAAGCTTCCAGTCCCTATGGAGCCTCTGTTGATGCCTCCTGTGTCACAAAAATGTCCCAGTTTGTATATTGAGTCTATACTACCTTTATTTCAGTCACCATACACCGTTATGCTCTTGTTCGAAGGAATTTGAAACCTGAGTCGGTCATTCCTCAGTTATCTTGACTTTACATGTTGGCCATTCTCGGTACAGTTACTGGTTCGTGCACTTTATGATCGACTCCTTCCACATTATACATCTTTGCTGAGTACCTCATGTTGGATGATGGGGGATGACTTAATTCCCTCCTTCCAACGGATTTCATCCCATCAACTTCAGATCATTTATTCTGGGATTGGAGTCTAGAGTCATTTTTGAGTTCCTTGAGACTTGCAGTCATTAGTGGCAGGTTCTCTCGCCATCAATAGTTTCTTGGGAATACATAATTGTCCCCTAATCGATGGATCCTTTCAAGTGTTCAACCTCAACACATTTATTCACACTTGTTAGTTTTCACTCTAGTACCTTGATTCCCATTTTCATTATCGGTGGGTGATCTCATGTCTGTTAATGGGATACATTAATGACCGGTAATGAGACGATCGAGTACTATGTTCGACCTCGACACCTCTATTCGCATAGTAGGAGATGTACTCGTAGCGGTTTGTGTAGAAGACCTTCCATATTGGTGGCATATCTTATATGCTACCTCCTTGATCGTGCCAGTGTTCATGAGATTTCAGCTCTCGTGACTTGATTCCAGTATATGTCAGACATTTCCAGCCACTATGGAGATCTTGATCTATTATATATCTTCAGCAATTTTGGATATCATGGTCCGTTGTATATCTTCATCATGGAGATTCTGATCTATGTATATTGTACGTGGCGATGACCACATATGTGATATCATGTATCATGCCTATTCATGGCCATTGTACTCTTATGTATCCAGGACTGCTATATGTATTTGCAGTTATATGCAGAGTTGTATTATTGCACTATGCTGATTGGGTGGCTGGTCTTCCATTTGGGATCCTTCATCACTCCACTTCTAGGATGGACTTATAATGTATTTCGGCCATCGTATGACCCCTCTGACCTCACACATTAGGGGGCATCTGTTATAGTGGATTTCACTACTCTAGGTGAATCACACTTTGTATGGCCTTCCCCTGTCATGCTGCAGACTCTTTAAACCCTATGGACCACTTTTTTTCCTTTGATGTTTCCTTGATCATCCCTAAAAACACATGAAAAATGCTATACGCGACTTTTAAACATAAAAGCGCGTACATACGTGGGTTTCAACCATAAAACCGCTTACATCGGGATGTGTGCATAATCCAAATCCTTTTGGAGTTTTCCCTGACATGGATCCGACTCATCTGACTACTGGCCTTCTCTATGCCTTGAGATCGCTTGGATTTGACCTTTCATTACCCCTTTGAAAAGATATATAAGGAACCCCTTGGTAAATTGAAGGCATAAGAGAGAATTGAGAGTAACAAAACTATAGTCCATTGTTGCCGAACTTATTCTTGAGTCTGCATCCCTTTGTCCCTTGGAGCACTGTTGTGTTCTTCCCAAGCTTGCCTTTTGCTTGTGAGCTTGTTATCGAGAGATGGAGGATTGAAGTGGTGGAGGCCCAAGTGGGGGATTCAGTTTCTCCATTTCGCAGATGTGCCATCAGAGGTTGTATCTTGTAATCTCTGATTTATATTAATAGAAATATCTTTTCCTGTCCAATGATGTGTATTTGAATGAATATTTTATCCATGGGATTATGTCAAATGATTTTACATTATTGATTATATATGCTAGAATAGATCTAACACCATGATATATAGAATGCTTGTATTGTTTACTTGTTGTTGAGGAAATAATATACAAATTCAAGCTAAAGATTGGAAAGCACAACGGGGATCTACTTCAATCGTCCGGAATAAGGTATGAGGTTTGATCCTTTAGTGTTAGACATTTTATTTCTATTGCATATTGGGAAATATTGATTTTTGGAGTCAAACTGTCTATTGTGGTACCCCAAGCCATAGGAATTTCTCTTCGTAACAGAATCCTATTGACTCCAGAAATCAATCTTTCCCAATATGCAATAGAAATAAAATGTCTAACACTAAAGGATCGGACCTCGTACCTTATTCCAGATGGTTGAAGTAGATCCCTGTTGAGGTTTCCAATCTTCAGCTTGAATTGCTATATTACTTCCTCAACAACAAGTAAACAATACAAGCATTCTATATATCATGGTGTTAGATCTATTCTAGAATATATAATCAATAATGTAAAAGCATTTGACATAATCCCATGGATAAAATATTCACTCAAATACACATCATTGGACAGGAAAATATATTTCTATTAATATAAATCAGAGATTACAAGATACAACCTCTGACGGCACGTCTGCGAACTGGAGAAATTGAATCCCCCACTTGGGCCTCCACCACTTCAATCCTCCATTTCTCGATAGCAAGCTCACAAGAAAAAGGAAAGCTTGGGAAGAACACAACAGTGATCCAAAAGACAAAGGGATGCAGACTCAAGCATAAGTTCAACAACAATGGACTATAGTTTCGTTGCTCTCAATTCTCTCTTATTCCTTCAATGTACCAAGGGGTTCCTTATATAGTTTTTCAAAGGGGTAATGAAATGTTGAATCCGAGCGACCTCAAGGCATAGGGAAGGCCAGGAGTAAAATGAGTCGGATCCATGTCAAGGAAAACTCCAAAAGGATTTGGATTATGCACACATCTCGATGTACATGGTTTTATGGGTCAAACCCGCGTATGTACGCACTTATATGTTTAAAAGTCACGTATAGCATTTTTCATGTGTTTTTAGGGATGATCAAGGAAACATCAAAGGACAAAAAGTGGTCCATAGGGTCTAAGGAGTCCGCAGCAGGACAGGGGAAGGCCATACAAAGTGTGATTCACCTAGAGTGGTGAAATCCGCTATAACAGATGCCCCCTAATGTGTGAGGTCAGAGGGGTCATACGATGGCTGAAATACATTATAAGTCCATCCTAGAAGTGGAGTGATGAAGGATCCCAAATGGAAGAATAGCCACCCAATCAGCATAGTGCAATAATACAACTCTGCATATAACTGCAAATACATATAGCAGTCCCGGATACATAAGAGTACAATGGCCATGAATAGGCATGATACATGATATCAGATATGTGGTCATCGCCACATACAATATACATAGATCAGAATCTCCATGATGAAGATATACAAAGGACCATGATCTCCAAAATGGCTGAAGATATATAATAGATCAAGATCTCCATAGTGGCTAGAAATGTCTGACATATACTGGAATCAAGTCACGAGAGCTGAAATCTCATGAACATTGGCATGATCAAGGAGGTAGCATATAAAAGATGCCACCAATCTGGAAATTCTTCTACCCAAACCGCTACGGGTACACGTCCTACTATGCGAATAAAGGTGTCGTGGTCAAACATAGTAGTCCATCGTCTGATTACCGGTCATTAATGTATACCGTTAACAGACGCGAGATCACCCACCGATAATGAAAATGGGAATAAAGGTACTAGAGTGCAAACTAACAAGTGTGAATAAATGTGTTGAGGTCGAACACTTGAAAGGATCCATTGATCAGGGGACATTGATGTATTCCCAAGAAACTGTCGATGGCGAGAGAACCTGTCACTGATGACTGCAAGTCTCAAGGCACTAAAAAATGACTCTAGACTCGAATCCTAGAATAAATGATTTGAAGTCAATGGCATGAAATCCGCTGGAAGGAGGGAATTAAGTCATCCCCCATCATCCAACACGAGGTACTCAGCAAAGCTGTATAATGTGGAAGGACTCGATCATAAAGTGCACGAACTAGTAACTGTACCGGGAATGGCCGACATGCAAAGTCAAGATAACTGAGGAATGGCTGACTCAGGTTTCAAATTCCTTCAAACAAGAGAATAATGGCGTATGGTGAATAAATGAAGGCAAAATAGACTCAATATACAAACTGGGACATCTCTGTGACACAGGAGGCATCAACAGAGGCTCAATAGGGACTGGAAGCTTAACCAGTTGGTGGAGACAAACTCAGATAAATGAGTACAGCTCCTAAAGTCAAACTATAACCCAACTAATGGATGTGATATACAGTGCTCTATTTGAAGGAGAAACGACTTAACAGCTGCCAAAGATAACATCTTTCCTTCTCTGGCTTTTTGGTTTTTTGGTTTTTTTGGACTTTTTCAGTTATTTGAAAAGCTTGAAAAAATAATAAACTAGATTTATAGTTACAAACTAGGAGGAGACAAGTGTCATAAGGGCAAAAAAACTAGTTCCAAGTAGTGGAACATACCTATGCTCAATGCAAGGATACATGTGTAGGATATCAACACTCGGGGGAAAATCCCCTCCCGGTAAAAAGGGAATCAAGTTGGGAAGGATATAAAAAATGGCTCTGCATGGCTAGACATGAGACAAGCTCAGGCTATATGGCTGAAACGCAATGTCAGGGGAGCCGGAATAAAGATCAATAAGCAAGGAAAAGCTCATGATAATGCATTCACAACTTGACATGAGGGAGTCCTGAGGGAAATAGGCTAGCATAAGATCAATAGGAGTATGAGACTCTTGCGAAATGTCATGGTAGTACTATACAACAGACTCCCAGACCTAAGAGACGACTCATAGCATGGGTACCAAATGCAAAGGGGAGTCAACTAGGGTACCCATGTAAGGTGAATCTCTACCACTCGTATCATGTCACTTCTAAAGCAGTAAGAAGGTTCCGCGACATAATAGAGTGGGTTCATACCTAAGGTTAAGATGGACCGGTCATAAGGCAATGCATAAGTGCAAGCGGATGTGAAATCCTAACCTATATGCCAGTTCAGACATAATACCTATGATAGGCATGAACGGGTCGAAACCTCAGAGAGAGTGTACAAAACGTGGAGCCTACATGACAACCATATTAGTCCAAAACAACCCAAAATAGTCAATAAAGAATCCAAACTATAGGATATAGGGAGGAATGACCATTGCATTTGGTACTCATATTGCATATTGCATTTGGTACCCATGCATATTGCATTTGTTACCCATGCTGTGAGTCCTCTCTTAGGTCCTGGAGTCCATTGTATAGTACTACCATGACATTTCGCAAGAGCCTCATACTCCTCTTAATATTATGCTTGCCTATTTCCCTCAGGACTCCCTCATGTCAAGTTGTGAATGCATTATCATGAGCTTCTATATGCAGATTTGTATTATTGCACTATGCTGATTGGGTGGCTCGTATTCCATTTGGGATCCTTCATCACTCCACTTTTGGGATGGACTTATAATGTATTTCAGCCATCGTACGACCCCTCTGACCTCACACATTAGGGGGCATCTGTTATAGCGGATTTCACCACTCTAGGTGAATCACACTTTGTATGGCCTTCCCCTATCCTACTATAGACTCCTTAGACCTTATGGACCAATTTTTGTCCTTTGATGTTTCCTTGAGAATCCCTAAAAACACATGAAAAATGCTATACATGAATTTTAAACATATAAGTGCGTACATACCCGGGTTTGACCCATAAAACCGTGTACATCAGGATGTGTGCATAATACAGATCCTTTTGGAGTTTTCCTTGACATGGATCCAACTCATTTGACTCCTGGCCTTCCCTATGCCTTGAGATCGCTCGTATTCGACCTTTCATTACCCCTTTGAAAAGCTATATAAGGAACCCCTTGGTACATTGAAGGCATAAGAGAGAATTGAGAGAAACGAAACTATAGTCCATTGTTGCGGAACTTATGCTTGAGTCTACATCCCTTTGTCCCTTGGAGCACTATTGTGTTCTTCCCAAGCTTGCCTTTTGGTTGTGAGCTTGCCATCAAGAGATGAAGGATTGAAGTGGTGGAGGCCTAAGTGGGGGATTCAGTTTCTCTGGTTCGCAGATGTGCCGTCAAAGGTTGTATCTTGTAATCTCTGATTTATATTAATAGAAATATTTTTTCCTATCCAATGATGTGTATTTGAGTGAATATTTTATACATGGGATTATGTCAAATGCTTTTACATTATTGATTATATATGCTAGAATAGATCTAACACCATGATATATAGAATGCTTGTATTGTTTACTTGTTGTTGAGGAAGTAATATAGAAATTCAAGCTGAAGATTGGAAAGCTCAATGGGGATCTACTTCAACCGTATGGAACAAGGTACAAGGTCTGATCCTTTTGTGTTAGACATTTTATTTCTATTGCATACTGGGAAAGATTGATTTCGGGAGTCAAGCTATCTGTTGTGGTACCCCAAGCCATAGGAATTTATCTCCGTAACAATGATAATAAGCAATCATTGAACAAGCATACTATCTAACTCATATTCAAGTATCATAACAACAACATAGAATTCCATTAATAACCACATTGGGGAAAACATCTAGAAGAAGGTAAGAACAAATTACGACAATTCAGTTCAGTGAAAAAAGTACGACACATTCCAGATAAGCTAAGGAAATGTCCAATTCAGGTAGTAGATAACTAGCCTAATAATTTTTTTTTATTCAAATTTTGGGGACATTACAAGTGGTATCAGAGCCTGGTTTCAACACTAAGAGACCAAATTGGTGCACCATAAATTCATTGCAAGAAAATAAAGAATGTCTTTAGAGTTTGTTGACTAACATAAATTTTTCTTGTTATTAAAAGTTTGCAATTGTAGGATCTAAAAGAATAGTTCATATCATGAACACTGAAGAGGACAATAGCCACCAAAGAAATTTGAATACCCCCACCCAGGAAGCAAAACTGGTGGTGGAGCTAAATTATGATATACTGAAAACCATAGAAGGTCTCCAAGTAAACTTACAGAGTTTTAGAGATGACAATATGAATGAAATAAAGGAACAACAAGCAATTAATGAAGCATTTCTTTGGAACAGGATGGGAGGAAGCTCGCAGAGAAAACCCACTCATTACACAAACAAGTTCAAGAAATAATTTTACCATAAAAGGGCCAGCAACCCAAGAGAAGAAGGAAAATAAGAAAATACCCTTGAACCTCCAGAAGGAGATTATCACATTCCTTCTAGTGATGATTCTCTTTCTCCATGCAGAAAGAAATAGAGAAATGATGAAAATATCCCAGGGGAGTTCATAAAAATAAAAGCCACAACCTATGAAGGAGAAAGGAACACATGGAAGAAAGATGAGGAATGGCTTCTAGGTATGAGGAATATTTTTGAGTTCACAACTACTTTAGCGAAATGAAATATCGTCTAGCCATATATAACTTAAATGGAAAATAAAGTAGATAGTGGACATACTTTAAGCATACCAAGAAAGATGAGTTAAGAGAAATACGATGGAGTAATTTTTGCAATATTTTTCAGGAGAAATACATGTCGAAAAGGTTCTTCGATAGAGTTTCACGAGTTGAGGATGGATTCCATGACTATGGATGCATTTATTAACATTTTTTTGGATCTATTGCATTATGTACCATACATCAAGGGTGAGAAAGTAAAAATACAACATTTTTTAGATGTCTTCCTCCCAGCTTCTGGGAAACAATTGAATCTGACATGCCTAAAAACTTTGAGACCACCTTACATAAAGCTAGGATTTTCTGTGAGCATGGACATTGGACAACTGAGCCAAGCGAACATCAACAGATACCGAGCCAAGTCTAAAAAATTCTCTGACAACCGTAAGCCAGGTTTCAACCCACCAGCTTATAGAAAACAGAACAACAATTTTACAGTCAACAAGAACTTCAACAAAAAGGGTACAAATCCACATGTACCATCTCCAAATGTTAACAAGCCAGTAGCAAATTGGGGATCCAATGTTGCCCCGCTGCAAATCAAATGCTAGAAATGCCAAGGGCCTCATTATGCCCGAGACTGTAAGAACAAGACCAATGGAGTCTTTCACAAATTACAAGAAGAAACAATGGTAGAGGACATATCTGGAAAACCACGGATTTATGCAGCCTTGGATGGCTGACAGGCATACCATCATGGTACCATGGTTGAGATAGAAGGTAAGATCTTAAGCACTTCTATTTCAATATTTATTGACCCCGGTGCTTGACAGAGCTATGTATTTCCTAAAATTCTTGATGTATGTAAACTAGGCAAATTCAAACATGATAAACCTTGGCTAGTGCAATTAGCCACAAATACGAAACAAAATATTTTAGAATTAGTTAAATATTGTGAGGTAAACCTGAATGGTTTTCCTACTAGATTAAACCTAAACATCCTACACTTAGGATCATATGATATACTCATTAGTATGGACTAGTTGGAACAACACCATGTCATGCTTAATTGATTACACAAGTCAATATTGTGTACATATAGCCAAGGGAATCAAGTAAAGATTCAAGCCATACCTAAGAATGTTTCAGTAAGGCATATATCCTCTTTACAAGAAAAGAAGTGCATTAGGAAAGGTTGCAAATTGTTTGCAGTGAACATCCATAACATAGAAGTTGAAAGAGAACAGCACATCGAGGAATTTCTAGTTCTTGTAGACATCATGAATGTATTTCCTGGGGAAATTCCAGGATTACCACCGAAACAAGACTTAGAATTTTCCATAGAAATGACACCAGGATCAGTTCCGGCTTCAAAGGCCCCTTCAAATACAGTTGCAGGAATTTGTATCCCTTAAATTGTAGTTGCAGGAATTGATTGAGAAGGGATATATCTGACTGGGTGTGTCCCCTTGGGGAGCACCAATAATTTTTGTAGAGAAGAAGGATGGTATGATGCATATGTGCATCGATTATTGCTAGCATAAAAAAATGACTATCAAGAATGGATACCCAATTCTTAGGATTGATGACTTGTTAGATCAAGTGGGAGGACCCAAGATATTTTTGAACATCAACTTAAGATCTAGATACCATCAGATAAATATTCACGATGAGGATATTCACAAAACCTCCTTTCGTACCAGTTACATCCACTACAAGTTTGTAGTGAAGCTGTTTAGGTTGACCAATGTACCCACTAACATTATGTGTATGGTGAAAAGTATATTCATTAAATACATGGATAAATTGTTTTGGTCTTTATAGACCACATCCTAGTTTACTCTAAGAGTAAATAGGAACATGAGGAACACCTCCTCATAATGCTACAGGTGTTACAGGAACACCATATCTACACCAAATTTAGTAAATGTGATTTTACAAACCACAAATACAGTACTTGGGTCACATCATCTATGAGACGGGGATAGATGTGGACTTGAAAAAGATTATAGCCATAGAATATTGGCCTACCCATACTAGTGTCATGAAAATTAGATCCTTTTTGGGATTAATTGGTTATTACAAAAAATTTCTTTGAGAACTTCTCAAGGATAGCTTGTCCCATGACCGCTTTACAAAATAAGGAAAACAAGTTCTTATGGATGACCAAGTGTGATGAAAGTTTTCAAAATATTAAACAAATTTTGAAGACCACACCAAAACTATGAATTGTGGATCCTGATGGGGAATTCATTATTTGCATGGATACAATCAAGGAAGGGATTGAAGGAGTCCTCTTGTAGAATGATTACGCGATCTATTATGAATCGTGGAAGTTAAAATAACTCGAGCAGAAATACCTTAACCATGATATTCAGTTAGCATCCATCATCCATGCCTTAAATATGTGGAGTCACTACCTCGTGGGAAAGAAAATTTGAGTCTAAAGCATTTATTTGACCAACCGGATCTCAATGCCAGGAAAGCTAGATAGTTGGCTTTCCTCAACGAGTACCATTTTGAGGTAAATACTATAGAGGGTAAAGAGAACAAGATTATTGATGCTTTGAGCTGATGAACTCATAGGATATAGGAGGTTACTTTATGTCAAACTGATTCGGATTTACATGAGAGGATTAGAATGGCCAACAAAGTTGACCCTTTCTATGTTGAAATTCTCAAGAAGGTCAAAGAGGATAGGTTGTTTTAGCAATTAAAAGAGTACAAGGTAGATGAAACAAGACTACTATGGTCCAAAGAGAGATTGTATATTCCGAAAGGAGGGGACATTCAGTCCAGGATCCTCATAGAATTTCAATTGAAACCCTACTCAGGGAATCTAGTATATCAAAAGATGATATCCGCAGTTAAGAAACACTTTTTTCTAGCCTAATTTAAAGGCCAACATAACATTGTTTATCGCAAAATGTCAAGAATGTGATCTATTCAAAGCTGAGCACCAGCATCCTTCGGGGTTGTTACAGCCATTACCCATTGTGGAATGGAAGTGGGAGGTCATTAGTATGGATTTTATCATGTGTCTACCTAAGATTAAGAAGAAAAATGATTCTATATTGGTAGTAGTTTCCAAATTGCCAAAAGTAGAAAACTTTATTCTAGTGAAGTAAACTTACAAGGAAGTACACATTGTCGATATCTTCTGGAAGGTGATATTTACATTGCATGGGATACCGAAGAAAAAAATCTCGCATCGAGAGACTAAGTTTACCAGGAAATTTTGGAGATTCTTATTTATTAGATTAGATATGCAGTTGAAATTTAGTACTGCTTATCACCCACAAAGAGACGGGTAGACTGAATGGGTAAATCGGATTGTAAAGGAAATGATTAAGAAGTATGTAATTAACAACCCCACCAAGTGGGAAGGTTAACTGCATCTTGTAGAGTTTGCATATAACAACGGATACCATACTTCTGCCAAGATGAGTACCTTCGAGGTAATCTATGGATGGAAGTGTAGAACATCGATTACTTTGGATAACCTGGTGGATTGGGTTAGAATAGGGCCTGAATTATTAAAGGAATTGGAAGAATTGTTTACCAAGGTCCAGGTGAACCTTAAAGAAGCACAAGGCCGCTAAAAAATCTACGGAGATAAGAAAAGAAAAGACAAATATTATCAAATCGGAGACCATGTTTACTTGAAAGTAAAAGAAAAATGAAGCATGTTGAGCTTGGGAAGGTGTGGTAAGTTATCACCTAAATTTTGTGGACTCTTTCAGATACTGACCAAGAGAGGGCCAGTGGCATATGAACTAGTGTTACCGGTTTTAACCCAAAAATCCACCACACAAATCTCAATGGCCTACACCACCCAAGGAAACCATCCCACAACACTCATTTCACTCTATAAGACCTTCCATGACCTTCCATTTGACCTCCACACCTCAAAAAGAGCCCAAGGATGAACAAAAGGGCTCAAAATCCCAAAAAAGAGCCCAAAATAGACCCCCAGGAGCTAAAGCCCTAAAAAAGGGGCTAAAGCCTTGACCAAGGGCTTAAAACCCTAAAACCCCTTGGAAAAACTATATAAGGAGGGTGGGGGGTCACTCTCAAAACACTCCTCACTTACTTATTGTTATGCTGCCCATGGATGCTTTGAGACCTCTTGCTCTCAAACCACCCACTCTCCCTCTCCTTCATCTCCATTTCTCCAAGCCATTGCTCCCCAACCAAGAGAGAGGTGCTCCCATGAGCTAGGGCATGGTGGCCCATTTCCACCTAAGTGAGGTATAACTTCCTTTTATGTAGGTTTATTTGCTTATTTTGTTTTCTAATCAATATTTCCATTTGCAGGTTTTCCATTAACTTTGTTTGCAGGTTGTTTTCATGGTAATATAGGTTTATTTTGCAGGTTTTGGAGGCAGAACCCTAAGCCACTGTGTGCAGAGGGGTTCACAAGGGATAGATCTCAATATTTATTTCTATTATTTTCTCTTAGATGTAGTTTACAATAGCTTCCATTTACTTGTTCTAGTATAGCTTAGCTTAGTTTCAATTCGCAGCTCTGTTTCAGTCATTTTTACTTCTGTTTTTTACTGTTTTCTAAGGGTAGGAACCTACCCTTGTGCCCGATAGGAATAAGGGAGCCATTGTTAGCCTTGTAGTGAGGAGAAATTCTCACTACAGCTTTCGTGACTCCCCTGGGTCGATCCCACGGGATCGCTGGGCAAAAAATTTCAAGTTTTTCAGTTTTTACCGTAGTTTTCAAAAATGTTCTGTTAGATCTATTTAAATCTACTTTATTTCATGTTTTTTGGTCAGTGCCAAAGCCTCTTCTAGGAAGATCCGAGTCAGACTAACCCAGTACCAGTTACTGCCGGCCAAATCTGACCCTGCATCACCAGAAACACCCCTTTCCAGAGCAAGTCGCTCTTATCATGGGAAAAGGTGAGGCAAGGCACACTTAATTGGAAGACAGGCATGCCCACAGTGCACTTAATCCTCAGACAGGCGTGACTTCAGCCCAGGAGCTCAAGTTGCGGCTGTTTTGGCATTTTGTGCGACCCCTTCGCTCATTTATGGAAAAATCTCGTGGCCCCCTCACGGGATTTGGTCAGAAATGTGAGGCCTGTCACACAGAAGTTGTTTTCTAGTTTAATTAGCAGTAATTTTTCAGTTTTATAGGATTTTTAGCGTGGCCCAGCCTCCTCTATCCACCATCACAGGTCTCTTTTAATTCCATTTTTCATCTTCTGCAAATAAATCAATGAACAAATGTGTATATGCTAAATCAATCACTAAGGTTCAATAAAATGAATTAGCCTAACTAAAAGTAACATAAAATTAACCATCGTGCTGCCCCCTTCCTCCTCTACCCAGTCATCACCCTCTGGGGTATTCTAGGATACGAGAAAGGGACAGCTCGTATAGATCTAGGCACTCCATGGCATTTTTCCCAAACCATTAAAATCAGGTGATCTAGAAGGTACGGGGGATAGAGAAGGAGGGATTCTCACGGCGCTAAGCGTCCTCCCTGCTTGACCAACCTAGCACTTGGGAGGTGACTTGAGGATATACAGATGGGCTTAGTCCCATTGTGTTGAGAGCCCAACACCTTCTCTTGGTTGAAGAAGAATACCACTGAGAGGTAGACACTTAGTTGGGCCAACAATTTAGGGTTAGTCACCATATTTTCTTTCAAATTTCTATTTATGTTTGCATACAAAACCATGATGTGAACTCTACCATGAATTCATAAACCATATTGCAAACCAAATACCAGAACAAACAAGCAAACCATCACACCATACCAATTAATTAACCCAACTTAGTTCATGACACTGAGTAAGCCTTAAAATTTACCAAATTTACACTAAATTCAATCAAACTCTGTAGTCTTTGAGGACATAAGTCCCTGAGTACTTTAACTATGGGAAGTACTTGGGATTTGCCTAGAAATGCATTGGGAGGAGTACCACAAGAACCCCAAAGTAGCTGGCCGCTGAGAGGAATTGCCAAGCGAAACGGGCAACGACCCCTTCCAATTAAGTAGATTTACTCATGAGGAACAAGCCAAGCGTTGTCTTCTAGCAGTCTTGGTGGCTGAGAGACCACCTTCAGCCAGTAGGAATCCATTGAAACCGGGGTCCAAATTTCATACCCACCAGTTTCATACACACAAGCGAACACAATTGATCATCCACGATCTTCCTCACGCCTAAGAGGTGAACCACCACCATTTGGAACACTCAGTAGGCACCGTCGTAGCTGTTCTCAACGATCTCCCACACCATTAGAGGGCTACACAGCCTCTGATTCTGATTTAGACCCATATTAGTCTGAACCAGACCTCCACACCACACCATCTAGCCCCATGGCTATTGCAAACTTGGATCCATTTTCTGGTCTAACCTTAGCAAGCGGACCCATGTCCACATCACAACCAGTCACCCACAACGTGGCAAGTGGTCCAAGCAAAGTCATGTAGACTATCATTAGCCAATTTCCACCACCCATAGTGACCAGCCAAGCTGGTCCACTGGCAACACATAGGGGCAGTAGTCCCTCCACACACATTGTTCCCCCTACCACACAGGGGGGCAGTGCACCAACTACCCACATTGCCCCTACCACCATACAGGGGGGAAATTCCCCCGCCACCCATACCATCCCACCCATAACACTTGGGGGCATTGGACCATAGGCCATGGTGCCACCACAAGCACTCCCAGCCATGCAGATGCATTATGCACCTACAAACCCCACTCCCATTGCAGCCCCATCCCACATCAACTTGGGGTCAAAATATGCCATTCATGGCTCCTTTGAACTTGCCTGATCTGGCTAGATTGACAAATTACCCCATCCGTCATCAAGCTTTTTGGCCACCCATGCCAACTAAGTTGCCTTCAGACATCCCAAAGTTTGAGGGAAAAGTTAGGGAATGTCCCCAAAATCATATAATGACTTTCCATCTATGGTGCTCATCCAATAACATCGTAGAAGACTCCATCAAGCTGAGGCTATTCAAACGCACCCTTACAGGTGCCGCAGCCAAATGGTACATTGAGCTGCCATAAGCCAAGTACCCCGACTTCAACTCCTTAGCCTTCATGTTCCTACAATATTTCCAGCTCCCTGTCAAATATGATGAAGGGGTGGAGATCCTACTATCATGTCGCCAAAACACCGCCACTCACATCACTGATCATATCCATGACTGGCGGCAGAGCCACAACTTGTGCAATATCCAACTTGATGACATGATCTTCTTGGATTGGTTCCTCAAGACTTTTCTCCCACCCATCGCAAAGGATGTCGCATCTGAATGTCCCCAATTTGAAGAAGAGGCCATACTGAAGGCCGAACAATTTGACCTCATTTACGCCCAGTCTAGATACTTGTACATGTTCATTCCAGATGCTCCCTGTCCAAGTACCTCTTACCGCGACGCATCGGGGGCATCCCATGCAGTGGATGGCATCATAGGGTCGGTCTCCCAACAACCACAGCCTCGAACGACACCACCTGCCACAACACTACAACCAAGCATCACTACTAATGTTTCTTATTAGAACCAAGCTCTAGACTATGCTAGAATGATGTCCCAGTCTGGAGCAACCACCTCTTATGCACAAACTGCGCCACCGTAGTAGGCTCAGGTGATAGCTTGGCCAACACAACAATATGTGGGACAAATTCCCAATTTCATGGCACCACCACCCCCACAAATATACTATGCACCACCAGTACAACAAGTCCAAGCCCCCGCCCCCGCCCCACTCACTCCACTTGCACCGTTGGGACAAGTGTTTGCACAACAAAACCATCCCAACCATCCTCCCCCCAATAATCAACAAGGGCAAGCTAGAAACAACCGGCCCCACAACCAAGGCAATAATCAACTACAGGGAGGCGTTCAGCAACCGAACCCTCCCAATAATGCCGTGGCTAACCAGCCAACCCAAAACCCCCCACGACAGAATGCACCAAGACATAAAGCACCATTGAGACCAAACCAACCTTGTACACTCTATGATGTCTATGGGCATTACATGTTTGAGTGTCCCCTCATGGCTCGTGCTAAGTAGGCCATTCAAAATAAGGCCCAATAGGCAGCCAATGCCCCCACCCAAGCCCAACCCAACCAGGCACCACAAGGACCTCCTCCCATGGTGCTTCAAAACCCACTACCAATCCAAGGATCGGTGGTAACCGCTCCCCCTTCCCAGGCCAATCCCAACACTCCGAGGGCACCGTCCATAGATGAAATAGGCGCTCACCACCTGATGACCATGGCCACTGAAGAGGTCAACTTACAGACTAGACAAAATCAGTACAGTACCACCATCGAACTTGCTGACTCATTGGCAGCATCCACGTCTAAGACAACCAACCTACCTCTCCAGTTACCCCCGTTCCCACACCCCCCCATACACAGAATTGCCAATAACGCCACAGCTAAAGCTGCAGTCAGCTATGGCATTGTGGAGAATTTGTCCCAAACGCCAACCGCCATGTCCGCTCTTGAGGTACTTAAAATGTCCCCAACACAGTAGAAATCCTTACTAGCTGCTCTAGGCGCAGTAGACCCCTCTGATTCCAAGCTAATCACATTTGACACACTGAATGGAGAGCCGCGCATGCCCTCCACTATTGCCTTCCAAATCCTGGTATCCATCCGAAACTTGGTTGTGCAGCGATGCATTGCGGATGAGGGGGCATCCACGTGCATCATGTCTACCTTGGTTTGGCAGAAGCTTGGATCACCGATTCTGCAACCATCCTCCATGACTCTGTGGGATTATGATGGACACCCCACTAAAGCCCAAGGAATCCTCCCTCATGTCCCCATCACGTTAGCTAGGAAGACAGTCATGATCGACATCGAAGTCATCAACACTCAACTAGATTACAACTTCCTCCTTGGGAGGAGTTACATGTATGCCATGCAAGCCATCATGTGAAATGTCTTCTGCTTCATTATGTTCCCCCACGAAGGGAAGATTGTGAAGTTTGACCAGCTCACCTACCATGATCTGCAAGGGTTAACAAATCCTGCCAACGTTATCCCTACCATCACCACCACCGAGCCGCAAGGGACGACCGCACATGCTAACGTCAGCCCTACAACCAACACTGTGGTTGAAAACACACCAGCTTCCCCACCATTGAATGTGGGACCTGGGTTGTTTACCGATCCCACCATGACGGCTCCTTTCCCATTTGGTGTCACCACCATTGACACAAAAGAAAACTGCGGACTTGTGCGTGGTCTCATCAAGCACCGCTACACCCAAACAACAACCTCAGCCGCAGCCCCAACCATAACCACAACATTGTTCACAGCCGCAACATCATCCACAGCAGTAGCATTATGTGCAGCCGCAACCACAACCTCACCCCCTCATGCAATCAGCTGGGAGTTATGTGGGCTCATCTTCGGTCCATGCAATTCCCTTCCTCTTTCCCCCACCTGGTATCATGAGCAAGCCAGTTATGGCCACCTTAAGCCTACCCAACTTTACATTGGGGATCCCAGTGTGGTATCTAGACCCACCAGCTCAACCAACAATGCCCCAGGTTGTGTTAACTCCGGTGCAACCTATTGCGATTGAGTCTCATCCCCCACCCGGTCCGCATAAGCCAACCGCCATACCCGCACTTGCACTGCCCAAACCCAAAAGGGCTAGGGGAAAGAACACCAAAGTCACCACAAAATTATGACAAGTCCCACCTTGTGCCATTTGTGAACAACAGGGCCATCCAACACAGAATTGACCTGAAATCCCAGTGATCTGTGCGCATATGGATGCCATGGATACGAATGAAAACATCCCCATGGTTGAACTCCCAACCACACCAGTAGTCAGGAAAAAGGAATTGAGGACAAACCATGCTTGCTCCCTTTGTGGCTTGTATGGACATTATTCCCACCATTTCCAATACCTACCCAAGTTTTGAATGGCTCTCGATGACCTTCATCACCATTCCCTTGAGTCTAAGATCACCTTGATAGAAGAAGTCCATCCCCCACCTCCTTGTTCAGACACCATGTCCATTTCTATAGACCCTCTTGTCTCCACCATCACTGACAGTCCATCAGACCTGTGTCTTCCATTGTTTCCCCAGCCACAGCCGCAACCTCAGTTGCAACCTCAACCTTAGTTACTAGGGAAACAATGGGGTTCATTCCCAATCAGCATGATCCTTTTTCTTTTTCTTTTCCTTTCCTTTTTCCTACCATCTAGGATCGTGAGTAAGCCTACCTTGGCAACCCTCCATCTACAGGATTTCACACTAGGAGATCCTCTGTGGTACCTTGAACCACCTACCGTACCTCTGAGGCCCCAGGATGTGTTGACTCATGTCCAACAAATTGAGATGATGTCGCACCTACCTCTAGGTCCATCAAAGACTTCTCCCATCTCCAGGCCTGGCCCTCTTCCTCCAACAGAGACTGGGGGCAAGGCCACCAAAACCACAACCAATGCCATTTACATGATCTCTAGCACCAGTTTCCCTTCCATCTCGTCGACCATGGAAGATCCACCTGATCTACCCCAGCACCACTTACGCGATGATAGAGAGATCTATAAGACCGCCTCTGGTCTTACCCAATTCCCTTTAAACCATAGTGTGGAATCAGTTCTTCCCACCAAAGACAAGATTCTGTCACCCCCCCTTTCCAATGACCTTCATCTTGGCAAAGGGGCATACACCCTTATTGACTCTAATGGACAACTCTTGGAGAACCCCCGCAACGGGCTCTACCTCAAGAGATTTTATGCTTAACATCACCAATGAGTCACTTAATTTTCTTTTCTTTTTTTTCAACATTTTTTAGCAAAAATCAGGGGTAGCACCATCAGCTGCTAATCCAAAGTCACCTAGAACTTGTTCGAGACACCTCTCACACCTCCGGGATCAAATTTCCATTTCTTTATGAGACCATCATCTCACGTTTTATAAATTAATTTCAGGACCATTTCGCACAAGTCAGCTTGATTCACGAGCCATGACATGATGATGCAAGTGTCTACGGATGGGTACTCATATCACAATGCTCGATCGTTACTCATACAAGCTGTCGGGCCACCATCTATTAAGGATTGTACTATAATTTTACTTTTTGTATTTATAATTGTCTTTTTCACCGCACGTTATGTAGACATCTGGACCATCATCCACAAAACCCTTTGTTTTTTTTTCCATGTATTTGACATAGAAGTGTCCTCGGGATGCTGCCCATTTAGAAATGTAATTCTAGTTTTTATTTTGTATTTTTAACACATAGTTCTCTTTTCCTTTTTACCACACCTTACACAGACCTCTGGACCATTGTCCACAAAACGATTTCTTTTCTTACACGTATTTGGCATATAAATGCCTCTGGACTTGTACTTACATCATATGTGGTCAAGTCTGTCCACATTAACACACACACACACGCTCTCTCAACCTCTGCCCAAGATCCACCTCGGTTTGCATGCCTTGACCGCACCGTCTCGCAGGCCTCTGCCGCGATCTATCCCACGCATGTATTGGTATGTTTAAGAGCCTTCTGCTCTGTCCATACTGCGTGGATGAACTTTGGACCTCTGTCAACCATCTCAACATAGGGCACCGCTCGTACCATTGCAGTCGTTTGACCACATTGGAGTTTCATTTACGCTCTTTTTTGACTCTTTAAAACAATGAAAAGATCATCAAGCGCAACTACTTCCTTTCCCGCTCGCTAAAGTATAGGAAAGGGCGTCTACATCATCTCGTTTACCTCCTTTTGCGGACCATGTAGACCATTCCATGTAAAGGACCTCCTTGGCACATTCAAGCCAAGAACATTCCCCTCTGCATACTTTTGTGCTTTCTCAGGCAGAGGGGCCACACTTGATGAAAAGAGCTCACCACCAGTTGTCGTTAAGATCTTTTCCAACCATTTCAACAAGAAAAGATTGTCGAGCAAACTTGGTTTCGTTCATGCTCGTAAAAGTATCTGAATGACTGTCCAGTCAGTATAGGTTTAACCTTTTTCGGCCTGATTGGACTACTAATGGTAAATAAGTCTCTCATCCCCTCTAGGACGAGCGAGCTATCCTATGTATACTTTTATCCTTTTTCGGGCACAAGAGACTACCAATGAAAAAGAGCCCCCACTGGAGTCTTCTTTGTGCTTTCAAACTCTCTAAAATTGAAAGCACCATCGAGCACTTACCTTCTCAGGCTCGCCAAAAATCCACGAGATCGTACCACAACGGTGTCCCTAGACACCACCCCACAGAAAATAGTTTGGCAGCATCCCCACATTGGGTCGCCTTTGTTCAGAGTACTCTGTAATGTGTCTTCCTTGGATCCCATCAGTATCAAATGTGTCATCCTCCTCCAAGCATTTCACATCTGCAGTGACATTCCCAGTAGTGCAGCTATGATCCCATTCCCATGAGTTAAGTTTCATTTGTTGTCTAGTCTGCCCTGTCATCATACTCTGAACAAAGAAATTTTGAGTCTCCCACTCCCCCCCTACTCCTGTTCAGTTTTTCCCTTCCCTCCCCTCCCCCCCATTTCAGTGAGTCATTCCACATATTTCTTCACACCTTTCGGTTATCCCTCGCACTCCTGGTCAAGGAAACATCATTTCCTTGATTAGGGGCAAGCCCCCCTCTGTTGATGCCAACACACATATTCCAGAGGATAGACCTAGAGGTCCCTGTACCTTGGTTTCATTGACATCATTAATGAGTTCCTTGGACCACTTGAGAGGAGTCCTTAGTGCCTCTCGGGATGGTTGTTTCTCATGTGCTTGACTTCAACTCCATCATCGCACCATTGATATTCGTACAGGGTTTGTTCCACACAGTACTTGGTCGAAGACCCTGGATGTCACCCGATTCTAGCACATTGGTGAGTCCAATCGAGGGACCTAAACAGGTTATGTCCCTTGTGATTTCTGGGTTGCGTTGGAGACAGTGATCAGAAGCCCCAGCAGTGCTTTGATATACCTTTATGATTAATACAACATACTTGTACCATAGAGACTCTGACTCTCAACCAACGAGTCCATACAGCTATGTACCATTCCAGATCCAGCAGACTGTTAGTCATGAAGATATAGCATTCCATGAGATCGCCATGGGTCCAATGTACCAGATCAGTATTGTATTCAGCATCACATGAGAGGCAACCATCATTGTAACAACACTTGTGTACGATCAGCTCTTGTATTTTACAGCATAGATCAAATGATTCTTTTGACATTGTCACGAGCATGGGGATTCCCACCTCGTCCATAGATATGTCACACATTTATTGTATCTCACCCATTGATGGGAACCAAATTAATACAAAAACCAAAAGCTACCATGCCCCAGCCACGGAAGCACCACCTCTCGACAACAAATCCTATGATGTCTGTCGGCCATACATTGAGCTCCTGCCCTCACACATCAGGGGGCAATTTGTTAACCCAAAAATCCCCCACACAGCTCTCAATGGCATACACCACCCAAGGACATCATCCCACAACACTCATTTCACTCCATATGACCTTCCATGACCTTCCATTTGACCCCCACACCTCCAAAAGAGCCCAAGGATGAAGAAAAGGGCTAAAAACCCCAAACAAGAGCCCAAAATAGATCCCCAAGAGCTAAATCCCTCAGAAAGGGGTTAAAGTTAGGGCGGAAGGAGATAAAGGCCCAAAAAAGGGGCTAAAGCGTTTACCAATGGCTTAAAACCCTAAAACCCCTTGGAAAAACTATATAAGGAGCGTGGGGGTTCACTCTCAAAAAACTCCTCACTTGCCTATTGTTATGCTGCCCGTAGATGCTTTAAGACCTCTTGTTCTCAAACCACACACTCTCCCTCTCGTTCATGTCCATTTCTCCAAGCCATTACTCCCCAACCAAGAGAGAGGTGCTCCCATGAGCTAGGGCATGGTGGCCCATTTCCACCTAAGTGAGGTATAACTTCTTTTTATGCAGGTTTATTTGCTTATTTTGTTTTCTAATCAATATTTCCATTTGCAGGTTTTCCATTAACTTTGTTTGCAGGTTGTTTGCATGGTAGTATAGGTTTATTTTGTAGGTTGTTTGCATGGTAGTATAGGTTTATTTTGCAGGTTTTGGAGGCGCAACCCTAACCCATTATGTATAGAGGGGTTCACAAGGGTTGCATCTCCATATTTCTTTCTGTTATTTGCTCTTAGATGTAGTTTACAATATCTTCCATTTACTTGTTCTAGTATAGCTTAGCTTAGTTTCAATTCGCAGCTCTGTTTCAGTCACTTTTACTTCTTATTTTTACTGTTTTCTAAGGGTAGGAGCCTACCCTTGTGCGCTATAAGCACAAGGGAGCCATTCTTACCCCTGTAGTGAGGAAAACTTCTCACTACAACCGGATCACATAAGAGTCCATAGTGTTTTCCATGTATATTTATTAAAGAAATATGTTTATGATACTAAACATGTGATTGATTGGTCCTTATTACAGGTGGAACCTGAAGGGGATTTTTCCCCTTAATCTCTTCATATATTGGACAAGAGAGAGGTGAAGCTCAATAATCACACTATAGTCCAGTTGAAAGTGCAATGTAAGCACTTTGAGGCCGATGAGGCTACCTAGGAGAATGAAGCCACCATGAGAAAGGCTTACCCCACCTTGTTTCATGATTTCATTCCGAGTCCCTAGAACAAAGGGGATGGTGTTGTTCCAAGCGAGGAGGGATGTAATATCCTGGATTATGACTAACACTTATGGGCATAAGCCCCATTGATTATGATGTTACTTTGATGTTTTATTTGATATATTTGGTCTAATACCCCATTTCATATGAACATGATGATTTGTTTAACATATTGGGTGCAAGCCAATTACATATGTTTTATGTATGATTTCATGTGTTTGGCGTGGACCTTGAAGCACATAATTGATGAGATGTTTTGTTTTGAGCAAGGAGCTCTGGAGTAGATGGGTAGTTGATGTTTGTGTTGAGGGAGAAGCTCTCAAGCACACGAGTGTTTATATTTGTGTTGAGCGAGAAGCTTTGGAACACATGAGTTATGAAAACCATTGTGTTGAGCATGAAGCTATGAAACAAATGAAAAGATAAAGATGAAAGTTTTGGGCATAATCCATTGAGCCTTCCAAGTTGATGCTGAGCATAAGCTATGGAACATCAGATCTTTGGCCATTGTATTTGTATGTGTATCATACAAGTACATCCTAACATTAGTGTTGAGTGAGGAGCTCTGGAATTGAACTAAGTTTGTATCTCCATATTCTTAGCATTGAGTATTGGCTCTGGATAAGCATTAGGAGTTATTGAAAATAGTTAATAAGTCGAGTGAAAATGACTGAAATAAACATTGATCTAATCTGACTTATTTTTAAGTCATTAAATGAAATTTTGAATTTCTATAACTCATAGTAAGCATAGTAATAATACTAATAGCTATAAGAAATAAAGAAAGGATCCATATATTATTATTATTACTAATGATTATTAAATATTAAAATACCTACAATAATCCAAATCGGAACTATTTAAGAGTTCCTAAGTTAAATATTAAAAGTACCTAAATTAAATAAAAAGGTTTAAAACAAGAAATCAAATGATTCGTGATTTAACTGCCCCTTTGACTGAAAATTCTGCCTATACAAACCCAAGCCAAAGAGAGGCTTGGGGATGATCTATCTTTTGGAGATTCTATAATTATAACTGATTATTCTCAAGAGAGTTCTTGGAGAACAATTTTTCCTAAGAGGGAAAATGAGGATTGATTAAGAACCTGATATCCCATATAAGGAAACCTTACCTTAGGAGCTCTAAGCTACTTGCATGTTGGAACTAACTCGGGGGGATCCATATTGAAACCATGAATAATTAAGGGTCATGGTTGGGTGGAACGTGGTAGTTCCCAAGTTATTAGGTTATCTAAACAAAGGCCAGATCTGCCTATGAATTTGTTAATGCTGGGTATTTGAGTGTGTAGGTTTTCAACCATTGAAGCAACTTCATCTTGCAGGTATGAGGTTCTTTATTTTTCCCTTGCAAATTGTACTATTCTTAATATTTTAAGTAGATTGAATTCTGAATAATTATTTAGTAACAGTCTGCTATAAGCAAGGTTATCTTTTTTGCATTTCTACTTTCTACACTTGCAGGTTGGATTCATTGTGTACTAACATATATAAATCTTTTACCAAAGGTTAGGATTATCTATAGGAGGGTTTTGTTTCCTAATCTCATTATTTATTAACATATCTATTTCTTTATCAAATATTAGGTTATATTTTATTCCTTTTAATGAGGTTATCTTAATATATGTTTTCATGATGACATAAGCACCATTAGTCCTATATATGGGAGGATTTTTTTTTCTATTTTATTTCTGCAATTTAATTCCTCTTTATTAATTTCAGTTCAAAACCTAGAAAAAAAAAACAAAGGATATATATTATCTCTGCTAGAAGATTTCATACTTCCAGCATGATTATATTAATTATAAATAAATCCAACTATTGTATATAGTATTATCCTAATCTCTAGGCAGAATATTGTAACATAAATATAAACGACTAATACTTTAAATGAAATATTATAAAACATAACTATAACCAAATCATTTCCATATTATAAACAATAATATCAAATATCAATCTGAGCTATCGAGACCTCTAAGGTCTATAGGCACGAGTGCCTCATTCATCATAACCACACTATATACTTCATAACATAAACATAAAATACAATTATCCAAATCACATATCACAAGAGATTTCCACAAAATAAATCAACCCTAACTTAATAAAAAAACTCATTAACATATAACGCATCAATCAAGGGGTTATAGGATCAAATCCTGTGGGAATTCATGCCAAACAAAAACCTCACCCACACACACCATTTGCACCCAACATAGCCCATGATCGAATCCTGCGAAGGTCATGACTTAAAAACAAGAATGCATTAAAATCATGACCAACATTGAATCCTGTAGGATTCACTAGAAGCATTATCAACACTATATTACCTTGCATTTATTTTCCACACAGTCTACACTAATAAACAAATAAACATGATAAGAATTAACCATAGATCAATTTTGTTGCTGGATCAACAAATCCCTACGCTAAATTCCAACAACCCACTGATAGATTCCGATGCTCTTTCAACGAGTATCTACACTAAATAGTAATGAAATTTACATGTTGTAAAACTTTTCAACATTTGTCCACATAGAAATCAAAACCCCAATATATATGCAATATCCATTTTGTGGCTCATGATCGTTATACAAAACAATAATCCATTAATATAAAACCTAAACTATACCCTTGTCTACACTAAGCATAGAAACGACATTCATTTCATAGGGTTAATTCCCACAGTCCCGACCATTTCCAAGTAAATACATAGGTAAGAAAAAAAACACTACAAATAACCATAAATCAACATTTCACTCATATCTTGCACAGTCGCTACGCTAAATGGAAAGAGTTCCATTGCTAGCAATGGCACGACTCTAAAGCCAAACAACTCTGCTAAAATACCCAAATGAAGAACTTAAATTACAAACAAAAGTTTACACAGAGTCAAAATATTTCCAAGCTAAGAATAAAAACCACGATACATACACAGTAGCGAATGCATTACAAATTAACCACTATAATTTCTTTACAAAATAACACAGTCATGTTTTCCAGGCCAATGCACCATTGCAAGCAATGGTGTTGTCACCATTTATAAAAACCCCACATTGAAAACAAAATGTAGAGTCTATAATAAACCACCATGGTCACAGAGTTAACGCTAACAACACATTAATCATTTACATAGCCGAGCAGGGATAATTTTAGGGGCAAATTTTAGCCCAGTGGGCTATTTTTTCATGTTTTTCTCTCAAAAAAGATTTGTCATTTTGAATTTTTGAAGCTTTGTTTCTCCCAATTTTGATGGGGTGAAAAATTTTCACCCTAAAAATCACCAAATTATTATATAAACGATATAAAATCCTTGAAAATTAAAATATTTTTTGAAAAAAATCACCAATCATTTTATAGTTGGTGTTTTAAGAAATGGTAATATTCGCCAACATTTATACACTTTTAAATAAGTATGGTTCCTTAAAATCATCCCTATAGCCGAGTCGTATATGTCTTGGCCCGAAGGCACCAAACCCAACGAAAACCCCAAACTGTTTTCATATCTCTTGATGCTTTACATCATTTAAAAGTAGACCCATATCGAGTCGCAACCCTTATACCAAACCATGAATACATTCAAAAAATGAGCTTAAAGATCTTCCAAAACAACCATATGCAGAGAAACATGTTTTAAAGCTTGTTTGTAACAGGGCTTACCCATGAAGGGTAATGCATCGACCACCTGGAAGACCCATGACTCACACAGTGAAGGCCCTACAAGCTGTGAACAAAGGACAATGAAGGATGAGGAGTGTGCCAAATATCCAAACTAAAACAACAAATAAACAAGTGCTGTAAATCCAAAATGAAGGACATACCTTCAACATACAGAAGCAAAACTAGACCTCACTCCATGATACATACCAGAGATCCGAATAGAGCTCACCCAACGAAAGTGAAAATGACTAATTCCTCCATGAAAATCCAATATTAGGGATTGAGACCCCCAACCCCCAAGGTGCATTTAATTTTCCACCTTGTCCACCACTACGTCAAATTCGAACCCCAAGTCTATAGTTCATAAACCTCAAAAATGCGTTTTGATAATTGATTTCCATGCAATTCATAAACCCCATCAATGGTATCTTGGACTTAGGGTAATGCCATAATTCATGGCATATGCAATATGCCATGATTGGATTATAATATACCTTCACCATATTATACAAAAACCTTAATCAACATAGGGCTAAGACCTAATATTGCAAGTCTTTCACAATACAAATTAAACCTTATAAATGTTAATCACATGTTTAAAGCTGAATTTAGGTCTTAAAACCATAAAGTAGTAATGGTAACCAGTATTGACATAGGTATAAATAACCTGTCCTTGTGTAAGAGATAAACGATAACCACTGTAATAAGAGATGCTAGGATTAGCGCTTTGGCCCTGTTGTCTTCAGAGAAAAATAAGAATTTTAGCATAGGTAGTATGTCTTTGTTTTAAACTGCTATCACAAGTCTTCTGTCACCCGGTGCACCTGCACAAAGAAGAGATGCATTAGTACGATAGGAACTAAGTAAACCCTATAGAAAAAGGTAAAACCAGTTACCTCTTCAGGTGATTTCTACAAGGGATACAAGTCCTGCCACTCCACCCCTTGACCATACAAGATAAGTCAGTATTTTTCCGTAAACTAGTGATCAAAATTTATAATAAGAAGTAAGCAATAAATTGTACACACATACATACAAATACATGATAAGAAGCAAAGATTGAACAAGTGTACCATTTAAATAAGATTCAAGTAACATGAAAACAACATAGAATTGAATTAATAACCAATCTCAAGAGGATTAACAAATAGATCATAGAGTTACATTAATTACATTAATATCCGTAGTTTTGTTATCGGATAAATCTAATCAAGTGGACTCAAGCCATATCTCCTTAGTCCAAGTGGATCTGGAACAAATTAAGAACATAATACAATCTACTTTCCTAGATAAAATAGAAATGCAAATTAACAGATAGATCACTTACCTGAAATATGCAAATCATTTTCTCTATTTGTTGATCCAAGCAACAGAGCCTTCAGATCTTCAGCTGCAAAACCATGTAAAGCAAGTGGAAACAAGCAAATAGTACATGTGTAAATAAACATGAACTGATCTAAGCTAACAGTTAAGGAAGAAATCTATAAACATTATCAACAAAATAACATTTATGGAAAGAGATTTGTATTAATGTAATCAAGGAGATACATAGAATTACAAATAAGGTAGGAATGTCACAACCTAATCCTTAACGTTGCAACCTTCCACCCAACAGTCCAAGCCAACCCTCTAAAGGATGATAGAGATCACCTAGAAATTCAATCGGGATAGAAGTACCATAGTCCTTCCTCCCTTCACAATGGAGAGAGGGTTTAATAGATAAGTCTAAAGGGATAGAGTAGGTTGAGGATTAGGAGGAGGGGTCTAATGGATCTTACCCATAGGTTAGGAACTGAATTCCACCTCACCTAGATGATAGGGATAATACTCCACCTCATCCACCTTCAAGAAGGGGCTCAAAGCTTCATTTTTTTTCCCTCAAAACACCATCGACACACTTAGCAGGAGGAGAAAGAGCACCGTCAGTGCTTCTGGCATGAAGGGAAAGAGTGTTGGTGCACCTTTCTTTAGGATAAATAGCACCTTCAGTGCTTCTAGCATGAAGGGAAAGAGCACCGACCTTCCTAAAGAGAGAAAAAAGGCAGAAACAACCTCAATATCAATCAAATTTAGCAGGGAGAACTTTAGGGATTAGGAATAAGGTTTACACATGGATCAAGAGAACAATATTTCGGTGTAACAGTTATCACAAGTATTCCTTCAACTTGTGCACCTACACAAAGAAGAGATGCATTAGTTTGATAGGAAGTAAGTAAACCTTGTAGCGACAACTAAAACCAGTTACCTCTCCAGGTGATTTCTACAAGGGATACAAGTCTCGCCACACCACTCCTTGACAAGACAAGATAAGTCAGGATTTTCTCGTAAACCAGTAATCAAAATTTATAATAGTAAGTAAGTAATAAATTGTAGACACATACATATAAATACATGACAACACACAATCATTGAACACACGTACCATCTAACTCAGATTCAAGTAACATAACAACAACATAGTATTAAATTAATAACCACATTGGGGAAAACACTTAGAAGAAGGTAAGAACAACTTAAGACAATTCAGTTCAATTAACAAAGTACAACACATTTTGCATGAGCTAAGATAATGTTGAGTTCAGGTAGTAATTAACTAGCCTAATTTTTTTTTTCAAATTTTGGGGACATTACAAAAGTGCATTTCTTCATGGTGAGGTACAAGATGATATATATATGCAGCAACCTGAAGGTTTCCAAGAGTATCCTTCTCTTGTATGCAGGTTAAGGAAGTCTCTCTATGGCCTAAGCAATCCCCAAGGGCTTGGTAGGCCAAGATGGACAAATTTATGCTTTCACTTGGCTTTGTTAGATGGGATTCTGATCCTAATGTTTATTTGCAGAATATTCATAATGTATTGCAGAACATAGTACTATATGTTGAAAAACTTTTCATTACAGGTAGCTTCACGAAAGAAGTTGGGTCAATCAAAGAATTTTTGCACAATGAATTTTCAATGACCGATCTTGGCCTGTTGAAACAATTTCATGGTTTGGAAATTGTTCATTCTGAAGTATGGATCAAGTTAAACCAACAAAAGTATGTTGCAGACCTTCTGATTAAGTTTAAAATGGTTGAATGTAAGGCAACGAAGTTCCAGTTCCTTTCTAGTATCAAAGTAGGTGAAGTTGGTGACTCTTCATTGGTGGACAACTCAGTGTATAGGAAGCTAGTCTGGATTTTGTTGTATCGTAATCATTCTAAACCTGATTTTGAATATGATTTAGGTGTTGTATCTAGATATATACAACATCCTCATGATATCCATTGGAAGGAATCCAAGATGATCCTTTAGTATGTCCAAGGCACCAGGAACTTTAGGGTACACTATGTTGCTAGTTCTCCACTAGAGCTAGTTGGATTTTCTGATTCTCATTGGGTTGGTGATCCTAATGAAATGAATTCCACTTCAGGTTGTGTATTCATGCTTTACAATGGTCCCATATGCTGTTACAACAAGAAAAAACAAACTATTTCTCTTTATTCAGCTGAGGTCGAGCATAGAGGAGTAGTAAATGCAGCTATAGAATGTGTGTGGTTGCAAGGCCTTCTTTGGGAACTTGATGTTGAACTTGATTCACCCACTATCGTTTGGTGTGAAAATCAAAGTGATACCAATATTTCCACAGATCTAGTACAGAGACAGAGGAAAAAACACATTGAGATACACATGCATTACATCTGGAGCTTAGTGCATGATCAGATGATAGCCTTGCAATATTTCCCTTCTGTTGAGAAAATTGTTGATATTTTCACCAAGTGTTTCACAAAGAATACCATAAATTACCTGGCATAACTATTTGATGTGAGTTATTCATGGTGACTGATTCCATTCACCTTCATATTTTTGTCTTCGTGTCCATTTTTTAGGAGAGGTTTTATTCCCATGTGGTTTTCTTCTTTTCCTTGCTTTCATGGACAAATAAATTGTTTGTTGTATGAGGTGACTTGGGCCTTTGTTTCCAAGGCCTCCATGATATTTTGGTTAAGAATTACTAAGTATGGTTTAAGGGGGGGTGTTAGAGAATAATACATCCTTACTACCATATTATTATACCTTATACTCTTTCATTTGCTTCCATGTAGTGATTCCTATGGTTAGACTTAGGGAAATTGATCATTTTCCATAGTTGAGGCACTCCTAGTTGATCATTTTGCATAGTTGATGCGCTCTAGGTTCATCATTCTGACACCCAGGTGCCCACATTGATTGCAGTCAACCAGGCATGCTCTCCCCTTCCTTGTTTTGTGGTATTTTCACTCCTTTGAGGTGATAGTGCTTGTTTTGAGTGGTTTTTGGACTGTTTTGGTCATTTATTTCCATCCTAGAGACACTCAAATCCACCATGTTCTTCCACACACCTCCCACAACTCCACACATGTTCCAACATGCCTCACCCACACTCACAGATGCATTCATGACCATTTGGGATGAGTTCGAGGCTTATTGGTCCACCTAGGGGGGTTGAGGGTGAAATATAGTGATGACACTTGTATGCTTCCACATTTCCTCCAAGGCCTTGTGATTAATAACATCCATTATTGAGTTCATGTGTGTATGCAATTTCAATAGTTTTCATCTATTTTATGCTTGTTTGTGAGTGTTTCTTTGGTTTCTACATCCACCTATGTATCAATTCTCACAAGAATCAAGGAGATAGAGTTGTGATTGATCAAACTATTTATCAAGTTAATACTGATAAGGAACACAATACAAAGTGGTCTCCAAATATTAAAGGAATGTGCCTTAAGGTTTATGCAATGCTTATGTGATTTGCAGAATCATAATGATTTTTGATGTCAAAAACTTTGGGCTTCTGAATTTGTTTTTTAGCACATAGACATTCACAATTAAAATATATGTTTCTAGAGACATGTGTGCAATTCCTTCAATCCAACTCTACCTGCATTAAAAAAAACTCCATTGAACACCAACAACCACATGCACTTCATGCTTCCATTTCACATAATTGTAATTAAATGTTACTATATATTCCAATATAGAAGTCCAAGATTGTACAATACTCTCTCAAACCTTCTGACAGTTATCATATTTTGCATTGCATCATTTTTTGTTGAGGTTTGACATTTACAAGTCATACTATATTCAATATTTTCCAAATCTGATGCCTTATTCTAGTAGCTTATATTCATTTAAAAGTGGTTGTGAAATGATAGCTAGGTTTCTTGCTTGAAACAAAATGATTGCATCAAGATAAAGGCTTTGATTATAGACAACCAAAAAAATGGATCCACTCTTTGTGTAATATTTGGGTGAGATATCATCATTGATATGACAATATGAACATTTATGGTCTGTTGAATATTTGTATGCAAAAAATCGTAGCAATGATCTTATCCAAATACCCAATCATAGATTGGTAGAAACTTACTCCATAAAATCCTAGAGATTCTATCATTTGTTCTCTTAGAGAGGTAGTGGGTTTTAAATTGATTACTCTACCCCATCATACCACTTCCATCCAGATATCAGATCATTTATTTTTGGACACTTCTAGTACATTTCATCCTCCTCGTCACCCACTCAACCATAGACCTTCCCATGGAAAAGGAGTTGTGATGATGAAGGAATTCATTATTGTAGATACATGGACCATTATGATATTCTTGGGAACTTGCTGACCTAATAATTATAGGATTGTGCCATTTCCCATCATTTATGGATCTGTGAATCATTTAAAATTTAATGATTGCTCAATTTCTTGAAAATATGCTTTGCATATAAGTTTATGGGTTCACTTTGTTTGAATATTCCATCATTGGAATTAGTCACGAGAAACTTTCTATAGTTGTGGAACCAAAATATTTCATCTGAACTCCATCTCAGTTCTTATCAAGGCCGACTATTTTTTTGTTAAGAAGCTTCTCTCTAAGGATTGATCATGTTTCCATGATGCACTAGAACAATGAGCCCTCATTTCCCATCCTTGTGTTCATATTCCCCTGTTGCACTAATTTTTCCAATATTCATCGTGTTTTGGCCAACAACTTGCAGAAAAGATGGGAAAATTCAATGGAGTTCTCTTTTTGGGTTTTTGTTTTGGATTGATCATGAGCTCATCCTCTGTGGAGAAGGCTCCCAGCTCACATGCATAGGATCTCATCATAGTGGTTCCCATGGTGGAACCACTTGAAACTAACAAACCCTATCCACTAGCCTCTACCTCCACACTTTTTGAATTCATCAAAACCACAAGCTCATCCTCATCATCCAGCATTGGCACTCAGGAGAGCAGCCCCATGGTCTAAGGACCAAGTCCCTCTTTGCCACCAAAGAGTATAACCGCAACGACTGGTACATCAAATAATATTATGATCATATTTGGATCCGACTTGGTTGGAGGATCCATGTTCCATCTTTAAGCTATATATTTATACAACACCTGCATCTATTTATGTTTTTCTACTTCAAATTTACGTTTATTTATCTTCAATTAATTAGCTTCTGAAATTGTCGTGAACTCTACTTGAAGGATGAAATCAAGCACGGGTTCATGGATATTATATGATTTATGATTATGCACTTTGATTGATTTCATTCGTAGGAACCTTAGTTGTACAACTGAGATTATATTCTTGTCGTTATTAATGTTTCCACCCTTTAGCTCGATAGATTGGATAACCATCATATTAATTTGAATATTGATGCATAATTTTTTTTTATATAAAATAAGAATGGTTGGTTAATTTATGGTCATAATAATAATAATAATAATAATAATAATAACGATAATAATAATATAATAATTAAATAATTAAATAAACAAACTAAAAAAATGTTGCAATTCCTAAAACATTAGAATCATGTTTTTATGTTTTCATGCTGAAATAGTTTTTAAACTCATGGATATTAATGAAAACCATTGTCTAAAGACATACGACTACCTACAGGTAAAAACACATTTCATTTTATTTTGAATTTGACTTGCTAAGCATGTATTTTTCCTGCATTTTATGTTTTTTGATGCTCTCACAATTTTGCTGCAGGATTAGTGCTAACATTTTACAGGTTCAAAGACGATCAAATTTCATGCAAAAGCGATTTTGCATCAATCACAAAACTTTTCAGAAAAAACCTATTTCATCAAGAGCTTTAAGGAGTTAATTTTTATCACTTCTCTCATGCCATTTGTTGTCAGAAAGAAACATTCAAAAAAATCATTCATGTCATGATATGTTTACCTATATTCCTCGTTCAAAGATCATTATCCATCCATGTTGGAGTCTAATTTGTCATTTCCTATGTATTCGACATGAAACCTTGTATCCAACACTACTACCTTGTGACTTCCCACATTTTCCATATTTCTTAGTCACATACATTCCTTTTTTATTTTTTAGTTCATCTTTTGCCTCATGAATAAAACCATTCAACTTCCTTTCCATGACAGAACTTCCTTGTTATCCTTATCATAAAAAAAACTATTTGACCATGAGATTTTTCATCTATAGTCCTACCAATCATTTTGTGTGAACTCACATTGATTGATTTGGGATTCCTTAAGGACTGTCTTTCAACAGCTCTTGACCCATCGACCTCATCACACTATCTGGGATAGAGATTAGAGTTCATTTTTAGTACCTTGAGGATTGCATTCCTTAATGGAAATTTCTCTCGCTAACAATTATGGGAATACATCAATGTCCCTTGATCATTGGATATTGCAAGTGGCTCAACATCAACTCATTTATTAGGACTTCAAAAGATGTACTTGGGTACCTTGGCTATCATTGGAATCAATGGTGATATTTCCTCGTATTGGTTAATGAAATTAATTAATGGCCAGTAATCCAATGAAATTTTTTCATGCATGAATTCGACACATTTATTCACGTGACTAGAACTATAGCATTGGGTTTTGCAGAAGGAAAATACTATATATAATTTTCATGACTCTGTCAACAATATTTGAACAACATACTTCCAGCCATATGAGAGTACCACAATTCCACTTTCAAACTTCACCTTTTGCTTTTTATAACCAAGCAATTTATACTCTTCACTTCAAAGTCCATGATCGAACAACAGTATTAGCCACATTCCTATTTCATAGTTCATCAAATTTTTAGGTAAGTGGAGGTATTTTTTTTCTAATCTTTAATCATGTAATTCCTTAAATGCTAGAAATGAATGAATTTGGAAAATTCCCTCACCATGTTACATTACCTTACTCATTTTCATAAACTTAACACATCTTCAGTTGGTGGCGAGGGGACTATATTAATTACCATTTCATTCCATTTTACACACGCCATCATCTCATTTACCATCAACCAAGATGTCTCTTCCAAAATACACTTTATTACAATTTGATTCCATATATTGATATATTTTTGGCATGATTCATAACATGAAGAAAATGATTTCTAATGTAAATTGATGGATTATCATTTCCAGTGTATGTATACTTTCAAATTTTATGTATTACAATAATAAAATAAATTAAAAAGAGATAAATATTGTTAACACAAGAACCAACATTTGTCATATTCATGGATGTCACACAAGAACCAACCATTAGTAAAATTAGTTGCTACTTATGTATTTCACATCATAGAATGCTTTTTTGTTAAAAGCATCATCATGGAAATCCAACGTTAATAATCCAAGAAGTTTATGCACAGTTGCATGAGGACATGCAACAAGTTCATTTGGGGGGAGATGTTGGGTTGCCAAAATGTCACATTTTCATCCTATTTTCCTTTCACTATTCCTCACATTCATCTGTATTCAACACTCCATTAACCATTCCTTATACCATTTTCATGAATAAATATGGGTTTACCTTCTTATTTTCCAATTCATTTATTTGATTATTTTAAGAGAATTTATGATGAAATATTAGAAAGTTGACATATTTTCATATATATCTCAAAGTTGTGTGAGCTTTGTAATGTACAGGAATATTTGAAGATTTTCAACCAAGGATTATTCAAAACCTTTCGAAATATTTCCTCCACCTTTTCAAGATTTGAAGGATATAATTATTCAAGATAATTCCAAAGAGGAATATCATGAGAGGATTTGTGATGATTTGAACGGATAAGTATTTTGTAATTATGGAAAATTGGTTGAGATAAAAGTAAATCTAAATTTATTAGTTGCTTATACTTTTTCTAAATCAACTCATGTATAAATAAGAGTGTTCTCTCTTAATTAGGAAGAGGAGGAAGCTAATAGAAAGTGAGTAGTTATTAGAAGAGTCTTTAGTCCCAAGTTAATGTAGAGTGTTTTATTCATGGAGTGGATTTTGATTCTTATGTAATGTAGATAGAGATGTAATGCAAATTTCTTGATTTTGTCCGTACTATTTCAATATTTGTTTTATGAGTTGATTACAATAGATTTTATGTGAGCTCACATGTGTTTGGTTTTTATGATTTTTCCATTGTTTAATTTCAATATTTCTTTACTAAGTTTAATTTATGAAATTTGATGCTTTCCTCTGTAATTTTACTTTTACACAACTTCATGCTTTCCTAGATTAGATTTATTTTTATGCAATTGCATTCTTTTGTAAACTAGATTCAATTTCAGTTGTGTGTTTCATTACTAAGAATTAGAGTAGTTTCATTTCATGCAATTTAATGCTTTTCTAGATTTAAATTCCATTTCAGTCAGATGTGTTTTCTCTTAGAATATTATAGTAAGTTAGTGTTACTCTGACCCTGCATATTTTTTCATATACCTCACAAGTTTACGCCCTCTTCAGGTTGACAATTTAAATCATTGGATAGTTTATTAATTGTTTAATAATTTTCACAAACAACATGATGAATGGATACCATAGAGAACGTATAATTTTCTTCCTCAATAACATTTAACATCAAATAAATTCCTTGCTAAATATAATATATATAACTCATTCAAAATGGAATCGAAACAAATGAAAAACTAGTCATTCAAACTCATGGAAATACAAGCCTTTCACACATGGATTTATAATATTTTGATGTACAGAGTATACGGACATAAGAGTACAGATCCATGCATCATATATTTATTCACCATAACCATCAAACTCATAGAAATTTCCTCATACAAATCTGTTATTCAACTCTTTCCAAAATGGGAGTCCAAATACATTAGAACTAGTCATTCAAGAGAATCTGAATGCAAGACTTTCATACATGTATTTCGGATATTTTGACTTACAGATCATACAAAAATGATATTATAGATACATAAATCATATTTCACACCTTGGGCATCAAATATTCTCAACAAAGCATAAGAACCACTCCAACAAGTGCACCCTCAAGATGAAAGTGTGGGGGTGTTACGGAGAGAAATTCCTATGGCTTGGGGTACCACAACAGACAGCTTGAATCTAGAAATCAATCCTTTCCAATATGAAATAGAAATTAAATGTCTAAGACTAATACCTTATTCCAGACGGTTGAAGTAGATCCCCGTTGAGCTTTCCAATCTTCAGCTTGAATTGATCTGTTACTTCCTCAACAACAAGTAGACAATACAAGCATTCTATATATCATGGTGTTATATATATTATAGCATATATAATCAATAATGTACAAGAATTTGACATAATCCCATGGATAAAATATTCATTCAAACACACATTATTGGACAGGAAAAGATATTTCTATTAATATAAATCAGAGATTACAAGGTACAACCTCTGACGACACATCTGCTAACTGGAGAAACTGAATCCCCCACTTGGGCCTCCACCACCTCAATCCTCCATCTATCGATAGCAATCTCACAAGAAAAAGGCAAGCTTGGGAAGAACACACTAGTGCTCCAAGGGACAAAGGGATGCAGACTCAAGCATAAGTTTCGCCAACAATGGACTATAGTTTCTTTGCTCTCAATTCTCTCTTATGCCTTCAATGTACCAAGGGGTTCCTTATATAGCTTTTCAAAGGGGTAATGAAAGGTCGAATCCGAGCAATATCAAGGAATAGGGAAGGCCACGAGTCAAACGAGTCGGATCCATGTCAAGGAAAAATCCAAAAGGATTTGGATTATGCACACATCCCGATGTACGCGGTTTTAGTGGTCAAACCCATGTATATACACCCTTATAGGTTTAAAAGTCATGTGTATCATTTTTCATATGTTTTTAGGGATGATCAAGGAAACATCAAAGGACAAAAAGTGGTCCATAGGGTCTAAGGAGTCTTCAGTGGGACAGGGGACGGCCATACAAAGTGTGATTCACCTAGAGTGGTGAAATCCACTATAACAGATGCCCCCTAATGTGTGAGGTCAGAGGGGTCATACGATGGCTGAAATACATTATAAGTCCATAATAGAAGTGGAGTGATGAAGGATCCCAAATGGAAGACCAGCCACCCAATCAGCATAGTACAATAATACAACTCTACATACAACTGCAAATACATTTAGCAGTCCCGGATACATAAGAGTACAATGGCCATGAATAGGCATGAAACATGATATCACATATGTGGCCATTGCCACGTAAAATATGCATAGGTCAGAATCTCCATGGTGAAGATATACAAAGGACCATGATCTCCAAAATGGCTAAAGATATATAATATATCAAGATCTCCATAGTGGCTGGAAATATCTGACATATACTGGAATCAAGTCACGAGAGCTGAAATCTCATGAACATGGGCACGATCAGGGAGGTAGCATATATGAGATGCCACCAATCTAGAAAGTCTTCTACACAAACCACTATGAGTACATGTCCTACTATGTGAATAGAGGTGTCGAGGTTGAACATAGTAGTCCATCATTTGATTACCGGTCATTAATGTATACCGTTAATAGACGCGAGATTACCCACCGACAATGAAAATGGGAATCAAGGTACTAGAGTGCAAACTAACAAGTGTGAATAAATGTGTTGAGGTCGAACACTTGAAAGGGTCCATCGATCAGGGGACATTGATGTATTCCCAAGAAACTGTCGATGGCGAGAGAACCTGCCACTGATGACTGCAAGTCTCAAGGCACTCAAAATGAATCTAGACTCCAATCCTATAATAAATGATATGAATTTGATGGGATGAAATCCACTGGAAGGAGGGCATTAAGGCATCCCCCATCATCCAACACGAGGTACTCAGCAAAGCTGTATAATGTGGAAGGACTCGATCATAAAGTGCATGAACTAGTAACTATACCGAGAATGGCTGACATGCAAAGTCAAGATAACTGAGGAATGGCCGAATCAGGTTTCAACTTCCTTTGAACAAGAGCATAACGATGTATGGTGACTGAATGAAGGCAACATAGACTCGATATACAAACTGGGACATCTCTGTGACACAAGAGGCATCAACAGAGGCTCCATAGGGACTGGAAGCTTAACCAGTCGGTGGAGATAAACTCAGATAAATAAGTATAGCTCCTAAATTCAAACTATAACCCAACCAATGGATGTGATATACAATGCTCTGTTTGAAGGCAACACAACTTGACAGCTACCAAAGATAACATCTTTCCATGTCTGGCTTTTTGGTTTTTTGATTTTTTGGACTTTTTCAGTTATTTAAAAAGCTTGAAAAAAGAATAAAATAGATTTATAGTTACTGACTAGGAGGAGACGAGTGTCATAAGGGCAAACAAAATACTTCCAAGTAGTGGAACATACCTATGCTCAATGCAAGGATACATGTGTAGGATATTGACACTCGGGGGAAAATCCCCTCCCAGTAAAAAGGGAATCAAGCTGCGAAGGATAGAAAAATGGCTCTGCATGGCTAGACATGAGACAAGCTCGGGCTATATGGCTGAAACGCAATGTCAGGGGAGCCGACATAAAGCTCAATAAGGTAGGAAAATCCCATGATAATGCATTCACAACTTGACATAAGGGAGTCCTGAGGGAAATAGGCCAGCATAAGATCAAGAGGAGTATGAGGCTCTTGCAAAATGTCATGGCAATACTATACAATGGACTCCCAGACCTAAGAGAGGACTCACAGCATGGGTACCAAATGCAAAAGGGATCTAATTAGGGCACCCATGTATAGGAAAGCTCTACCATTCACACAATATCACTTCTAACAGCAGCATGAAGGTTCCGTGATACCATGGAATGGGTCCGTACCTAAGGTTAAGATGGAATGGTCATAAGGCAATGCATAAGCGCAAGCGGATGTAAAATTCTAACCTATATGCCAGTTCAGACATAATACCTGTGATAGGCACGATCGGGTCGAAACATCGGAGAGAGTGTACAAAAAATGGACCCTACATGACAACCATATTAGTCCAAAAGAACCCAAAATAGTCAATAAAGAATCCAAACTATAGGATATAGGGAGGAATGATCGTGACAATAGCACCCAAAGGAAACAATACAGTGAACGATGGGACATAAAAAGGAAAGTAAGGTGTATACCCAATGTTCACGCATCCACTACGACCCCCATGAGGGTGACCACTGGTGTAAAGACCGAGTGAAGGGAATAAAAATCCTCTATGAATGGAGTAGAGAATGGAATATGGCCATTCCCAAAACTATGAGCATGGTAAGGGGCTATGATGCCCCCAAGTCTGACACTAAGGTCCGTACTAGGACGAAGACGGGTGATAGCATACCAGGCATGCCAAAAATAAAAGGACCCAAACTCAAGAGAGCATAAATATACTCAAGTAACCACGATCCCAAAGGCCAACTAGCGCACAAAGAGCACACTCCTAAGAAAATATATATCCAAAATACAAGCAAACCAAGGGGAGGATATGTGAGCTCCCAAATGCAGCAGGTATGTCTCGCCTAGGAGAGGCTCAAAACTCCCATACAATACAAGCGAAGGTACGTAACCAATTATAGTGGCCCTTAGCTTCAACGCATAAAGCGATTGTGCTGTCCGACCTCTACCTGGCTGGGACACATGCAGAATAACCCATGCAAAGTACCCCCTCGATATCCTAGGTAAGGTCACTAAGGTCACCTCAATATAATTAATGCTCAGGAAGATAGTCGCAGGTGGGATTGACCGCATGGGCAGGGTAGCAAAGCCTGAAACTCTCAAAATATCCCCCAGATATGAATACAATCCTGTAAATATCTCCGGTGCTACTCAATTATGACTAGGGGTCATCCCAATCAATAATCGCTCACACTGCCTCGTGCTTAACTCCCTTTTGAGAGAAGGATCCTGAGAAACACTCGTTATACCAAGGATTTCACACACTCGCCTGGATAGACACATACATGTTGTCGTTTAGTGATTTTGGAGAATTTACTTACAATGAACTATTCCAAGATCCTAAATCCTAAGCTTGTTGGTGCACCCTAGAAAAGAAAAGAGTGTAATTCATTTTAATTTAGCGTTGATTTTAATTGGCTGTAATTACTCAAAGGGAAATGGCCATGCAGCTAGTGACATTATGACTCAGCAGTGAAATAAATATGCACACCATAACAAACAATGCTAAGTGCAGTCTTTGTCAAATGAAAAATAGGGTATGCCACTACATGAGATGCATAAATATATATTCCTTTTCGAATGCCAATACAATCCTTCCTATATGAAAGCCTAAATAAAACTCTCATCCAAGCAATCCAATGCAAGTACCTCCTCAATTTCATATCTAAGATGCAACTAAGAGTACAACTACTTCGTACTTTTCAATATAAAAGAATGAAAAATGCAATAAAAGTCATCTAAAACTCTCATTCTTTGCAGCAAGCATAAAAGACAAGCCCAGCAAGACACTGAGACGAAAAAGAGTAATGCACTAATGGAAAAACAAAAAGGAGAAATGACTAAAACTAATTTCAAAGAAAAATCAATGAAAAAGCGGTCTCTGGTCACAAAGGAAGCATCCAACAAACAACATCAGACCCAAGGAAGACCCAACCATACTCACAACCCACCCAGCAGCTTCCCACAACATCAAACTCACCAAAAGGGAGGATGTACGCGACTGTTTAAAGAAAATTTTCATATATACGTGAATTTTGGCCAAAAACCTACATGTATACATGGATTTTGGCCCAAAACCTGCATGTATACGTGACTTTTGGCCAAAAAACCGTGTATGTACACGACTTTTGGCCAAAAACCTGCATATACAGAGAAGGCAGTGGTAAAAATAAGTCCAAGGGTCAAACCAATAAAGGGGAGTGTCAATGGATGAACATATTATGAAATGCAACACAGAAACAAGGAGAAACAAAGAGCAACTCAATAATATCAAGCCCATTGTGCCCACAAACCCCAAATAAAAACAAGGAACATCCCCAGCAAAGTCACCAATTCTGTTACAGAGAGAAATTCCTATGGCTTGGGGTACCACAATATCTTGACTCCAGAAATCAATCCTTTCCAATATGCAATAGAAATTAAATGTCTAACACTAAAGGATCAGACCTCATACCTTATTCCAGACGGTTGAAGTAGATCCCCGTTGAGCTTTCCAATCTTCAGCTTGAATTGATCTGTTACTTCCTCAACAACAAGTAAAAAATGCAAGCATTCTATATATCATGGTGTTAGATCTATTCTAGCAAATATAATCAATAATGTACAAGCATTTGACATAATCCCATGGATAAAATATTCATTCAAACACACATTATTGGACAGGAAAAGATATTTCTATTAATATAAATCAGAGATTACAAGGTACAACCTCTGATGGCACGTCTACGAACTGGAGAAACTGAATCCCCCACTTGGGCCTCCACCACCTCAATCCTCCATCTCTCGATAGCAAGCTCACAAGAAAAAGGAAATCTTGGGAAGAACACACTAGTGCTCCAAGGGACAAAGGGATGCAGACTCAAGAATAAGTTCCAGCAACAATGGACTATAGTTTCTTTGCTCTCGATTCTCTCTTATGCCTTCAATGTACCAAGGGGTTCCTTATATAGCTTTTCAAAGGGGTAATGAAAGGTCGAATCTGAGAAATCTCAAGGCATAGGGAAGGCTAGGAGTCAAATGAGTCGGATCCATGTCAAGAAAAACTCCAAAAAGATTTGGATTATGCACACATCCCGATGTACGCGGTTTTAGTGGTCAAACCCGCGTATATACGCGCTTATAGGTTTAAAAGTTGTGTGTATCATTTTTCATATGTTTTTAGGGATGATCAAGGAAACATCAAAGGACAAAAAGTGGTCCATAGGGTCTAAGGAGTATGCAATGGGACAGGGGAAGGCCATACAAAGTGTGATTCACCTAGAGTGGTTAAATCCGCTATAATAGGGGGAATGGAGAAGAAGGAAGGAGAGAGTAGGGGAATATGTGAGGATGAAAATGTATGGTCCCTTGAACTGTAATTAAAATTAATTCATTAATCTCCAATTAGAGGTATGTCTTTCCTCTCCATCAACCAACTTGGAAAGGAATCTAACTCCCTCAAAATTGGTTCACAAGCAGGGACAATGAGCACTTACCGTGCAATGGACAAGTAAAATCTCTCCATAATGCCAAAGGCCAATTAAAAAATGATAAAAATATATTCTTCTTCCTCATTAAATCCTTTTATTAACTTAATAAGGCCTCCTAAGGTCAAATTTCCCTCCATGGGATTCCTCTAACTCATCTTAGTTGTTTAGTAACTATCATGGCACTTGTCTTCCTTTTCATGCTCCAATTATTTCCCCAATTTGAATGGATTCCTCTAAATCCCAAAATTGACCTCTTGGTGGATATTTTTATCCTTGTCATGTCATATTTTTGATAATTAGGGATGAACTTGTCATACTTGTCGTAGAATCTTTCATCATTCGTTGTCATAGAGTGCATGGAATCTACTTCCAAGTGGCACATAATGTATTCTAGTATTTTCCTCTTCAATGGGATTTAATATCATTTATCAATTCAAAATCGTTGGCTCACTATATGATATATAACACCACAACGCCCTCCAATAACCTTACATTATCCATGTGTTTGATTTTGGATGAATATTATGCCAAGTGTGTGAGTAATCTAATCACCCAAAGGATCCATAAGATTACAAGTGTCTTAATGAACCAATTACACATTAGTTTCTTATCATTTATCATTTATGTGACCCATTTAATTTTTGAATATGGTAAACTAAATTCCTTTTGGGTCCCATATCCCCTGATTACAAAATTTATGTCTCCATCTCAACCTAGGCAACTAGTAGGTTGGTGAATCATTGTTTGCAAGTAGTCTTATTTGGAAATTATTTAATTGGAAACATGACAGTCCTCCCCACACAATATTTCTTTTCCTCAAGCAATTTCAAACATGGATTTTGAATAACCTTCTTTCCTTCCAAGAAATTGATTCAAACCTTCTCTACTTTTTGAGTAGTGGCATACATGTAGTGCAGTTGTGTGTTTTCAAAAGTAAAGATGTGGATATTTGCATATGGATATATCCTATGACATCACCACTAATACAAAAAGGATTAATTAAATCGATAAAAATAAAGTTTGCACAAATAATCTTTACCTCCATCTTTCGGAAACCTTTTATAAACTTTAGGCAATTTTTGCTTCTATATAATTCTGTGTTTTTGGTACTGAGTTGCCAAAATTGAATTTCCAAGATTCCAAGAAAGTTTCAAAGAGGAACTGCCATGCTTGTTGCCTCTCTACTCTGAATACAATCACCTTCTAAAGTGGTGACTCAATATCCCCTACTGCTTATTTTCCCAAAAATTGAAACCAAGAAAAACCTGGATCCCATTGATTGTATTGCACCTTTCCAAGCATCACGAGTAAAAAAGAGAAATAATTAAATTACATAAATACATCATGTAACACACCTAGAATTGAAAAATAAATATTTTTTTAATTTCAGAAAACATTATGTTAAATTTATTGTAAATTTTTTATGACCAAGTTGGTCAAGGATGATTGTAATTGAATATTTATTTATTTTAATAATTAAGTATAAAAGACACCTATCCAAAGGATATTGTTGAAAGAGTGTTCACTTGCCCACTAGGAGGAATGAACATCTATAGAAGGATGGTTGACAAGTGGTGGGACTAGCATTGCACTTTCTAGTTTTTTGAGGAAGCAAAATCACTAAAATTGTGGTGATGCTTACTTAGAGGGGGAACTGAGTAGGTGGCTCATTTAATTCCAAATCTAACCCAAAGACCTAGGAAATCTTATAAATACCATCAAATTGATCAGGAGGCTCACTATATTCTATTTTCCAAGTGAATGAACCTTGTGACTGCTGCAAATTAAAAATATAGGCACACAAGGAATTTGATGAGGGCATAACTAAAGTGGAATTGTTGAGTTAAGTCTACTATCGAGTGTTAAATTGCAACAAATTTTGTGTGTGTAATTATCCAATGATGTTCATCCTAGTGGTTCAGTGAATAGGCTCGGGGGTCCTAAGTAAGTAATCTTGGCTGCTTCAGCACAAGGTTGGGTGGAATAGTCTCCTTTGGGTGTTTGTCCCCCTTCTGCAAATTATCCAGGTTCTAACTATTTCTTATTTATCTGTGATTTAATTCTGTATTTGTATTTTGTTTATGAAGTATGATCAGTATATATAGAAGTTCAATGATAACTATTTGTATTACTCTTAAAAAAGAAGTTGTAATTACTTTCATATAATGTTATATTTAGTTTTGATATTCCATGATTATAGGTCAAACATTTCTTCTCTTTCGTGGATTGCTAGTTATAATAGCATTAACTTAGTTAGTATTGTTTTTCCCAATGATTAGTCAAACCCTCTTTTATCACCTAAGATTTAACCTAGTTAGTTTTATGATATTTTGTTTCACATTAGTACTAGGTTTAGAAAAGAAAAAAAAATTAAAACTCCTACAAAACCCCTTCCAAGAGCCTAGAGTATCCTGAGACGTTTATTAAAGAGACTAATTATGTAAATATATATTTTAGTATTAACTAAACTCTTATATTCAAGGTATTCACATAAAAAATGAACCTCAGGGATATTTTAATCCACTTCACAGTATTAGTATTTTCTAAGTAATATATTTATATGATTTAACTAAAAACAACATTAAACATTGAACTGAAACAAATATCAAGACCATTATGATTATTCCCAAACCTTACAATAATATATTGTATATATATGTATAATTCAAATTCCAATCGATGGCCGATTTTTGGCCTCACAACCTAAACCCTAGTTATAGTTAGGGTAAACAAAGCTTCAAGTATAAAATAATAAATAAACTTAGGTTTAGAGAATCGAATCCGATCAAGGATTCCAGTTAACATAGTTACATTATAAGGGATTTATAGCCCAACCAACTACAAAATGTAAATAAAAGTACTAAATCGAGATGATCGACAGGACACAACTCTGGTTACAAGATGAAGGCCGTTTTAGTATTATAAATTTCATTTGAACTATAGAAGATACTTCAAAACATCCTTTTGGCTTAATAATTAATATAAAAATAGTAACATCCACTTAAAGATTGAATTGACTTGACAGTAGCCTCGTGGCATGTTAAATAACTAATATTTTCATCGAGGAACCAAGTTTGCATTCTATAGGAGTCGTTATACATCTAAAAAATAAGATAAAACTAAAAAAAGGGTAAAAGCATGGTAATGTGTCTCACTTTTCCCCCTTTTGTGGCGATGGAATTTATGAACTAAAAGTATTTTTTTAGAAATCTACAAATCCATCAATAATTAGATAATGATGTAATGAAACACAATTTTTCATTATGAATGAGCTATTATATGGTATGTTTTTTAAATTAAACAAATTATTTTTATCTTATTTATTTCATTTTCTTTAAAGGTCATTTAGTATTATTTCAGGCATCTTATAAGTACTCACAAAACCGCGAACCCCCATATATATCTTCATTTACTTTTTTAATTCCAATTTTTTTGAACAAGTTTTTTATAGACACTTTTAAGAATGTTATACATATTTTTTAATTTAATTTTATGATATATTTTAATTATTATTAAATTATCAATATAAATAATACATTTTATGTGTACGTAAAAGCACAACCCAAAAGTATCATTTTAAGACATCAAAACAATATCTTTCACGTGAATATGGAAATAATATATAACTGATTGTTAAAATGATTTTTTGAAATTTTTTAAAGCACATTTTTTAATTTTTGAAATAAATACTTTAAATAAATTTATAAAAACAAAGCAAATTTTCTTGCCGCAAAGTGAGACACATTACCATGCTTTTACCCATAACAGAAATGGCCTCTTGGCATAATAATTTATTTACATATTTACTGCAAAATTTACAGAACCCTCGCAACCATTTTCTGCACAAAACAAAATAGGGTAATGGCCTCGTGGCTGTAATATTTCATATAAGTAAACGAAGTTACTGAAATTTTAAAGAAAACATGTTGATATAAATATATCAACTAAAATCCATCATGGGTTCCTTGTTGAGTAAGAAAAAATTTACAATTTGGAACGAAAGTCGTAGGACTGTTCAAAACACAGAGTAAAACAAAGTATAAACTCTCTCACTAAACAAACATTGCATATTCACTTCAAATCCACTGTCGAAGTTTTCTCCTTACATTTTAAATGTAAATTCCTCATGACTACCAAAGAAATTTACAAATTTCACAAAATACAACACAGAGATGGATTCCCAAACCATGCATGAGAACTCAGGTCAAGCCACGGCGCTACAAGACACGAACCCACAAAAACGGGCAAGGTAATAGGTCTTACCTAGACCATAAATAACTTTTAGCATAACATTAAATCAAAAATTGTTTGCAGAGAACAATTCTAGAAAGCCTCCTACAAATACAAACCACCGAGGTCAAAAATTTTCTTTATAAAACTATTTTATGAGAGAAGAAAAAAAATAATACGATTGCAGAGAAACTATTTACCTTGTCTCTGCATATAAGACCATTATAGAAGCAAGAGTTGAACATAGGCATCACCATTTCATGCAAACAGAACCTCACCAACAAACTTCTCTCTCTTGGGCAGGATTAAATGGTGTCGAGGGCCGAGAACCTCAACTCCTCAATCATTGTTTTTACACAATGGAGCTACCCATTTGAGCAGATAGACACTAGATGGGACGAACAAAGAACAATAGAACCCAATGCAGTACTTTATCGAAAAGACAATCACTTTCAACGAGGTGCATTAAACCCCAGGTTTTATGAGTTGACATACCAAGTGGTGAACAAGTGGAGTATTTACATGTTCACATGAACGTTAAATTCCATATGGTGTATTACACTTATACCAAAACTATATAGTCTAAGACTATCCCTTTTTCATTTTGGAGAAATGATTTAATACCTTATGTTATGCATGTACTCATTTTATATGAATAAGGTAAGTATGTTTTCCTTTCACCCTTTTCTTAAACCCTTGCATATGAGGGTTTATGTTTAGTTTAGGATGCTTGGTGAGAACAGGATGGTTGGAATACTTCTTGAATCAGCACCTGCACAAAAGTTGCAAAGGGTCTGCGTTAGCGATATACTCTAAGTAAGACCTGTAACCCATCTTTTCCTAGCTTCTTGAAAGGGTCAAGTGACATACAAAAGAACATACTAGCAAGCACAACAATGTTAACCGGTAGAAACTAAAATCACTTTTCCCTCTTAAATTTGGTGACAAAAAAGTAATATCGTCATAATAATAAATCATATCACTATATCATCGCAAAGAAATGTGCTTATGTTTTGAATGGGAAAAAGGACTAAAAAAACATCCTTTATAGGGATCACATGTTTTCAATTGTATGTATCCCAACTACATTCTTATGTCACAAAGTAAACTAATATTGGTTTAGATTCTTTATCCTTATAAATTACAGTTAGAGCATTACTTTAATTTTATTTATTTTTATGAATTTTAGGGTTTTTACATGTGGTATCAGAGTGAGTTTCCAAACACTAATCTTGATTGGCTCACTCACATACAAACAATAAAAAAAATATACTGATCATGTTTTAAATTTGTTTCTGTATAGAAATATAAAATTGTGTTTTTCAAGAAAATGGAAGGTGTTGAAACATATGCTGAAAATGGATCTTATCGCAATAATCTAGGAAACATTTATGTGGAACTAAATAATCAACCCTCAAAGTTACTACAAATAGTGAAAGAGTTAAAGGATGAAATACAAATTGTGAAAATAGATAATGAAATATTTTTGAAACTAAATCAGATTTTACAAGACAAAATACACAACAGAGCAAAAGATAAAAGAAATGCATATGAAACTGATTCTGAAATAGTATCATATAAACACAAGGGTAAGAAATTAAAATATTTTGATAGTGAATCTTCTTCATAAGTTAACGCAAGGTCACATAGAGGAAGGTATAAATACACAAGTGGAAGTAGTGAAAGTGATTGTAGGCCTAGAAAAAGTAAGTATAAACCTTATGAAGAGATTGCAGGAGAATTTAAAAAGATAAAACCTCCCATGTTTAACGGGGAAGTCAAAAAGGGTGAAGAAGTCGAGGCTTGTTTATTGATGATGAAAATGTATTTTCATATTTATAAATATGCTGAAAGACTGAAAGTCCAGATGGATATCTACAACCTAACTATAAAACATGACATGTGATGGCAGGATATAAAAAGAGTAAAAAACCTTAAGAAATAGTATTTAACCTTGAGAGTATTTAAAAAGTACTTTAAAAGGAAATTCTTATCTGAACAATATTATGAAGAAAGGGATACATATTTTTATGAACTAAAGCTGGGATCAATGTCAATAAAAGAGTTAAGTAGCAAATCTCTAAGTTTACTATGATATGTACCATATATAATTGACGAAAATCCTAAAATACAAAGATTTTTAAGTTGTCTTCCCATAAGCTTCAAGGACATAATTGAATTTAATAATACAAAGACCCTTGAAGAGGCAATGAGAAAAGACGACTTCTGTTACGAACATAGTCAGAAGAAATAAAGCATACCTAGCTGGAAGAATAAGAGAACCAGTAAATTTGATTAGAAGAGAAAAGGTTTTAATCCTAGCAAAAGTTTTGGAAATTAATTCTCATAAATTCTCTAAAAATAATTATCAAAGAACAGATTTTAAAAGTAAAACACAACAAAATGTTACAGCACCACAAGGCAGAGACATGCTGAACAATTCTAATTAAAAATAATGAACATAAGGAACCTGTAAAGTGTTGGGAATGTCAAGGACCACATTATGCCAAGTATTGTCTGAACAGAAAAGAGAACTTCAGAAATGTGCATACCATTCACAAAGAGGAAACAGTTGGAGATGTAGCAAATGAAATTCCCAGAATAAATGCATCCTTGGAGAATCGATAAAATGATCATCAAACTTACATGGTGGAAGTACAAGGTATTATACAAAACAACTATGCTTCTATTTCAATTGACCCAAGTGCTAGTGTAAGCTATGTGTCACCTAGCATAGTGTAAAAATGCAATTTATCTTTGAAAAAGTTTGAAAAGTATTGACTGGTCCAGTTGACTACAGGGACTAAAAGGAAAGTAGTTGATTATGTTGAAAATTGTGATTTGTTCATGAGTCGGTTCAAAACTCAAGTAAATTTAAATGTATCACCATTAGGATCTTATGACGTTTTAATAGGTATGGATTGGCTGAAAAGACATCGAGTAATTTTAAATTGTTTTCAGAAAAAATTTACTTGTTTAAATGATAAATGAGAAAGTATTACAGTCAAAGGAATACCTAGGAAAATTTATGCTAAAAAAATATCTGCTTTACAAATGAAAAATGCTGTAAGAAAAGGTTGTCAAGTGTTTGTTGTACATATAATAAACAGACATATGGATAAAGAAAATAAGTCGAAATTTGATGATATTCTAATCCTACAAGAATTCTCACATGTTTTCCATGAAAAAATTATAGGATTACCTTTAAAAAGAGATCAAGATTTTATGATTGAACTAATACCAAGAGTTGTACCTAATTCCAAATCTCCCTATCGAATGAATATTTTAGAACTTAACGCATTAAAATTAGAATTGAAAGAACTGATAGATAAAAATTATGTAAGACCAAGTGTATCCCCTTGGGGAGAACCTGTCTTATTCATTAAAAATAAAGATGGTACTTTACGTCAATGTATAGACTACCGTTAACTCAACAAAATGATAATTAAAAATAGATATCCTCTAACCCGCATTGATGATCTATTTAATTAGATACGTGGAGAGACGATATTTTCAAAAATAGACTTGAGATATGGATATCATCAAGTCATAATTAAAGATGAAGATATTTTTAAGACCTCTATTAGAACAAGATACAGGCAGTGTGAGTTTGTGGTTATACCTGTTCAGCTAAAAACCGTTCCAACAACTTTTATGTGCTTAATGAACAATGTCATAAGAAAATACTTATATTATAAATTTGTAGTTGTCTTTATGGATGACATATTAATTCATTCTAAAATGAAAGAGGAACATGATAAACACTTACACATAATACTAAAGGTTTTATGAGAACATAAATTGTATGCTAAATTCAGTAAATGTGAATTTTTTTAAGATAAGATATAGTATCTAGGGCATGTGATATCTAAAGAATGGATATAAATGGATCTGAATAAAATAAAACCAATGATTTATTGGCATGTTCCCAAACATCTAACTGATGTATGATCATTCATGGGAATAATGAGTTATTACAAGAAATTTATAGAAGGATTCTTGCATTTTGCAAATCCCATAACATCATTACAGAAAAGCGAAAAATATTTGTGTGGGATAAAAAATGTGAAGAAATATTTAATAGATTAAAAGAACTATTAACTAGTGAACCCATACCAAAGATAATAGATCCGACCAAGGGTTTTGTTGTATGTACGAATGCATGCAATGAATGCTTGGGTGGAATACTAAAACAAGAAGGTCATGTAATTGCTTATGAATCAAGGAAGTTAAAAACACCCGAAAAGAATTATGCAACTTATGACTTAGAGATAGGTTCCATAATTCACGCTCTAAAAATGTGGCACCATTATTTGATGGGTAAAATATTTTTTCTAATGTCTCATAAAATAAGTTTGAAATATTTGTTTGATCAACAAGATATGAATGCTAGGAAAGCTTTATGGTTAGCTTTCCTTATTAGATATGATTTTGAAATCAAACACATCAAAGGGAAGGAAAATAAAGTGGTCGATGCCTTAATCAGGAATGAAATAATAAGCTTCATAGGTTTCATTAGCAGTTATAAAACAAAATTAGATGATAAATTCAAAGCAGGAATAAAACTGGACATAGAATGCCAAAATCTAAGAGCAAAGGTAACTCAGAATGTATCTGAAAATGTAAATATAGATTACGGTTTAAATGAAAAAGGATGAATGTTGTATAAAAACATACTTTATGTGCCTAACATACCATAAATTAAACTACTGATTTTGAATGAAGTACACAAAAGTCTTTATTCTAGACATCCAGGGTATCCAAAGATGATAACAATGTTGAGAAAACAGTACTTTCGGCCTAATATGAAGAACGAAGTTGCTGAATTTATAACTAGGTGTATAGAATCTTAGCAAGTTAAAGCTAAGCATTAACACCCATTAGGTCTTTTACAACCATTACCAATTCTAAATTAGATATGGGAAGTCATCAGTCTTGATTTTAGAATTGGTTTGCCTAAAAATCAGAAACAAAATGATTCAGTTATGGTAGTTGTGGACACAATAATCAAGGAAACACACTTTATACCTATTAAAACAAATCATAAAGATGCTAACATTGCTGACATATTTCTGAAAGAAATATTTCGTTTGCACAAAATTTTGAAGGTAATAATTTCTGATAGAGATCATAAGTTTACTGGTAATTTTTGGAAATATTTGTTTAAAGGACTAGATACTAAATTAAATTTCAGTATTGTTTATCATCCGCAAATGGATGGACAAACAGAAAGAGTTAATCAAGTAATACAAGACATGTTACAAATGTATGTTAGAAACTATCCTAAGAAATAGGAAGATTATCTGCAGCTAGTTGCATTTGCATATAATAATCATTATCAAGCTTCACCTAAATTTATACCTTTTCAAATATTATATGGGAGGAAATGTAATACTCCCATTACATGGAGTAATCCAGTTCACAGATTGATGTTAGGACTCGAATTCTTAAAAGAACTGGAACTAATAGTGAAATAGGTACAAAGCAATTTGAAAAATGCTCAGGATAGAAAAAAATGTCATGCAGACCTTAAAAGAACTCCAAAATAATTCCAAGTAGGTGAGCATGTATTTGTTAAGGTAAAACCCAAAAATACATCCTTTAAGTTGGGGATTTGTGCTAAATTATCACCCAAGTATTATGGACCATTCAAAATATTAGCAAGAGTGGCGCCAGCGGCATATCAGTTAGCGTTGCCACCTAATCTTAGAATACATAATGTCTTTCATATTTCCATATTAAAAAAATATTTGCACGATGCTACTCATATGACCGACTGGAATGCTATTCAGATAGAGCCCGAAGGATATTTTTAGGTGGAACCGGACTGTATTCTCGACAAGAGGAAAAAATTTCTCCAGAATCATACCATTGGACAAGTAAAGGTGCAATGGGAACACCTCAGTCCAGATGAAACAACCTTGGAATTGGAGAGTCATATGCGGGAGGCATATCGAGCTCTACTCTAGGAATAATTAGAATAAACTTAAGAAACATCGAGGATGATCTTGAACTTAAGGGGGGTGTTTGTAACACACCTAGAACTGAAAAATAAATATATATATTTTTATTTCAGAAAACATTATGTTAAATCTATTGTAAAGTTTTTATGGCCAAGTTGTTCAAGGCATTAGAGGAAATTTGAGGCCTAACTTGGGCCTCCTAAGGAAAATAATAAAATAATAGTTAAAATGATAAAATAATATTTATTAATTTTTGAGGAAGAATGAAATAAACTACTTTTTTGTCTGTATTTCAACATATCTCCCTATTTGTTTACTCAAATTTCGATTGGGTGCGCTCGTTGGATGCGAAATTAAATTCTACATCCAACAAGTACCCACACTTGGTACTTTGTGGCTCTTTGGTATCCTCTATACTTGTGAATTATTGATTGTTCCTTAATAAGTTCACATATGCCTTATTGTGCCTAAATCCACATAACCAATCTTCAAATTATTCCAAAATAGTGGCCTTATGTGTCTTTCCATGATGGGAACTACTACTACCCCCTACTACCAGCTTGCCCCTAAGTTGGCTAGCCACCAATTCAAACCCTTCCATAACCTGCTTGGTTGTATCATCAAAATATAGATTCATGAGTTTCCTAAATTCATACCTTTCATAAATAAATTAAATAGGTTCCAAGACCATGCTCTAATGCCACTATAATTCTCCTACTTGTAATTTTAGAGAAAATTACAAGTTCGGAAAATTCAAGCTTAACTAGTGTTCCATTGTTTGGTTCCAAACACTACCAAAACTTTCCAAATTTATTCTAGAGGGATCCTATGGGATTTAAACCATCCTGACATACCTCAAACACTAAATGTTATAATCATAAAAATCATTTGACATGGTATTCAACTTTACACAACTTTGGTCAATTTTGACCTTTACTAGTTATGACTCTCGGGGGTTCCGACACCAAATGGTCTAGAATTTGTAAATAAAGGATATGTTGAGTATTGTAACATTAAAATATGAACCATGAGCACTTAGTATCTGAATTTTTTCTTCTTGAATATGATTTTGGGATAAGAATAAAAGGGGAAACTTTACTAAGAAAACTGAGGTCAAATTCCTCCCAAGGGTGAGAGCCAAATTGGCTTCCCAACTCAAGTACAAAACTCCCAAATTTCAGAATAGATCATGGGAATGAATACAAAGAATACATGTTTTTATTTATTCATGGTTATTAGCTCTTTAATCTGGTTATAAATCACGACATTCATATAACAACTTACAGTGAAATTGCTTATGGGTAATTGCATAACTAGCTCGATTTTGACATATGAAAGGTAGAGTTAAAGGTTCAGATGAGGATGTGACATATAGAGCCCATATAGATCATACAAAATTTTCTCCACATTATTATTAAACACCAGATAAATCCATTCATACAAGTCTAGTATGCAACTCATTTAGTATGGGAGTCAAATACATGAAAACTAGTGATTTAATAGCATGTAATTGCAAGAGTTTCACATATAGATTTCTTGGATTTATACCCATATAGAATAGGGACATGAAATTACTTATTAACACATCATATATTTTTTTCACAACATCATCAAACTTAGAGAAAATCCCTCATACAAATCTTATATAAAACTACTTCATGATTGAAGCCAAATCCATGAAAACTAGTTATTCAAGAGAATGAAAATGCAAGCCTTTCATACATGTATTTATGATATTTAAACTAAAGAGCATATATACATGATATTTTAGAGACATACATAACATTTCACAACTTGGGCATCAATTATACTCAGCAAAGCGTAACCGACAAGTGCGCCCTCAACATGAGAGTGTGGGGGAATGGAGAAGAAGAGAGGAGAAAATAAGCGAATATATGAGAATTCAACTATAGGGTCCTTCAAAATGAAACTAATACTCCTTCATTAAGCTCCAATGATAGGTCTAAATGTATTCTCTATTAACCAACTTGGAAATGAATCCAACTCCCTCGAAATTGGTTCACAAGCAGGGAGAGTGAACACTCATCATACAATGAACAAGAAAAATATGTACAAAATTTAAAAGGCCAGTTAAAAAATGATCAAAATACATTCCCCTTCCTCATGAAATACTTTCATTAACTTCATTATAACATACCCATAAACTTGAACAGATGCTTGTGGTGCACAATATACAAATTCTTCTATTAAATTGTTCAATCACACCAATTAAGTTAAAATCATTGATTACTTAACCATATAATTATTTTTTAAATATTAAGATACTACAAAACACAATCACACAACTTCTAACTCACATAAGAAAATATGATTAAGTATTATAATAATACATAAGTGTTATATTCGTCGCATGACGATCCTTTGAATGAAATGACAATCACATATTAACCATGTCCTTTAGTTATGGTTAAAACACTCCATATCAAGATACAATATTTTGTACTTGATATCCTAGGAACAATTGTTTGAGGTGAACATATGAGTCTCCGGGGTCGGCTGAGGAGAAAACAACAAGGTTCTAGATTACTTTAGATGATAAAGAAACTAGATTATAAAATTTGTACACATACAAAATGATTTCACTATACTTGTCATACGATGATTAGTCTAATTCCTTTCTACCATTGGAACATATTCTCTGCAACCACCACTTGAAAATCATGTTAATTTGTTGTACATAATAACACTATAAACATATTATATTTCTAACAATGTAAGCTACATAATAAGCTAGAGACATCATAAAATATTTCCATAAACACGGTTAACCATTACAGATACTATTCTAAACTGAAAAGGACTTGTGTGACTGAAAACATGCCTATGAATTTCCACCCAACCATTGAATCCATTTGGCATGTGTTCTTACGCATAAAGTCACCCCTTAGATGGGCAACGAATCCACTAAGGTATGGTTATCATACATAAACTCCTCAAAACTTATACAGTCACTAGGATATAAATTTCCACGTGCCAGATCAACAAGAGCAATGTTACCATTAAGAGGTAGGGTATATAAAATTGTGATCAACCATGCAACCCAAAAGTATATACGAACGTAGATAATGAAAATGGACATGTCAGATGCATATCAAGGTAACATAAAGAGTTCATATATGAAACGCATACAAGGTAAGACTTCCTACTAGATCACGGATCTATATGATTATAAATGAAGATAATAGGAAATGTTTCAAAGTTTATCACACATTAACGCAACATTGAAAAAATACAAGAATACAGAGTCTATATTTCATAAAACAAGCAGGTATGTGTATACACATCAAAATGTAGCCAAATAGATATTTCAAAACCTGGGCAACAAATACATGTTCCACATCTCATTAACACGCAAGCAACATGAATTACCATTCCAAAACAAACGCTGATAACATTTTAACATTCAAATCTATTCAGATCATAGCCATTCAGATCGGGGTTAATAATCAAACGCTGGAAAATATTCAACATTCATATCTATTCAAATTGCAGACGTCCAGATCGTGGTAAAGAATCAGTTGCTGGAAAATATTCAACATTTATATCTATTCAAATCACAAACATTCAGATCAAGGTTAAGAATCAAACGATGAAAAATATTCAAACCTTCATATCGTAGGCATCATGCATTGCCATTCCAAATGAAAGGCTTGTAACATTTTAACATTCAAATCTATTCAAAATGTAGGCATTGGAGATCACAACCAATACTTCATATTCTTTTATAAAAATCAAATGCAACAAAAGGAGATCACCATCCATACCTTAGATACGTTTATAAAAAATGCAACCGCACGAAATTCCATTCCAATCACAGATCCAACGCTATGAGATTGCAACTAGCACCCCGTAAATCATAGATCTAATGTTATGAGCTTGCAACAAGCTCTAATCAAATCGCAGATCCAACGACATGCGCTTGTAACTAGATCCATACAAATCACATATCCAAGGCTATGCGCTTGTAACTAGCTCCATACAAATAACAGATGCAATGCTATAAGATTGCAACTAGCTCCCTCTCAATCATATATCTAATGTTAGGAGATTTCAACCAACTCCATTCAAATCCCACATCCAAGGCTATGCGCTTGTAACTAGCTCCATACAAATCGCAGATCCAATGATATGAGATTGAAACTAGCTCCCTCTGAACCATAAATCTAATGTTATGAGCTTCCAACCAGCCCCATTCAAATTGCAGATCCAATGCTATGCGCTTGCAACTAGCTCCATACAATTTGTAGATCCAATTCTATGAGATCGGAACTAGCACTCTTCTAATCATCGCTCGTTCTTTGAATCCCATATGGGTTATTTTCCATACTTTCCATTCTCGAATGCCTGAACTCAACTTGACTCCTATCATTCCTATATTGGTAAATCACCCACCCTGTGCGGAAAACAATGTTCATAAAGAACCCCCCTACCCTACTTTAATAAATCATAAGACTTTAAAAGGGAAAACCCAAGATTCCAAAAGGGACAAATAGAAAGGATGGGTCTCCACGTTTTCCAATCAAGGAGGACACTCCCTAACTTCTCTATAAAGGATATCACATTTCCTATGATATGTTTCACTACGAGTAACACTTATGTTACTCAATTTATTATAACATTTTCCCACCATGAGGTCATTTTCACTTTAAAAAGTTTAAGTATCATTTAACTACATTATGTGTATATATATGTTCTGCTCAATGAAATCCATTATATACTCTCCACACACACACATAAAGGTTTTCCACTACATTATGTACATAATAGTGTTTTCCTTAACATCTGTTAAATATATCTATACATGTTATTAATATAGGTAACATTTTTTTTACCTTCAATTACCTTGATTATTATGAGGTTGGAGTGACCTCCTCTTCTTGGGGGTTTTATTTCTCAAAATATTTTATAATTTCTTTACATATATAATATAAACCAGTTCCACTCCTCAAACTTACTCTTAGATTCCTATGGTAGGATTTATGCTACTCGTTAGTTACATCCTTTCGATAATCTCTTTATGCTCAAGCACCTAGGTTCATAGGTTTGAAATAAAATAAATCGACTTATTTATGTTAATACATGAATATCATAATTTCAAGCATGTAAGGAGTTGATGAGTGTGCATTTACTAATCATGGATTTAAGTCCTAAGGTGAGGACTGTAACTTCCTTCCTCATCGACACCATGATGACACTAGTTATATTTATTAGATCCCCAAGGATACCTTCCTATAAGTTAACTTTCCTGCTAGTGGATTCTTCCTTAATCGTTCTTTAGTCATGCGAGGCTTTCATCCTCCTAACCCTATCAATTTCATCCACAATTTGATGAAGTTAGAATTAGTAGTTACAGTTCCTTTTACTTACACTTCATGTTTTCAGGTCGAGGTAGTAAAGGGATGTTACACCTTCCCCCCCTTATAATTAACACCATCCTTAGTGTTACATGTTCGTCAAATCCTTCTCTTCATTCCCTCTTCAGGTTTTGATTCTTTGCTTTCGCATCATTTGTGATATCCTCCAACTTTGGTGTCCTTAAGCTCGTTCTCTACAATATATCACAAGGTCTACCTAGAATATCATCATAATCATATATACATCTAATGTCAATAGAAGAATGCATAAGTAAAAATTGTTTTACTTGACCTTTTTGGAGTGTTACTCTTTATTGAACTTCTTCAAGAGACAATCCTTTTAGCTCGACTTTCCATACATACCTTAATCCTTTATATTAATAGGATTACATCAAGTGTTTTAGGCCACCAAACTGAAATATAAAATATACATCTTCGTGTCTACTAAGATCAACATCAACAACATAGGCATAATTCAAAATCCAACACTATTTAATTTCATGACTCGCAATGGTTCCAACACTCCTATTTATTCTATTCATCGATAGGCAAGATTATTACATCATAGGAACAAATTTACTTACAACACATATATGTTTTACAAGTATTATTATTATTTGTAAGAACCTTTTTTGTTTCTCTTAGATGTCCTCCATCCAAGCAAATAATACAAGTGCTAACAATACTCTCAGTACTAATCCAAGCTACCCAACACAAGGACAATACCCTTCTTTGGGAATATCTCATGCTTGTGCTATTTAGGGTGATTCCCCAAGCTCAAGCGCTTCCTTTCTAAGATACCATAATACCTAGAGGTTCTACACGAAGCCCCTACTCTCGTGACAATCCTATGATGACATGAATGTGTGCGGGAAGAAGTCTAACGAGACTTTTTAGACCTGGGCATCCCCATAAGATTCATATTGGTTCCTAGCTAGCCAAGGGGAAAACATGTACCTCCTGTACATTCTTATTTTTAGTTTCTCATAGAAACCAACTTTATATGTACCAAATATATCTCATATCAGTTGATTGTTTGTAGTCATGGGACCATGGTTCCCATCACGGGTCTCTATATTATTTCCATTACCAAGTCCCAATACCTACAATTCTCCATAAATAGTTAATCACAATATCATACCATAAAATTGTCTAGTATCAATATTTCATGTAACGATTTTCCACCTATAAAAGATTTCAATCTAATTTCAATATTTATGAACTATGCTATTGTTTATTTTGTAGGCGTGGGAAATCAATCACATAACTTGCAACATAATGATTAACATTTACTAGTTCACAAATGTATGTGCAAAATCTAGATGCAACACTTTCTGTCTTTATGCACAATCCTTGTGCACTTAACACTCATAATATTGTTGTAATCGCATTGTGTCAATACGCTCTATATTGTCACATGATTAAATTTTTGTACTAGTTAGGTTTACCTGCATATATCCATTATTTATATTTCTGCTTCAGTACACTATCCCTAAGTCATACCTTACTTTTCATAAGATTGAAAATTCATATTAAAAAAATGTCAATGCTAATACTAACTTAACTACATCATGTCCCCTCTTCAGACATCGTTAACATCGTAGGTAAACTCACTATGTACCAAATTCTTCTGGAAAAATATCGATAGGTTGTACAATGATCTGCATTCTTCTCAACATTATGCATATGAATAATATGAAATTTTCTTGCGAAGATATGCTCGTTTACATTACCATTATCATTTTAATGCATTCATTTCCTTATTGAGATATTTTTGCAATCTCTATAGCATAATGAACCAAACATTTCTATTGTGTACCTATTTTCATAACAATAATTCATTCTTTATACATGCAAGACGATCAACATGTAAACAATTATTGCAATATTCTAATCATGGTACCTATTGCCCAGGAAGATATCGAACTTTTACAACCCAAGAGGGATATCAAGTCGTGACTTTCCATTTACAACTTCTCATAAAAAATAATTAGATAAGAAATTATTTCTTAACGAAATAAATATAGTTATAGAAGAACTTTCTTTTTAGTCTCAATATATTTTATATTTATACCAAGTTCAATTCTATTCCATCATTTGACTATCATTTCTAAGACCGTTTATCTTTTGTAATAGAATCCACCAAAGGAGGTTCATAAAACTTATAATTCAATTTAGAATGGTATATTCCATAGTTGTACATTGATCTAAGTTATTATGCATACCTTGCATTCCTTAATTAGAAAAATTATTTAGTATGTGTTTCCAAAACTAACAAGGTCCTTATGAGGCAGGAATTACAATAACATGTGAAAGCTGTAGTGTTTTTTTTTCTTAGTATTTTAAGGAGACATTCATTTCCCAATAAAACTTTCAAAATATACCTAAATTGTATCAAAAATATATTAAACAAAGTTCGACGTATGCTAGTATCTCTATACCCATATATACTAACTTATAAACATTCTTTATTACAAACTATAATTCTTTATTGAGATACAATTTCCTTATTGTAAGACACCTCAATTTGTTAAGGAATAACACTCCTCGTTACTTTCGAACATCAAGGATAGGCCATAAAATTTGTAAAGAATAATCATCTTTCCATTAATCATATACATTGGAAAAATTTTAACATGGTTATAACCTCTACATCCTTCTTCTACGATTGTTGCTTGTATTAATTTATTGTGCATCTAAATTTCTGCAAAGATAAGGACACTATTTAGTAGTCTGTAACAATTTATCATAAGGAGCCTATGCATTGTGTAATTGTCACTATTAAAAGAACTTCTCTACTTCATGTTATCGATACTTTTCTAACAAAAATTTGAGATCTACTTAAAACCATGAACAAGTACTTATCTTGTTTAAGATGACTAAATCATCTATCTAACTTGAGCATAATTGTCATCCATTTATAGATTTCTCGAAAGAACTTGTGACCCATCAATTACTTCTCTAAAAACTACAAGGGTAGTTCATTTTCATCATTCCATTTCGTGATATATGAATTCTTCTAGTCCACGAGACATTTATCATGTAGTAAAATGACAATTAGAAATAATCATAACTACTAATTTTTTTCTTTTCTACGAGATCTTGTTGTAATCAACATTCAAATAGTCATTTCAATTCCATGACGAAAAATTGAAACAATAAGATTAAATATATATAAGTACTTACCGTTCACCATAAATTAATAATTGACTCAGCACACACATTAGGGGAGTTTTGAGGTCTAAAATGGACCTCATAAGGGAAATAATAAAATAAGAATTATAATAATAATATAAAAGTTCAAAATTTTGGAGGGGAAAAATAAAAAGTATTTTTTTCGTATTGTATTTTTTACATATCTCCTTATCGGTTCACCCAAATTTCAATTTTGGGGACTTATTGGACGTGGAAATTAATTTTTCATCCATTCCATACCCAGAGTGAATACCTTTGAGCTACCCAAAGCACCCAAAACTGAACTTTATAATAAAAAATGTATTTTAATATTAAAATGTGTTTTTATTAAAATTTTCATTTTTGGGTGTTTTAGGTACCTCAAATGTATGCAGTATGGGTATGGGTTGGATTTGAAATTGATTTCCACATTCAACGAGTCCCAAAAATTAAAATTTGGTTGAACCCATAAGGAGATATGCCAAAAATACAACAATAAAAAATAGTTTTTTCTTTTTCCTTAAATTTGTTTTTACATACCCTTATGGTTGACATCATCATCTTGAATCCTATTGGTCCTTATCAAGTGAATTTTAATGGTACAATTTTTGTTTTCAGGCCCATTTTTGAACTCAAAACTCCCCTAATGAAAAGGGGAGCCTTCCCTGATATTTATCGTATTGCTTCCTACAACAACTCTATTTGTAGTTCGCCCAATTTGTACCTTTATGTGCATCCCATTTAGGTATAAGTGTTGTAACATAGACTTTGATACCATATGTAGCATACCCATAAACCTGAACAGATCCTTGGGGTGCGTAGTGTTAGCACCATTTCTGGTTACTAGTTTGGAAGGGGAGAAGCTTGTGAAGATATAAGGTAAGAATTGAAAATTTGTATAATATGAGCTAAAGGTATGTATAAGGGGTTTTTAATTATTGGAAGGGGATTATTTCTAAAGGAAAAAATCATGCATGCCAAGGAAAATATCAAATTTAAACTTAGAAATGAAGTTTGTATGGAAATCCTCCCTAGTGTTATATCATGCCAGGGCACAACAATGTAGATCTATAGAAAAGAAGATGAACAGTTGTGGGAGAATCTGCTGGGAAAATATGTGAGGAAGAAATAAAATTAGTCGCGAGCAGAGTGGGTTAAAAGGCATCACAAATTGGCAGTTCGGTGAACACAAGGTAGCATATCTATGACCAACAAATATTATGTCGATGAGACATGCACTTAAATAATAATTTTTTCAATTTGAAAAAAAGGGTACAATGTACAAAGATCAACAACAAAGATCAGGGTCTAATGAGATCAAGAGTTAAAAAAAAATTCGTTGGAAAAACATGCACGAAGCAGATAATTTCAGGGGCTAGCAGAATTTGGTAGGGCCATTAATGATTGATGGTTGAGATTGTTGGGCTATAGGGCAGACCCGGGTTTTATACCATTAACTTCGCACCAAAAAAAGACCCACAGTGTTGGCCCTTTCGGCAACAACCTGCGAGCATGTTGCAGTCTCACCCGAAACAACTATGGGATGCTGCAGAATCAGGTTTCTGCAAGCAGAAGAGGGATATTACTGTACCTTTTGCTTCTAATAAATGATAATCAATAAATACAGAGCTTTGATATTACTTATTTAGCTTCGCGGTTAGATAAACAAACAGTGTCTTGCTTAACCCTTTACTGGGAATTCCAGCGAAGTTACTATTTAGCAGTGATATTACTTATCAGATATATATTTATCAATACATAAAGAACATAACAACAACACAAAAAAAAACCACAACACACGATATAATGTGGTTCACCCCCAGTTTAGGGGTTACGTCCACAGAATTGTGTTTTATTCAACTCTTTACAAAAAAACCACAGTTCTGATCTGCGCACTTAGCTGCAGATCCCTTCAAGTCCTCAAAGTCGCGCACACAGCTGCAGGCCTCTCTGCACACAACTGCAGATTTCCTTTATCACCCAAAACCCTCTGCGCACAAAGCTACAGAGGTCATCCATGCACACAGCTGGGACTTAACCTTCTCTTACAAAATAGCCTTAGCTTCGCATCAATTCATCTTACATCAAAAGCCTAAACTGACTTCTTTACAAGAGTGCTTATTTATAGTACACTTATTACAAAACCATGGGCTTAAACCATGGGCACCCCGAACCCTAAACCCTGGACATAAACCATGGGTTTATTACAAAAAGAAGGATTTTGCTCAACCCCGACACCCCTAAGACTGTTTTGAGTCATAACTCCGCTTACAAACTCCCATAACCCTGCGGAGTTACCCACCTCAAGGACCGTTAGGATGCGCACCCCAATAGGCCCCTAAGACTCATCAATGTCCCATCCCAGGAAACTCATATGCTTTTTTGGTGGTAGAATCTTGTGGGTGAAACATAGTGTGCTGCTTGCTGAATCCATACATGCGGTTGTCAGCTGCTTGTTCCTTTCCTTTGTAATATTTATGCTGGTTAAGGCCTTCTGGATCTATCAGCGACCCCATCCTTCGATCTGCTTGCCAAACATTTGACCATCCACAAATTAGGGTCCCTAGAATTGTGTGTCAAGGTGCATAAGACAAACAACCACCTCGGTTCTGCCAAACCAGGAGGATACAACTTGGGATGTTTCATATTTTTTCTATGAAGACCGGTGCTTTTCTTCATGCGGCTTAGAGCGCACTTCTGCCTTTCTTCCTTCCTCTTAGAGAAAACTTCTACCTTTCTTTGTGCCTTGGTCGAACATGGCTGCACGGGTGGATTTCTCAGAATGTTCAGCAGAGCTCTCTCCCTGACCACTCGTAATAACTCCTGGACTTCACAATCATTCAACATAGTTCTAAGTGAAGAAACTCAAATAAATTCACAATGTAGGAGTCGCAGGCCGGTGTAGTTTCTTATAGAATCTCGCAACATAATCTGTCATCATGGTGCATTAATGACGTCGAATGTGATGGAGTGGCGGAAATCCTGTCCACACGGCACTAGATTTTCCCAAAATCTCATCATTGCAGGCAGTAAGGGCAGTTCTCATGCTGGTGTCGCCAAGTCTAGCTTTTCCCATCCGTCACATTTTAGGTTGCGACACACCTCTGAACTTTGACATAGCCACTAACTTCAACTTCACCTTGATAAGTACCTTCGACACAATATGCACCTTCGATCCATCCTGTTCTATATGGAAACCAAACTTCATCCTTCAGACTTTGACAGTCTTCAACACTTCGTAGCTTTGAGAACAACTTCATTATAGTCTAGTACCCAATTCCAACTGTTCTTGGTACTTAGACTGTCCTTCATGCCGTTACTCCTGATCAAGGGGTCTTGGTTTGTCCCTGTACTTCTTTAGCCTGCTTCCATTCACCATGGAAGGTAAAATTTCTCCATTCAATTTAGCTAACTGGACTGCGCCACCATCAGTAACTTTATGCACTATGTATGGTTCTTTCCAATGTGTCTTGAATTTACCCGGGAATTTCATGAATTTGTTGTTATATAAGAGCACAAGATCACCCTACTAGAACTACTGCTTCTTGATGTGTCTATCATGCCATGCTTTTTCTCGAGCCTTCTGCACTTGTTGTTGGAACCCTGCAATAAATCTGTCCTCTTCAAGTTCTAGTATCTTTGTCAGCCTTTCTATCATTATAGCTGGGTCATCCATCTTTATGAAAGCAGATATTCTGAGGCTAGGAACAATGTACTCCATGGGCATGACTACTTCTTGTCCATAGACCATCCTAAAAGGTGTATGGCCTGTCAACTTCTTGCAGGTGGTTCTATAAGCCCATAGTACTGCTGGAATTCTAAGGTCCCAATCATTTCTGGTGGCATTTCAAACCTTCATCAGAGCGTGTTCAAGGATCTTGTTAAAGGCTTCGACAGTTCCATTTGCTTGAGGATGATAGGTAGTACTATTCTGATGATATACTTGAAATTCTTCAGTCAATACTTCAATCGTTTTATTTAAGAAATGTGATCCTTGGTCGCTCATCAGAATTCTAGGACACCCAAATCTTGACAAGATGTTATCGAAGATAAACTTCGCGGCTGTAGCAGCACTACAGGTCTTGATTGGTTGAGCTTCGGCCCAACGAGTAAGGTGGTCAATTGCTGTAATAATGTATCTTGATCCAGGTTTCTTTGCAGGGGGATTGATAGGTCCAACAAAACCAATAGCCCATTTATCAAAGGGTTGTAAAGTTACCTACGGAACTAGAGGCATCTCATCCCTCCTGGATAGTTTTCCTATCCTCTGACAAATGTTGCAGCTATGGCAATATTCTCTTGCATCCTTATGAATTGTGGGCCACCACAATCACACTGTCAGGATCTTCTGTGCTGTAGCTTTTCCTGTGTAATGACCTCCTGTTGCGCCAGAGTGTGCCTCAGCCAAAATTAATGGCTTTTCATTCTCCAGGACGCATCTGCGTAGTGTTTCATCTGGTCCCATCTTATATAGTTGTCCTGCTATTAAGGTAAAGTTGGCTGCTCTAACCACCAGTTGTTTCTTCTGCTGCGTTGTCATTTCGGCGGGTGAAAAACCTATAGACAAATATTGAACAATATCTTGGAAGTAATCATCAGCCATCTGGATGGCAAACAACTGGGCATCAGGAAGACTTTCGTCCAAGCTAATGGGCTCTTCTCCCGACTTGAGCCTTGAAAAGTGGTCAGGACCTAGGTTTAGTCTTCCAGGTCTGACTATGATCTCAAAGTCATATTCCTGAAATAGAATCAACCATCTGCATATCCTCCCACCTAGCACATGCTTGTTAACCAAATACTTCAAAGTAGAGTGATTAGTGAACATCTTAAAATGAGATCCTAACAGATAATGTTGAAACTTCTATAATGCATAAACCATAGCTAAACCTTCTCGTTCTGTAGTAGTATAATTTTTTTCTACTATGGACAGTTTTCTACTTGCAAAATAAATAGGGTGGTCGATATTACCTTCACCTGATTGAGCCAATACTATTCCCAGAGCAATGGAGGATGTGTCAACATGCACATGAAACTTCTTATTCCAGTCATGGAATACTAAGATAGGGGTAGTTACCATTTTTTCCTTCAAAATATCCAAGCTTGCTTGACATTCAGGTGTCCATTCAAACCTAATATCTTTCTTCAACTACTTTTCCATAGGGGCTGTTATCTGAGCATATCCTTTAATGAATTTCCTATAATACCCAGTATGACCAAGCGTAGTGCATAGTTGTTTAACAAACTTCGGAGGTGGCAGGTTCACAATAATGGCTATCTTCGCAGGATCCATCATCAATCCTTGCTTACATACAATCTGACCTAGTGGAATTCCAAAAGGGGCACAGAAGATGCACTTTTTCAAGTTCAAGGAAATCTAATGTTGTCTACATTTGTCCAGCATAAGTCTTAAACTAGCTATGTGGTCTTTTAATAACCCGAAGATAGTCCAATCATCAAAATAAACTTCTAAGAATTTATGTATGAATTCCTTAAAAGCAGAGATGACTACTCTAGAAAACATGGCAGGTGCATTCTTCAATCCAAAGGGTATAACTGTATACTGGAAGGATCCCATTTCTGTAGCGAAGGTTGTCTTATGTCGATCTTCTGGAGCAATTCTAATCTGATGTTAACCTAAAAATCCATCAGTAAAAGAGTACACTTCTTGACCTCCAACATTGTCTAAAACTTCATCTTTAAATGGAGTGGGGAAAGGATCATACAAATGGGCATCATTCATCTTCCTCAGATCGAAACAGATTCTGATTTCTCCCTTAGTCTTGTTTTCTTGCACCACCATAGGACTGACCCACTCGGACTCTTCGACAGGCTCAATGATTCCTGTAGCAAGCATCTTATCCAGCTCCATTCGGACTTTTTCCTTATACTTAGGGTTCATCCTATAAGGACGCTGTTTCACAGGCTTCGCATTAGGTTTTAAAGGGATTTTTATCACTCCTATATCACCAAGGATACCTTTCATCTCTAAGAACTTCGTCGAAAATAGATCCTGATATTCATGGAGAAGTTGGGTCACCTTGCTTACCGTTTCGTCATCCCAATAATCTCCAATGGTAGCATACTTAGGGTTTTCTTCTGACCCAATGTTTACGGTCCGAATCTTCAGGGGTTGAGTCGCTTCAAGTGCCTCAACTGCTGGTCCATGAACTTTGTAGTGTCCTTCTGATTCAGGAATGTTAATGTTGCACAGATCGTCATCCTCATCAATTGCGAGGTTATAACATTCTACTGCATTGGCTTCCTGTGCCTTCCAATCAGGTTGGTATTATGCTATTTCTTGATCGTCAAATACTTTAGTATGGATCAACCTAATAGCTGTGTCCAAAGCAGGAGAAACCTCATTAATAGAAAATGTCAGCACAAAACTATCAACAAGACAATCCCATCTTATAGTACCATGGCGAAGCTCGACCTCCGCATACCAGTTCTTTGCTATAGGTTCCAAGGTGTGCACAAACCTATGTACCCATTCTTCATGAGGTACATGCTTCCATGCCTCGTAGCATTGCTCCAAATGTCCCTGAGGACTAGTCTTACCATTAAACCTGCTTCGCACCTTTTGGGGTTGGTCCCTGAATCTTAGGTAAAGGGAATTCTGGCATGCTTCCCAACTATGAATGTAATTTTTGTGAGCATTCCACCATCTGGCTACTATGTCTATGAATGCTGAATCCAGAGTCTCCATTTTCTATGAGTCTGGGACCTGTTCTAAGAATTTCACAATAAACTCTTCTGGGTCTGTCAAACCATCAAAAATAGGTAAGGTTCTTGTCTGTGAACCAAGCCATATGAGAGACTTTGTAATTATGGCACATCGATGGCCATGTAGCTCATACAGTCTATTCTGCCAATTCTCTACACCATCATCTGAATCTGTCATGCAGGAGCTGTCACACTGCCAATCCATGATACCTTCGGCAGTAGTATCAACATAATCTTCTTCCTTCGCTGTGATATTGTAGATGTGGTCCAAAACATATTGGTCTTCATCTCTTACTAGTTCTATGTATCTCTCTCCTTGAGAAGGATCCAATGGGACTATGACTCTCAGTTCTTTCCCTTCGAAAGTCATCTGTCTCTTCTTCAGGTTAATGTCTGCATCATTGTCTAATGCCCACTCAATACCTAGCAGTGCTAGATAGGGGTTGTTGTCTTCAATGATCTGAATAACTTCGAAGTATTCTACAGTACATACACCATCAATATCTACTGGGATATTAGGGAATCATCCTAGGGGCACAATCTTCTACTGATTGGCTAATATCAATTGTATAGGGGACCAATCAAGGGTAGGTTTTCCCATTTGTTCCCAGGTTTTCTTAGTTAAGACATTTACCTCTAATTCTAGGTCCAAAATAACATTAGTCATATCATACTCTCCTATCTCAGCATTCAATATCATTTCCTTGCTAGTTCTCCTGACTCTATTAACAGCTTTTTCCTAACCAGAAATTTGCTAAGGTTCGCATGAAGCAATAACTTTTTGCAACTCACTTAAAGCATTCTGATTTCTTAAGAGCTTTAGACAACTCTGTAAAAAGGAGGACAGTGTACTTACTTTATCTGTCGAAGTTTCTTGCGTCTGCGACTGCTGCTGATGTTGTTGCACAGGTGCTATTGATGTGCTAGGAGCAGCAAAATCTCTCTTGGATTCCATGAATGTATCTTTTTCTCTTTCAATATCAAATGCTGGGACTTTCCCTGGGGCCTTACGAACCCAAGCCTTGTCAGGCTGTTTCTCCTTATGCTGTACTTTCGTCGTAGCGCCACTCCAGGTAACAACATTAATGGTTGGGGCAGGTCTTTGCTCGAGGGAAATCATCTGAATATTCTGAGTAGAGGCACTGTTTCTTTCCTGAATATTAGCTATCAACTGCGGGCACTGCTCGATCACATGATCTACTGCTCGGCAATACCGACATGTCATAGTTGGGTTCCGACAGTCTCGCGCTAGATGCCTGGCCTGGTTACAGTTGTAACACACAACCTGGCCTCTCCCTCTTCTGGCCATACCGCCATGACCACGACCTCCAAAAGCACCTCTACTTGTTGCACCACTGCGGTAACCATAACCATCATTGCTTTGTCCCTCATTTTGTACTCGATAAGCATCGTAAGTTCGTTCTCTCATAAGGTCAAAGCTGCGACACTCATCTTTGTTGTGTCCCACTGATTTACAGAACTTACAATAAGGGTTCTTAGGGACTTGCACATATCTCTGCAGAAGATAGCAGTCTTCAGGTCGATGCTGGCCAGTTGTCTGATAGATCTCACAATATAGAACAGTAGGGTTGAATGGGTTTGGCGCACTAGTATTCAGGTAATTTCTTACCACATGACAATGTTCCTTGTCGTGACCTTCTGTCCGACATTATGTACACCAAACCTCTTCGCGACCAGTTTTTCTTTCCTTCATATCATGAAGCTCCAGAGCCATTGCTTCCAACTGCGCTTGGATTTGAACAATACCAGAATTATCTTCGACAGGAGCGGTTTCAAGCTTCATCGCGATTTCCAGAGCTTCTTGCTGGTCAACAACCTTTTGTTGCATGAGTGGAGTTTTGATATGCGGTAGCAACGCTGCAATGAACCATTCCTTGTGCTGCGCAGGTCCAATGGTGAAACTGACTTGGTCTAGCAGAACTTTGAACCTTTGATCAAAGTCCCACACTGATTCGCCGCACCTTTACTGAATCTCTTTCAATTCAGTGATACACTGCGACTCTGATTTCGGCTTCTTAAATTCCTTTATCATTGCTGCTTTTATATCAGCCAGGACATGGTTCTGAGTGCTGGAAAACTTCATGAACTAGGTCAGAGCGCAGTCTCTGAAAGAAGTAACCAGCTGCACTCTTTTTGTATATTGATCCTTAATGGTCTTAGCAGTCCACACTGCTTCACATAAAAACCAGAACTGTTCTGGATCCTCTCATCCAGTTCCTTTGAAAATAGGGAGCTTAATGTCGTCATTCATATGGGCCATCGAGGGTCTAGGGGGGGAGGGAGGGGGACTGGAAGTAGGCAGGGGGGAACTTACTGGGGTAGAATTACCTGCGACAGGAATACTCGATCTAGGGTTACTTTCAGACTGCGACGGGTTCTCAGGGATAACAGGTATACGCTGCGGGGTTACCGGAGGGTTTCCAACAGAAGGGGTTTCTTCGGGTTTTAAATCTGTGGGATTTACAGGGGAGTACTCGGTATGCTGACCCTGGGAATAGGATCCAAAATCTCTCTTGTACCTTTTGCCACTTCGCATCAAACCACTTTGCTCATCGAAGGGATTGTCACTTGCAAACATAGGTTAGTAATACTAAATCTAATAGTCTAATTCAATGAGCAATATACCTTGTTCAGCTAATAGCATTTTAATTCTCAAACTAAATGAATTCAAAAACTTACCCCTTGGTCCTTTGAAAAAATGCCGCTTGGCTTCACTAAAGAAAGTACTCGTGTTGATGGCGAACTCCGTCACAAATGCTTCAAGGGTCCGCGTTGTCCAAAAATCAACAGCGTGGGATATCTTGTTGTTCACCATTTTCAGTATATTAATTCTTGCGGGGGTCCACTCAGGAAACTGACGTTCTTGGAAGTTCGTCTTTTTCTCTGTTAACTTGGATAACCACTGGTGCAACTCTATGTGGATACTACCAAAGACAATTTCATAAACATCACAAAAAACATACCTTTGTAAAAATTCGTTTGCACTACGACGCAGATCTGTGTTCTCTTGCTCAGTGAATTTCAGATAAGTCTTATCAAGCCAATCACTGATTTCCTTCACAGAGGGTCTCCAGAACATAGCCCTCGAGGTACGACGTAAACCCCTCTTGAGCAGATACTGAGTTCAACCGGAAATAGAACCAATTTGTTGGGCTATAGGGCAGATTCGGGTTTTATACCATTAACTTCTCACCAACAAAAGACCCACAGTGTTGGCCCTTTTGGAAACAACCTACGAGCAGGTTGCAGTCTCACCCGAAACAGCTATTGGATGCCGCAGAATCAGGTTTCTGCAAGCAGAAGAGGGATATTACTGTACCTTTTGCTTCTAATAAATGATAAGCAATAAATACAGAGCTTTGATATTACTTATTTAGCTTCGTGGTTAGATAAACAAACAGTGCCTTGCTTAACCCTTTACTGGGAATTCTAGTGAAGTTACTATTTAGCAGTGATCTTACTTATAAGATATATATTTATCAATGCATAAAGAACATAACAACAACACAACAAAAAACCACAACACACGATATAACGTGGTTCACCCCCAGTTTAAGGGTTAGGTCCACAGAACTGTATTTTATTCAACTCTTTACAAAAAACCCACAGTTCTGATCTGTGCACTCAGCTGTAGATCCCTTCAAGTACTCAAAGCCACGCACATAGCTGTAGATTTCCTTTATCGCCCAAAACCCTCTGCGCACACAGCTGCAGAGGTCATCCACGCACATAGTTGAGACTTAACCTTCTCTTACAAAATAGCCTTAGCTTCACATCAATTCATCTTACATCAAAATCCTAAACTGACTTCTTTACAAGAGTGCTTATTTATAGTACACTTATTACAAAACCATGGGCACCCCGAACCCTAAACCTTGGACTTAAACCATGGGTTTATTACAAAAAGAAGGTTTTTGCTCAACCCCGACACCCCTAAGACTGTTTTGAGTCGTAACTCCACTTACAAACTCCCATAACCCCATGGAGTTACCCACCTTAAGGACCGTTAGGGTGCGTGCCCCAACAGAGATTTAAAGGGTAAATAAATCAACGGTCCAAATAAATTACACTGATTGAACAAGCGCACATGAAAAAGCGTAAAAAATCAATAGAATGTGGTAGGGTCTGCATGTTTTGACGGTCCATATGAAGGTTTGATGCAGATCGAAGGATGTAGATCATTCCTCTAGGATAATTTGTACGTATTAAAGAAATTTTGAAATCGACGGAATGTGTTAAAACACCCACAATATCAAGGGTTGAGATTTGAATATTAAACAATCTATGGTTCATATTTTTTCCGCTGACATAAAATGCATAGATGGAAAAGTTTGAAAATCTAGCGGGATTAGTTAAAGTGCCCTCATAATCAACGGTGTATACTTAATCAAATAAATATCTATGGTCATGATTGATTCTGCAGAATCAACATGCACAAAATAAACTGAAGGAAGTCTCAGTGGAATAAATTAAAGGGAATCAAGGATGGATGGCTAAGATCTAAGGAGGTTTAAATCTACGCTGTTATAACACTCCTCTGGGAGAAGGTACACACATGTTATGGAGAAAAGGATGAGTGGAATATTGAAAGGAGTAATTTGATTGATGATGGAGATTTGTTAAAAATGATATTGAGGATCAACTTTTAATCCGCTAGATCAAGGTGTATGTTAGTTATGATATGAACTTGTGATGTTAAAACAATGAAGATATCTACGGTGGAAAGTAAATATAATGTAAATTCACGGTTGAGATCAACTTCTCTACAGGGAGTCATAATAGAGATCAGAATGACTAATATAGAAGGAGTAAGAAGTATATGGGTAAATGATGATCAAGATCAATGGATTAGGATGAAAGGAAGTAGATGGCATGGTTGAGAATGAATTTGGTTGAATAAGTTGCATGGAAAAAAAATAAAAATATAAAAGCAGAGCACGTGGATTTTGTTTATTTTTTTGTATTTGCATTGGAAAATGAGAGCGCTCAACTGCACAAAAGAATCCAACTCTGATAGATCTTTTTCCCACTTGTCGAGCAACCAGGTAGGCCTTTTATCTTACCCAAAGCTATTTAAACATGGAAAATGTAGAAGGGATGGGGGCTCAAGTATTGGAATATCAGAAAATACAAGAAGTATTTGAAGATAAATATTGTGATGTTTTTGACACTATGTTGGGTGAAAACACGAAGTTGGGAAACACTTTTGTTTGTTTTTTGACAAAACAAAGTGCAAAATTTATGTTTTTCAACTTCAACCCCTTCAAATGGATATATCTCTTAGGAATTTCACCTTGAAGTAAACACAAATGTTTTATAGAATTGAATTAGCTACATACTCATATTCAAAAAAAAAATTATTGACATATAGTGGGGCATATTTGATGTCCACGAACGAGATATACTTAAAAAATTTTAAGTATGAATAATGAGTGACCTGTTTGCACCACATTTTTCTTAGATATAGTTATTCATTTTAGGGAAAGGAAATGTATACTCATAATATACACATATTGCACTTGTGCATGGACTATATGTTGAGGATTTTCGTACTTATACGCTAATTTTTAATATTTATCAAAATAAAATATGTACAAAAAAAGGTTCCTTATTGATAGATGTTTTTGTCTTCTCATTTTCTTTCAAATGTGACTCTTACCAAAAAACTAAAATCACCCTTTTGAAGAGGACACTACAAGGAACATCCTTGTGATTTTTTATTTTTTTTGGTTTCATCATCGTGATAATATTGAATTTTCATTGTCACTAATTTTTAAGTCACTAAATTTTTTAATGATAAAGTTTAGAAAAAAAAATAGTAAAACATATAAATCCTAATTGAAATTAAAAAACACTATACGATGAGAAAGTAGATTGAATGATCAATCTACTGGTATAAACTCCGACATCATAATTCTCATTTTTTGCAGTGTTCTAACCTTGGTAAAGTGACACATTTATGAAAACTACAGAAATGGTACTAGAAATGTTGACCAGAAACTCTCGGCCGAGAAATTTAAAATATCTCGGGCGAGAGTTATTTTTGCTCGAAAATTAACATATAGTTAATTAAAAATCTCGGCCGAAAGTTGTTTTAAACTTTCATCTGAATGTTTAAAATATGTCTCAGGCGAGAGTTTTGTCACATAATTCCCCGAGAATATTTTAGGGGTCAACACATTAAATTCTCGTGATTCCAATGCGATTCCACAAATTATCGACCAAGAGTTGTATATATAATATCTCGGTCGAGATAGTTTTCATCAATTTATCAATCAATACTTGCATATCTAGATTTCAACTAAGAGTCCGCAAATCCATTGTTCAACCGATAGTTCGCATATCCCTATTGCAACTGAGAATTCACATATCCATATTGCAGTTGAGAGTTTTCATTATCCAAGTTCATAAGGTCACAAAGACATTTTTCGTATCTAGGTATTTTCTTTAAACCCTGTTTTGGGAGGTTGTTAATTTTTTCATCAAACACGTTCTGTGAAAACTAAAACCACAGAGAGATATCCCTCTTGACAATCTAGAGCATGGTATTTTTAGATTATTTTTATCATTAACCCATTAGGCAGGGAAGGAATTTTCCCAAGTCCACCTAAGCCAGTTTTCCAACACAGTCATTTTTCAGGACTTTCTCCAAAGTTTATCCTGAAACCCTATTTTGGTAGATCCATAACTTCTTCCTTAGGCACTTTCAATTTGAAGTGAAGATGTGCTCCTGTAGACAAAACACCCGTATACACGATGACCATATGGTGCGGTAATTTTCTTCAACCCACAAGATATGGAGGGAATTTATCTGATGGTACTTAGGCAGATTTGTTACTTTGGTGTAAAAGCAACTTGAAACCTATTTTGGGAGGTTGTTAATTTTTTCATCAAACACCTACTGTCAAAACTAAGAATATGGAGAGACATACTTCTTGAAAATCTAGAGCATGGTACTTTCATATTATTTTTATCATTCACCCATTAGGTACAGTGGGAATTTTTCCAAGGCCACCTGAGCCAGTTTTCCAACACTCATTCATTTTCAGGACTTTCTCCAAAGTGTATTCTGAAACGCTATTTTGGTAGATCCATAACTGTTTCTTCATACATGCTTAATGAAAACTAAGATCATGTTTAGGTAGAAAAATAAACAGACTATAGATTGACCATATGATGTGGGAATTTTATTTTACCTATGATTTATGGAGGGCATTTTCTTGAGACTACTTAGGTAAATTTACTTTCTTTGGTGCAAAACCTTGTTTTGGAAGACCTATAATTGTTTCCTTAGAAATGATTAAGGAAAAATGAGACCATGAATAGATATCCACTTCAAGAAGATATAGCATGGTATCATGGTGTGGGAATTTTATTGAAACCCTGAATTATGGCGAGCATTCTCTTAGAGCAATTTTGACTCTTTTTTCCATACTTGGTCAATTTCCAAAGTTTCGCAAACTTGCAATTCTTTTCTAGAATGATGTCATATTTCAACACTCACATAATGATACCACCAGGACACCATCATGTGTCTTTATAGCCTCATAACACATACCACATCATCATACTCTCAATGTCACCACTTCCTTTGTCATTCAAATTTGTATTTCATTGAGTTTTTCCCTGCCATCATGTCCTTTCTCATTCCTTTGTCATTACTGAACTCCTTTGACATCAATGACAACCACATTCAACATTTTGGTAAATTTTTCATACAAGAGTTCTTAGCATATTACTCTTGTTGTGTCTTTCTATTCTTTTTTTTCAACATGAATTTAACTCTCCATTATCATAACTTTTCATGCATTGGATTTTAGGTTTTAAATTCCTTCAACATAGGAAATCGAAAGAATCATGAAAGAAATTATGATTGCACCAGAAATGATGGAGAGGAAAATAAAGAGATAAAGCATGAAAACATGAGAAATTTAAGAGAAAAAGGAGCAATAGAAAGCAACGTGGAGGAGCATGGCGGTGACAAAGAAATGAAAAATGTCAACCTGGCACATGGTGGTGATGAAGGAATGCAGATTTGTCGAAGAACGTGTTGATGAAATAAATGAAGAGCATGGAGGTGATGAGGAAATGAAAAATGTGGAGCAAAATATGGGTAGCATCGATATTGAGAACATGATTGGTGAGTAAATAATTTTTCATATGTTTATAATTTAATTTTTAATATAAACTTATATATATATATATATTTGATTTGAAAGCTCACAATTAGATAAAGTTATATTTAGTTTTATGCAGGGTTGATATCCAACATACAACATCCTACCACACTTACCAATTCACATATATTAATTAGAGTCTACAACAATATCATCATTGACGATAATTTTTGGGAGAATATGGATTCAAGTAAAATTGAAAAAATGTAACCTTCAATGCCTGATCATACAGTTCGTTGTAGAGAAAAAAATATAGTCAAAGAATATTTTGAAGGTATTTCTTTCATATAACAAGATCAATTGTTACATAGATTGTTAAAGTGAAAATGTCTAAGAAATAGAATGACATTATTGGGCATTCAAAATTTCAAGGAGGCGAAGTCAAATGAGACTGTATCACAAAATATGACCTTGGTCCTTGCATCACTTGCAAGAAACGATCTCATAATTACACGGTTGCTTGTAAATCTATTATACTACGGGTTGTGGAAAAAACACTGTAACAAGTCGTTTGTTGTCTACGATTGCAAGAACGTTAAAAAATTCAAGAAAATGTTTTTATGGAAGCATAAAAACTTTAGGGTTAAATTAGACAAGGATGATGAAGTTGCATGTTGGGGTGTTTTATTTAGCTAACCTTATTAGGATAGCATCCATATAATGTGAGGGATAGGGTGAAAGAGTTTAGGCATTTAAACTCTTATGTCTTACCAAATGAAAAAGGATGTTGTGCGATATCGTATATAAAAAAGAAACTATGAAACTCATGCCAAACACATAACATATATCACTCAAGTGGAAATGTTCAAAATTTTTATGGATATTAATGTTGATGTAAAGATTTCTCTTAGCACATTTGTGAAGCTTAAGCCATGGTATGTCAGGCCCATCTTATTTTGTGACACATGTTGTTGTTGATACCATGTAGAATTCGAATTATATTATGAGACATTTATAAATTTTGGCAGGAAGTGTTGGCCAAATAACCCCCCTCCTGCGAGTGTTCATGAATTTGTATCTAAAATATTATGTGCATGAGAGAATGATGAAGTATTCTATAAGAAACAATGCGTCGAGGGTAAAAAATGTAAGGAATGTTTTGATTTGTCCCTTTTTAATGCTAACTACCACATTGATGCAAACGATCCTCAATTCTCAAATCACATTGTGAAATGGAAGATATATGATTATGTTGATTAGACTCGTGTTGCAGATTCAACAATAACATCAAGAAAGCTTAATTAAGTTGAAAGTGATATCTCTTTGACATATTTTATGAATTTGTCACTGATCAAATAAATAATATATCAAGCACTCTCAGTCAGCACAATGACAGGACTTATAGTTCAAGCAATCATGAGATGTATTTCGAAAATGAAGAATATTATCCATTGTATATTTTTCTAAGAATTACACTTTCACTCAAAAGGAGATAGAGAGTGAGTATTATAATTCAGATCAGGTATCTATACTTGTTCATATTATGTATAGACATGCATAGCTTGATGTCGATGGTTTTGATAGAAATGAAAATAATCATGAAGTGAATAAGGAGTATCATTTCTACATTTGTGATGATTGTACACATGATACATGTTTTGTCCAGCACTGTTTTGGCATGCTTTATAAAGAATTATCAAGATGAAGGGTCAATTTTAAAGAAAATTGGGTGTGGTCAGATGGTTGTGCTTGTCATCTTAAATTGGTGCAATCATTATTATGGTTGTCTCACCTTCATAGAAACACAAATGTTCACCAGACATGGATATTTTTTGAAACGAGACATGGAAAAGGAGAACATGATAGTGTTGGGGCCTGCGTGAAGCATGCACTTAGGACATATCAAATGGATCACTATTATTCTCTCCTTGCAAATTCAAATGATGTTGGTAATTTGTGCAAACACAATTTGAGCCATGAATTCAATGAAAGGATCGATAATGTGAGAAGGTTTTTCTGGAATATTGCAATGAGCAATATTGACAGATCAATGCCACACAATTGTACTGCAATATCAAAAACAAGGGGTTTACACTCCATTAGGAGTAAGAAAATGACAAATATACATGCAATCGAGAAATGAAAGTACTTTTTATTTTGTCTTACATGTATTGATGATGAAGAGTCTTTGGATGTGTGTCGAAACCAAACTAACAAATTTGTGAAACCACAAAGACCGTATCAGCGATGTAGAGCGCGCCAATGAAGTGCTTATGATTGACAAAGTTTATGATTGTGTTTCTAATTTGGTTAGAGAAGGTGATGTATTTTCTGTCATTACACTAGTAGATAATTAAGAAAAAGTGCATTATTATTTATTGAGATGCACTAGGCTGAAAATCACATCGATGCAAGAATTTAAAGACCCTTCAAATTATATGCATGAAGTGGGTTCAATGGTTTTAATGGGACATTTCTTTATAGAATTAAGGAAATGTAAATACCATATTCTTTTTCAAGACTATGAGTCAGATGTTATATGTTCTCAATACAGTCATCTGTTCATAACATCCCGATTGCAGTTGAAGGTAGTGAAGAGTAGGAAAAATTACAAGCATCGATAATGGAAATTGTCGATAGAAGATCATAATGTCATTCTTGATAATATGCCACTGGCACATTTCTTATGAATCAAGAACACAACAAGGTTGACGAATTTTTGTTCTTTGATTCTAGTGTGGGTGGGTGGGGGGGTCCAAATGATTGTCCACTTTCACGTGGCTGGCCTCGTCAGTAGAGAAAATATTTATATAATTATCTAAACTAAGAGAAGTTATTTCTAACCATGTATCCAATTATAACTCAACTCTAATATTGAACTTGTAACTTCTCTTGCATATGTTTATTGGTGACTATTTTTCTACAAAAAACTAATTATATTTTAACGCAAATAAAGTAGCAAAGTAATTCATTTTGACGTTTCCTTTGGCTAATACCTTTTTATCAAAGAATCACTTCAACTGAATATCAAAAACCTATTTTTAATTATGCATATGAAACTTGCACCAATGACTCTTGAGGAATAGTGTAGAAAATCCAAGTTCTATATCCAATGGCATGTACATACAATGCTCATGTACAATTAAGCAAAGTTTTAATTGGTGGTTATGTTAATTAGCTTGTCCTAGGACAAATTATAGTATTTGACCAACATAAACCTTATTTCAAATATTTACACATAAGTAATATCTACACAAGTAAATAGCAAAATTAAGGGATACATGTATAATTCTCATAATCCCTCACCATGTTTGTGATTTCCTTATTTGTGATAATATATTTACACATTTCAAATTACCTTCTTATGTTTGTGATTTACCTACTAGTGACTATGCATTTACATTGAAGGTGTGTGTTTTTTGTTAATTATCCAAATATTAGGTTAGCACATAAACTAATATTATTGATTGATAAATGTCAATATCATGTGTGTATTCACTGGATGATACTATCACAACATTGTACATCTACCACTTCACATCATTAAACCATTCATGGGATTTTTGTACGGAGTACTTTATATCTTATAGATTTAAAAAAATGTGGATGATATTTTTAAGTTTCATAAAAAGAGAATTCACAAAATTATAATAACCACAATTTTCCATTAGTGTCATCAAATGCCATAGTGAAGAAAAATTCCTTGCTAAATTTTATCTAAACATACTCGACAACAAATTCCAAATGTTGAATCGACAATCATGTGTTGTGCAGTTTAAAGACCATAGGGATATTTGTTATGAAATAATATTTGAAATTAACAATTAACATAGAATTTAATGAAAAAATAGTTCCTACTTGATCAAAACATTATGTTTACAAATAGTGAAATTTCTAGTGATGATAAATGTTGCCTAAAATTTGTTAAAATGTTAAATTGTGTGGTTGTGTGTGTTATCACTTGTTTTTTCTCATATTAAACTAGAAAAATGATTATGAAATATAGCATGTTATGAAGACTACTAAAATGATAAATATCATTGTTTTGTGTGTCATTTCTTGTCCATCCTAAAAGAAATGTTATTGACCAATCACAAATTTCCATTGGACCAACCATTTATGATGCTATTATTTTATTACATCATGATAGTGTAACATTCTGATATCTACGCCTCCCATTTAACAATAACATGCAGTTTTGTTAATTTCATAGTTGCAATTAAATGAATACAAATACCACAAATTGTAATCAACAATGGCATTGAAGAGATCACTCGATTACTTCACTGAATATGTACACCAATTTATGTTTTCTCATTCATTAACATAAATGTTGCAAACAATATTTATTTCATATTTTTGTCAATATTATGCACAGAAGGACTTTTTACATGCCTCAAAATCAACAAGATATATTACAACATAAATCCTTTTCTTATATTAGAACATAACCCCTTTTTCAAATAATTTAAACATGAAAACACTCCATAATGGAATTAGTTCTTAATCGTTATTGAAAATGACCATGATTCATACCCACTAAATTGTGGTATAAACAAACTAAATGAAACTCTTCATTCGGTCTTGATCAACATCCTATGCAGTGTTATCTGAAATTTTACTTGACTCAAAATAGAGGCACAAGGAAATCTATTCTTAGAAATTTTAAGCTTTCCTAAACAATGTACAAATCTACGAGTGATAATATTGTACAATATATTGAATTCATTTGTATGCACTTAATGGGTCTGCATGGGTTGCTACTTCCTCATCACTAGACCATGAATTTTCATCACTACCCTCTTCATCATCACTACTTTCCTCAAGACAATTTGAACCATTTTCTCCCTTTGCATACTGCTCACAATATTATGTGAAAATCCATACATGAGTTCATAACTTGAACAATATAAGAGAAGATATATATATATATATATATCTGAAGTAGTTGATTAACAAGTGATCCATTACATATATCATAAACACTAACAAAAAATTTGGTTTCCTAGAAGCATTTAAATTTCCATCCCTTTCACATTTTGATCATATTATTCCCTATCCCTCATCATAAGTGAGGTTGCATCTCCATTTAATGGATTGATTAGGTTAAGATAAAGTAACAACTGTGGTAGAAAATATTCGAATACATTGAGAAGGTCTGCATCAAGAAATAGCAAAGCAATCATTGCAAGAAATGAGAATATAGAGGACTCCATAAATATGCATAAAGATGGTCCTCATACACACTATTTTAACTGGGGTCTAGGAAATTTCCTTACCAAACATTGGACTCCATGTTTGGTTTGATAACATCTAAGCATACATATCCATACCTAAAAGGAAAAAAAGGTAAAACAAATCAACACAAAAACTCATCTGAACATTGAATTTTTCATAAAATCAGAAATAGAAACTTGAGTAGTTTGTATGCACGGTATAGTTTCCTTATAGTTATCAGTATTTGTACATGGTGCCAAAAAATTTTAAAAATATATTACATGTAGATAAACATAAATAATAGCTCACATTTCATCAACATTTGGATGGAAAATTTGGTTCACAAATCCAATAGATGGAGATTTGTAATGTAAGCATATGGTAACTCAACCTAGATCTTCCAAACACCACTTTCATAAGGTGTAATATCCCCAAAATTTGAAAAATAAATAAATTGTAAGATAGTTAATTACTACCTATTATGGACATTAATTCATCTTCTACAAAACATGTCGGTCATTGTTTTCTAATTGGAAGTGTCGTAAGCTATCCTTGCCATTTCTATATGTTTTCGTATGTAGTCACTGATGTATTTATGTACTATGTCTATTTTAATTTAAGTGGTTTAAAATGTTTACGTTTCTTATTGATTGCTTATTTATCTTGCATGCATGTATGATTGTTCAGTTATCTTACTTCCTGGTTATAGTTTTTTTCACTGTTCACGGAAAGTCCTGACTTATCTTTAACTATGAAAGGATGGAGTGGTGGGATTTATATCCTTTATGGGACCACTTAGAGAGGTAACTAGTTCTCTTATTGTTACAGGGGTTACTTAGTTCATGTTGAACTAATGCAAACTCCTCCTTTCATTATGCAGGTTCATTAGTTGGAGAATTATCGCTACGATAGCTAAAATTGACATTCTATGGCATGCTATCCACTCTAGACTATCCTATGTCCATCGAAGACAAAAAGGACTATGTTCAGAGGTTGACAATATGGTACAAAGATGGAGAACTTATCATGCTGGAAGATTCATACATAAAAAAGATATATATAAATGTCTAATCATGACAAGGAAAACACTTATAATTCAAATCATCAATATGCCAATAGGATGACATCAATTAGACATCAATTAACCTGAATAACACATTTAAGCATAAGCACAGAATAGATAGAAAATGGAAGCTGAACATATGATAACAAAAGAGATTATATTAGTTCATGAGCAATATGATAAGCTTGACAATATCAATGGTCTACAAGTCCCCGAAGTCAAACCCTTTCAATAAAATATGTCTTAGGCCTTATAGCCTTTACGAAAATATTTAGATCCTGAAAAATTGGATCTGATTTACTAAAATTAGACAAAATAATTGTTTTTGTATAATTAGGTCAAAAAATCCTAATTTAACTACTAGTCTAAATAACTATAGAATTTGTTCACTGTTTGAACCTTCTAATAACTAAAGTAAGTACTGGAAATCACTGCCACTGGTCCTCTGCTGGTTAAGTCACTGTTTCACTTTGACAATTGAGTGTTGGTGACCTTCCCTGACAATTGAGTGTTGGTGGTCACAACAAAACTGAAGCATTCCTTCCTTGATGTTTTCTTCAGCGTCCTTCATCTTTATACTTCGTCCCTGGGCTATGCATGTTCACCCAAAACTGGTCGTTCGTGTCAAAATTTATTTAGTATGCCTATTTCTTCTTTCGGTGCTTAAGAGACAAAAATATCAGAACTGTTAGCTGTTGAAAGTGGTGCTTTTGATGGCTAATGAACTGCCTCAGCATCCACCTAAGCCACCGAAAGCCTTGTTCTTCAAAAATTCTTAAGCCATCTCCAAAATTGTTCTTTCAAGTTTGTCTGCTTAGATTTCTTCTTCAGCAGGTTCTATGTTAGGAAGGTTAACAGCAGCCTGGCTTTCTTCTGGAAGCTGAAGGCTTACTGTAGCTTCAGTTAGGGTTTCCAATGTGAGGTGAGTGTTGGGTTTAGCTTGGGCTCCTTGATCTGTAGTCTCTAAAGCCTAATCATTCTATACATCCTGGTGTTGTCCTTCATGTATCTTAGGTTTCTTCTTTTCAGCAAGATATACATTCCTCTCATATCCAAGATAGAATTGTGCAGCTGCTTATTCCTCTTGGTCAAAATAACATTATTCATCTTTATCTACCTGACCAAAATTTCCATCTCATACACTTGCCTCAGCAAGTGATTTATCTTTTGAGTCTTGGGATTGCTAGAGGAATCCTTTTCTGCACATTCATCTTTCTCTTTTGGTGTAGGTGATGGGAGTTATTCAATTTCTGCTACAACTTGCAATGCTAGGTCTGTACCTTCCTCTTTCTCCTCTTCTAAATCTGAGTAGGGTAGGTTTAAGATGTTTCCACTGTGTTTTGTAACTTCTTGGCCCTCTTCACTATAATCCAAGTTTCTTTTGGCCTTGTTGGATTTGGAAGAGGAATGAGGTTGTTTTGCTGTTGCTGGGGATATAGCCCTTCTCTTCCTTTTCCCACTCCTTGGTGTGCTGGAATTTTTAGCATGATACTTCCCCTTTTCCTCTGGATACAGGCTTCTTTCAAAATCATTCCAAAATAAGAAATAATCCCATGCCATATTTCTCCTCTTCAGCAATTCTTGGATCATAAGTTGGATAAGACCATGATGAGACAGTTTGTCAGAAATCTTGGTTGGCTGAGCCTTCAGCTGGTGTGTCATTTTTTCCAAGCTCTTGTGTAAGTAGAAAGGCAAATTGAGTGGGATTTTCCCTATGAAGTGGTTCATTAATTTAAAATGGTAAATAATTCCTTTGTTGTATCTCCCTTCACATATTATGTAGACCACAATGTCCTTCAGCAGTTGCTACCACCTCTCTTCTAGCCAGGAGGATGGTACACTTTTTTTCCACACCACCCCTCTATGTTCAGGCTTCAGGTAAGATATAAACTCTACATCCTTTGGTATGGTGGTTTTAAACCACTTCTCTCCTATGCTAGGGAGTTCAGTCACTTTAGTAGTTAGGGTTTCATCTATCAAGAATTATTCTTTGCCTATGACTACCTTGGAGCCATCAAAAGAGAGAGAAAATTCCTCATCCACCTATTGGTGTGAACCTTGGATCTTCTCACAAAACCTATAGCAGCCATCATCCTTGAAAAACTGACAGACTTCTAGATGTGCCTCAAGGTAGCTGATGTCTGCCAACTCTTTCCTGAGAGCAGGCCCTCCCTTCTTCATTTTCTGAATGTCACTCCTCAATACCTGCAACAATCAACCCAAGCTCTGTGGATAAGTGTTTTTAGTAGGCTGCCTCTCAAAGATGGTTTTCTAGCGGTGAGAAATGCTAAATTCAAAGGTGGACTGTACTGAAGAATGGGAATTGATTATGAGGGATTTCAACTACATGATTGATTCTTAGGTCACAGGGTGATGGATCTATTGGATATTTTTGACACCCCTTTCCCAACAATAATGATAAAATCAACCTGGATACCCATTGGGGATTTTCTACAGTTCTTCGAACAGATGGAGGGAGAGGGAGGGTTTCAACTCACATCAGTCCTTATCAGTTTAACAATGATCTCCTCACTCATTTCCTCATGCCTTGATCCATCCTTTTGTCGTTTCGATGGTTTATCATGCCCTTTGATGATCGCTATTTTGCTGATGGGCTCTTATTTTATAGGTTTCTAACAATTTCTTTCTTTTTACCTTTTTTGGCAGTTAAGGGCCTTCGGGAATTTGTCTTCTAGCCACCGAAAATAAGGCTTTTGGTGGCTAATGAAATGTTGACCTTTTTTCCCAATCCACTGAAACTATTTTCCCAATGTCCCTGTAGAACTCAGATTTCGACAGATAGTGGTCTCTCTGGATATTCCTTTTAACTTCCGAAAAATCAGCCTTTCGGTGGCTAATGAAACGTCGGAGCTTTCACCTAAGCCACCGAAACTGATTTTGCCCCAACATTTTTTTCCTGGATTTGGTAGTTAACGCCCTTCTTGGACTGTTCACTAAGCTGTCGAAAGAAACACTTTTTGATGTCTAATGAGTTGTTTGAAGTATCGCCTAAGCCACCAAAAGTGCTTTTACCATTTACTCGATCAGGCCCAAGTTTGGTGGTTAACCTTTATCCTATATTAAACTGTTAGATACCAAAAGCAAAGCCTTTCGGTGTTTAATGAGCTGTTAAGAACCCTACCTAAGCCATCGAAAGCTAAAACTTCAAATTTCTCAACCATAGAAAAACCAGAGACCTTCAATTTGTCAGTCATCTTTAAATCTTTCATAACATGACTTAAATTTTTCATAATATCAAAATAAATTTATTTTGGGAGATAACATCTGGCTCTTACTTGGGGACGGGAACCTCCCTGTGAGGTCCCAAAAACGCCAAACCAAAATGCCTTTCCTTGAAAACAACTAAAAAACTTAACACTATCATTTCCTACTCCATTGGGCATGGTGTTTATTCTGTAAGCAAAAACAACCTACTAACTAATAATTTACAAATAACAAGGCCTCAGAGCCTGAAATAAAGTAAAGTTTCAAAAAATGCCCATTCAGTGGGCCATCAAACAGCTCTTCCCCTTCCATATTTTGCAATTTGAAGGTGTTATTCTTCTATACCTAAGCTATCACAAAAGGGCCAATCCACAGATATTCAAACTTTCCATGTTTTCCCTTGTCCTACCTCACAGTATCCCACTTGAGGACCCAATCTCCAACCTAAAAGTTGTCCACTTTTTCCCTTTTTCCAAACATGACCTTGATCCTCTATAGATGGGCTTCTGATTTTCCTATCACTTGTTCCCTGATTTGCTGCAACTCCAACAAATTTATCATCCTGCTTACCATATCATTGGGTTCATCTTTATCCTCCTAAAAGAATTTTTCCATTGGAAGAATGAGCTGAATGGGAAAAATGGCCTCAGTACCATAAACTAATTTGAATGGAGAAGTCCCTATAGATATTTTGTCTCTTACCCTATGAGCCCATAAAGCAAACTTTAGCTTAGAATCCCATCTTTTCTGATTTGTCTCCAATAGTTTTCTAATGATCCTAACTAGGATTTTGTTGGATGACTTAGCCAGGCCATTTCCTTGAGGATAATAGGATGTAGAATGCATTAACTGAATTCCCATTGACTCATACATTTTAACCAATGCCTTAGCTTTGAAAGCTAGTGCATTATCAATCACTAACCTTACTGGGAAGCCAAACCTAATAAATATATTCTCATATAAAAACATCATGATGACCTGATGAGTGGCATTCTTGGTTGGTACTGCCTCTATCCACTTGGTAAAGTAGTCTGTGGCTACTAGGATCCATTTATGCTTCCCACTAGAAGATGGATTTATTTCACCTATGAAATATAGACCCCATTGCTAGGAAGTCCCATTCACTACAATAGGCCTAAGGGGCAAGGATTTGAGCTGTTGCTTCCCTATAAATCTTTGGCACTGGTCACAGGCCCTTACAAAGGTACATACATCAGCAAAAAAGACTGGCCAATAGTACCCTTCCCTCAGAATCTTGTGAGTTGTGGTCTTCCAATAATGATGGTCCCCACATGTGCTGGAATGAAAGTGATTCATGACTTGATCTGATTCTTTTTTATCTAGACATCTCAACAAAACCCCAAACAGATCTTTCCAGTATAGCAATTTATCAACTATGGAAAATTTAACAAAATTTAGTTTAAGAGATCGTGCTTGATTATGAGTGAGACTAGGAGGAACTTCTAATTTATGTAGAAAATGAATAATACCTGAGTACCACTCACATGAAGCTAAGTTTTCATCCACTAGTTGAATGTCATTATGATCCGGAACTACTTCTGTTGCTACTACAATTTGCAATTTTGCTGAATCGAAATAAGTGAAGTTTATCCCTATTAGTTCACATTTTTCTTTAGCCATGATTTTGGCTAGACCTAATCCTTTTACTATCTTAGTGGGCTTCACCTCTATATCTAACTCAATGAGCTTGGAAATCCATTTAGCTCTCTTTCCATCAATGTCAGGCTGAGTCAAAACATCCTTCATAGCAGCTGAATGGACATAGGAAATAAATTTTGCATGGAGAATGCAAATCTTGAATATCTTCAATGATTTGATGAGATCATAAGGCTATTTCTCAATTAGATCATACTTCATCCCAACATCCCTCAATGTCTTGCTGAAGAATGAAATTGGATGATCAAGAACCTCATCATCTTTTTGTAACAGTACAGCTGCCACTATGTCATAGGATGCAAAGGAGAAGATATAAAAACTCTTGGTATAGTCTGGACTAATCAGGGTTGGGGCTTCCATGATATCCTTCTTGATGTCTTTGAAAGAGCTTCTTGCCTGGTCAGTCCTTTTTATTTCTACATCCTTTTTCAACATAGCTGTTATGTGCTTTATTAGCTCAGAGAAATTAGGGATGAACCTCCTGACAAAATTTATCTTACCCAAGTGTAACCAAGAATATTTCACCTTCTATGGACATAAGTTGTTCCTCTAGTCTGAATGGTTCAGATCCAGAACAAATGAGTGAACGACAAAGGATGAACACCCTCCCTAGATGTCGTAGACACCTGGAATGCTTCTTTGATAGTAAACCTATGTACCTACAACAAGATCAAACACGCAAACATATCAAAGCTACCAGAACATCATCTACTTCTCCATGTTAGTGACTACGGAATCTAACAACACTTACAAGCGAAATCAAAACAACAGTAATGTGGGATGGAAATCAGCTTTGCATTAAGATGAATGGAGAATTTTACAACCAATTAAGCCTTAGTGTCGACATGCATCTCCATGAGACCAACACTTCATCCCCATAAGCTCCAACTTTGCTCTCTATGCTCTCCAATGGCCTAGGCCAAGTGGTCAATCCAACAGCATAACATTACCTCTATAGTTCTCCCCCTCAACCATGAACATGAGCTTGTATTTATAAGGCTCAATGGATAGGAATGTTTGAGAGATTTGTGGATGAGGTGGTCTCTAAGATCATATGATGGGGGATCTTGAGCTCAACTGACCCACAATGATAGGGATAAGGGAGGACATGAGGCTCATGATCTAGAACCCTCAAGAAACTTATTTTCTTCCCATTTTACCCAAGGTACAACTTTTCTCCTCTTATGACAAAGCGGTTTAGATGAGAAACTCTTATGGACCAAAGGCCATAGGCGGTGGCACCACTTATGGCAAACAAGATGAAGGTGGCGCAAGCAAGGTACCGCTCATGATTCATAGGGAAAGCGCGGTGCTGAGTATTTTCTTGTAGAATTGACAAACAAGCATGGGTTTCCACTCCAAGTGCTGGGATTAAGGGCAAGTATGTAATTCAAAGGTCTTATCACATGGTGGTGACAAGATTTTGGTATAACAGGATGCCCCCCAAAGCATGAGTCTTAGAGAGATATGATAAACAAGATCTTTGAGAGAACAAATTGTCGCTTTGAGGTGAAAATGTCAGCTCGATCGGAGCATGTCATCAAGTAGGCATCTATAGTACATCAGTATTTTTTGACTTATAGACACAAGTAACCAACTCATGGCTGCAGACCAATACAAGGCAGATCCATGGGAGAAATAAACAAGCATGGCTACTAGAATACAATGTAGATCCATGTGATAGAAGAGTTAAACATGGACATAGCTACCAGACATACAACATAGATCTATGTTATACAGATGCAAATTTGAGCATAGCCGTGACCATACAAATGTGGATCCATGCTAGATATAAAAAACTCCATCGCAACTTGGGGAAAGCAATGAGTGCTTTAAACAAATACCCAGGGTCTTCGTCTTGTCTTCCATAAAGTATGATTCTATCCATGTGATTACAATGATCTGAAGTCGAACATGGTAGAAACCACTTGATTACCAATCAATGATGTGAACCGTTAACAAGTGCGAGGGAGATCACCATTGATGTCAATGATTTCCAAGGTACCCTAGTACAATATACTAAGTGTGAATAGATGTCCTGATGTCAAACACCCAGTCAATTCTATCGATGAAAGGCCAATGATGTGAACCTATCTTGAGAGTGAGAGAATCTGTCATTAAGGCATACGGATCTCAAGGTACTAATTTTTTGTTTCTAAGACTATTTTTCGAATGATGAGCTGATGTCGACGGAAATAGTCTCATCGAAGGAGGGCCATGATGAGTCCCACATCGACGACACAAAACTCAGAACATAGTTCTGGAACGATGTGAATGTAGTAACCATAGGACTGACTCAAAAGTACCGATACAAAGACTCTTTTGACTGCAGAGGAAAAACTTCTTCAACTTCCCTTTGAACATCAGGTGGCACGACAATAGACTTGGCAGCATGACTGAATGGGACAAACTCACGATGTGATAGTGGACAATCCATTCTTTTGAAAGACTCAAAGGAGTGTCATGACTCATGAAAGTGGATCGTCATGGATATCACCTGAATACCCAATTGAATGACATGAAATGCAGATAAGTGCCATGTTCAAAGGAAATGACAAACTACTACCATTTATTTGCAAAATGATTCCCTTCCCATTTTCACCATCATGTTCGATGAGTGCCTCTTTTCAGTTTTACAAGTTCAAAGAAGGTAGCAAACACTCGGTATAGCTTGTCTGAATAAAATTCCAAACTCATATGTTTTATGAACCTAAGAGAGGAGGGGTTCATTCCCAAAACGAGTCTCTCAATGTTTAATTTAATGAGTCCAATGAAAGAAAACTTGGTATCGTTCATGTTTAGGGGGTCTGAACGACCACGAAAGAAGACAACAAAGGGGTCCTTTTTCGTATTATTTAGTCCCTAAGGCTGAAAAAAGTGTAAAATCATACCTTAGGTAACTCTTCCAGTCATGATTGGATGGAGTGTTCCTTTTTCATAAATAGTCCATCTGAACCTAAAAAGAGATAACCTACCGTAGGAAGGATGACTCTTCAAATGCTTTAATGTGCGTGAAGAAGACAATATCGCTCGACAATATTTTCGTATTTAGGGAGCCTAAAAAGAGTTTAAAGAGGACTCCATGAGGTTTATTTACACAATGTCAATTTTTAGGATCCTGGAAAGAATAAGAAACAGACTCGATGATCTTTTCATGTTTAAGGAACATGAAAAGATTTGAAAGAAGACTCCATGGGGTTTCTTTACACAATGTCAGATTTTAGGAGCATGGAAAGAATCGGAAATAGACTCGGACCTTTGATACTCGGTTTAAAGAGCATGACCAAAGTTTCATAACAAACGCTCATCGACTTTTTCTGTTTTATGGTATTGCGAACAAGTAAAAAATAAACTCCCAAGAATTTACTGCTAGCGTTCTTCTATCTTGCAATGACTCAAAACAAGTGTTAAATGCCTTGAAAACTAACATTAAGGGATTACGATAGATAAGCTTCGAATAATAAATGATTTTAAATCAAAACTATAACATGTCAAACCAAAAAATGTATATAAAAGTCATGTAAATAGTGAAAAATCAAATCAGTTTACTATTTACCCATAGTGGAGATCATTTGGAGCACTTTCCTAGTGAGATAGTCAGTTGCTGATATCGGGAGTTTCCACTATCGGATTTGAGCACTGTCAGTTCCAGGAAATAGTTCAAGTCCTATTCTTCCTTTTCATAGTCTCAATTTTGATTTTAGATGGGGTTCTGGGATTGTATGGGAAACCCTAAAACCATGCGAATGGGCATCGCACTTATCCCTTGAGGGATACATGGTACCTCACTAGAACCGCGTCAAAAACAAGGCTCACAAGTGGTGCCACCATGTGTCTTCAACGGTGCACAGGCGGTGCCATCCGTGAAGATTTAAAATTGATAACCTAAGCAAAGATAGATCATTTCTTTGGATTTAAATGATTAAGGGTGATTCTAATATGTGTTATGATTGTTTTTGGTAGGATTTTGCTGATCAAGCAAGGTGATATGGAAAGAAATACAACATGACAAAAATGATTCTTTCATCGAAAGGAATGTAGGTTGCATAGCCACATTACTAGACTATGGGCTCCTGAAATTCTTTCGGACTCCCAATATTGTATCACATGAGTAGTTGCTAGAGCACATACTCTAGATGTGGAATCTAGAGCAGCAACACTTTGAGGTTAGGGTTCATATTCTGACAGTAGAGGTACGGGATGTCTACTTCTTGACTGGAATCTCGAGATAGGGTACCCCCATCTCATTGACAGGTTCCTGAGGAGGGGATATTACCATGCAAGAGTTGATAGACCATCACTCTATCCTAGAGACAAGGACATTGAGGAAGAAAATCCCCATAAAGGCAGTGATGGATGGGCCCCTATGGACTGTCTTGTTTACGATGCAGAGAGTGGTTGGGAGTCAGGGAGTGCACTAGGCTTCTAGGGCACACATGCTATATGCCATAGAGTCCATGGCACCTACAATATTCAACTTGGTGGAAGCCTTGCTTCTGATATTCAAAGATCAGCTGAATAAGTGTCTACAGGGGGAATTGAAGCAGTTTGGATTGGGTTTCATTGTATCCTGCTTCTTCTTCGAGCAGGTACCATAGATGAGACCTCAGGTGGTCTTCACAGATATGAGAGCGTAGGACCCGCGTATGCAGAGGTGGGTCCAGATTATGGCCCTATTGGCCTGTTTTTCTGAACTAGGCCAACAAGGAAGTTTTTCCCACACAATCAGCTTAAAACAGCGTCCGGTGTGTTTGGATTAGAAAAACTTAGCAAGTTATGGTCCTGCTACCGGCTGATTTTTCTCTTAAGGAGAAAATAAAATCAGCAAAATCTAACCTATTCTAATGTTATTTTTATTTAATTAAATCCTAAAACTATTAAGTTGCCTAAATGAATCCTATAATTAGTTTCAACTATCTAAACTGTCTTATGGTTGCTTTCTTAAGGAAAGACTCCAAGTTTTGAAGAGTTTTTCTGAGTATAAAGACTTGTCAAAAAGTATGCTAAGATTATACTAATTGATTTAACAGCTGTTAACTAAAATATATCAAAATAAAACTTAATCTGAATTATTCTATCTATCCTATATATATTCTATCTCAGCTGAGAGCAATTTATAAGTACTATATTAATTATTAATTAATAATAGATAAACAAAAAGACAAAGTGCACAATTTAAATAGAAACATTTAAATTATACATAATAAGTCACTCTATTATATAATAACTGGACAAAAAAACTGAAAACAAACAATTATTTTAGTTCTTTGAAATTAATTAATAATTAATGATCAATATAGCTATTTGAATCCATAGATAATGTCAAATATAAACTCACTGTAAAGATACAAATGATATTTTTAGCATACAGAAACGTATATCATTATAACTTAAGTTTATAGTAAAAATACTAATAAACACAATCATAACGATATATTTGTTCAAAATGCGATATTGAATTGACAAAGTGAAAATTGTAATTAAACACAAATATAACAAAGCATATTGTGTTAATATTAAGATAGAAGATAGGATGCTGAAATATATAATATATCCAAAACAATAATACCAGTAATGATATCCGTCTGTAGATGTCCAGTTGTATCTCACATCCAAAGATTCAACTTCAGGAATGAAACAACACCAGCAGCAAAATATATTTCAAGTATGTTTTCTTCAAACACTCCATCCTCGGAACAAGCATTTCCAGTTCTCTGGTTTTCAAAAACCTAGAATATGGAAAAATTACAGAACTTAAAAGAAGCAGACTTCTACAACTTTGTTCAGCGCTACCTCCCCCTTTGCAAACAAAAATTTGTTGTTTAAATAGACAAATTACCAATAGGAACTCAGCTCTGAATTTCTTAGCTTGCCGCACTTATGAAAAACGTGTCGAGAGAACCTCGAAAATTTCCCAAATCGTTCACTCTTTTCAGCAAATTCTCACTAGTCTGGTAAATGGGGATCTTCTAGAAACAACCCATGTTTTGGATTTTATTAATTCATCTTAGTTTGCCCGCAGTTCGCTGCAGAAAATTGTTGCTCAAAAAATGACGAAAATTTGTTTCGGTTATCTTCTTGACCTGTACACCCAAATACAAAATGAAAGATCAGACCAAAATGGACCAGGGGTTAATAAACCAGTGGCTGCAATTTGGACTATTATAAACAAATGTAGAATGATTCCCATGATCATGTACGAACGACTATTTGAGGAGATACACCTCTCTTTATAACGTCAAATATGCAACCAAAATACATTAAGAAAATAAGAATATACCAAAACCAGAATAAAATCGAAGGTAAAATATGCAATTAAAGGAGGATCGGATGAAATCTTCCTCATCACACTCATGGTAAATCGTGAATGGAGGGATGAACCATTATGCTTGGTGATCCTTTATCATTTCTATAATCTCGGTGAATAAGCAAACACGTGGGATATTATTTAATGAATCAGTTTCATATTCAAACTGGAACACTATCTCTTTATCCAACTATTCGTTCCAGTTAACACATGTTGTCTTTCTCTTCGTTACAAATAAGATCTCTTTGAAATGCATTTTGATGCTAACTAAATCTTTAATTACTTATCGTTTTCTTAAAATCTTTCTATTTAATCAGCATAAAGTATGCATTATTTTCGTGGGCACGTCTCCTATTCTCTTTTAATAACATTCAATGATAAATACTTCTCACTCCAGTGAAAATGTGGCATCATGATACGAAGATGCCTAAAAATCTGTCGAGGCTGATCCAAAATCTGTTCTACAAATTTAGTGATGGAACTTGAATCACTGTTATCCTTTCCACATGTCATTCTTATTGAGTCCTAGACGATTGCGGAGACTTTGCACAATAATAAAGTGACCGTTCATAAGCCCTTCATAGAAGCTTATCCAATTTAGTGTTTGTGATCATATAGTGGATTTTGGTGAGAGGAACCTTTAATTTGAGATTCTGGAATTTGCAAAACGTAAATTCTATGCAGACATTATGAAAATATTACATAAGAGCTTTGACTTCGATACAAAGGAAGCATTATAATCATGGTTGTGATCATTTATGAAGAAATCTAAAGTAATAATTTTAAATGTGATGAATATTCATGTAGAAAAGTATAAGTTTACAAATGCCATGTAAAAACAAAATTTAATAACATCCTTTGAAATATTTAAATGACTGCATTATACCAAATTATAAAAATCCTTATAAATAAGAATTATACAATATTAGGCATCAAAATATTTTGCTTTTAATATGAACTTCTAACACTAAGAGTATGTCTCTCGCTATTACATCAAGGCTAATTATAAATTAATCATTATCATTGTCTTTAAAATATATATAATGAGATAATGATAATAATTAAGTTTAGCTTTTTATAAATGAGATTTGTTCTTAGGTTAGAATAATATGAGTTGAAATATTTATAAAATAGTTATATGAAAAAGAATTAATAATATCATAAAATATTTCCATATATATAAAAACATTTAATAAGCCATAAATATCCCATATAAATAAAAAATGAAATTCATTTGTTTAAAAAAAAAAAGGCAACTATGCCTTTCTATGCTTTTGAATAAAAGTTAAATACAAATAAGCTTCAATTAAAATTATGAATTCATATAAAGTTGCAAAATTAATCGAGAAATTTAAGTCTCACAAAACCTTACAAAAGGAGAATATGGTTCCATTATTTCAAGATGTAATTTGAAATGCCATAATTGTGCATTTCATTAATTTATGTCAATCTGCAAATGTGCTCATTAAATTCTGAAATACTGAAATTTGACCATGTCATCGTAAGACCCAGATAATTGAATTCTTTCAAAATAAGGTGCACAATCGAATCAATAAAGATCAAATAAGGGCACACAAGTGTTCTATAACCAGTAAGAGGTAAAATAATTCAAATGATAGAAGGTTAAATTTTTGACAAAAATAATCAGTAAAAATGTGTGATAAAAGAAATGATCATAAAGTGGCAAAGTCATCAAAGAAAGTTATCCAGAAACACTAACTCTAAGTATTAAAGGATAAACACTCATGAGAATAAATAACCAACCAAGTCGTTTTTCATGAGCACCAGTAGTGCAAAGAGTGAAGGATCGAAGAAATAAAGCCAGAAAGTCACTTTCCAAATCAAGCAAGATGAAAGAAAAAGAAACTCAAAGCTAAATATTTACAAAATTCTAATGGGGGTCCCTTGATTTTACAAAAATAAAGGGGAGTTGTTGGGGTGCCAACAGGCCCGTATTGGAGTGGGTAGAAGGAAGGTGAAGTTCAATGACTCGTTCTTGAGATGGCTCGGAGATCAGATCCTCATGGTGGAGGATTAGGCTTATGCAGTTACGGACTTCAGTGGGGACCCTGACCTACTACTCCCACCTAGCAGACAGTGGGGTGACATTGATAAGAAGCAAGAAACCCTAAAATGGACAAAATGTTTTTATGTTTTTTAATGTTTTATATTTTTTATGTTAAGTAACGAGACCTGAACATTTTCATGCAGAAGTTGGAGTAACACGACTTGGGGGAGCTTCCCCATTGGATAGACGAGCTGGATCCCGCTTTGTACCGCAGGGCAATGATAATGCTGTGGAGTTAGAGGAAAACCTAGAGAGGTTGACCATAGACATCCCTGACGCTTCCATTGATGACCTCCCTCTAAGGTATTAGAGACCTATAATGAGAGTACCAAGTCAGTTTAGTAGGATACTACATAGAGTAGCCCGGGAAGTCATGTGCTACCACGAGCATCACTAGACGGTGTATGCATGATGTATCTACTGAAAGCTGATAGCTTTAGGATTTTTTATGGTGATTTTTTCCTAAAATCCTACATGGTTCAGATGAGGTCTCGTGACCTATTTTTTGTAAACATGTTCACACACACACACACACACACACACATATATATATATAGCTTTTTACTTGGTCTTTATATGTATTAAATGGTAAATGTATTTTACATGAGTTTTATGTGTTTTTAATCATTTATTTACAATGAACCATGTTTGATTTTAAAGTCATGAATGGGCGATATGCCAATCTAGGATGTAATTAGCTAATGAGTCAGCAACTACATTATGTTCCCTTGGGATATGCCTATAAGTAATGGTTTCAAATGACGTTTCTAACAAACGTACCCTCAAGAAGAGGTAGAGAAGTATAGGATTTCTAATGTTGTAGACATGGTTTAGATGACAAACCACGAGTTGTGATTCCATCAAGATTACTAGATTGTGAGCATCTTGGGAGGCAACTTCAGTTAGAAGACCTATAACTGCTCATACTGAGCGATGTTGTCGGTAGCGGGACCAATACAAACTGCTCATGAACTGACCAAATCTTCAGTCGGGGAATAGAGTACCCAAGTAGCTGAGGTGAGATTGAAAGTGTGGTGGCAAGCATCATCAGTGAAGCCATAGAAATACATCTGCTTTGCATGACCAAAACATGGTATAAATAGATGCGGACACTAAAATCAAAACCATAATTAAAATACTAAAAGCATACTGAAAGTTAAGCAATATACATATATACAAGATACTATCTGAGAAAAACCTAGGCATAGTACCTTTTCAGGTACAATCCTTTGTGAGGTTGCCCCTAATGGATTCCATCGTAGTCAACGAGCTCATAGGCTCCTTTCTCTAAAACTATAGAAATGACAAAAGGACCATACCACATGGACTCGAACTTTCCTTTCCCTAGTTTGTCGTATCTTTGGTCGTAAGACAAAACTAGGTCACCCTTGTTAAAGGCACGAGGTTGGATGGATTTATCATACTGTGCCTTGACGCATTTCTTATGTGCCTCATTATCCAAGGCAGCATCTCTCTGAGTCTCATCAAGGTTATTCAAGTACACAAATATTTCTTCCTCTGTGAAAGTGTCTGGGAGAAGTTCGACGGCAAGTTGTAAAGATGGAATCTTACATTGAATCGGTAAGATATCTTTGAGTCCATAAACAAGTTGGAAAGGCATGAAACCAATAGCTATTTTCATTGAAGTCCTATAAGCCCAAAGAGTGGAGGAAAGAATGTTGTTCCAGTTGGATTTATGATCTCATAGTTTTCAAAACTTTGTTAATGGCCTCTACCTGACCTTAGTGTTCAAAACTTTGTTAATGGCCTCTACCTAACCATTATCTTGTGGCTAATATGGCATAGAGTTTTCATGGTGAAAACCTAGCTTGGCACTTAGTTCCTCCATCATTTGATTACAGAAATGTGATCCATGATCAGTAACAATGGACTGCGGGACTCCAAGTCTAGATACGATGTGATTGAATAGGAAGAGAGTGGCAGTATTACCATCTTTCACATATGTAGGCATGGCCTCATCCCATTTTGTAAAATAGTCAATGCCTACGATGATGTAACCATGCCCCTTGGCTGAGGTAGGCTTACAATAAATAAAGTCAATCCCCCAATTGGAAAATGGGCCAACGACAATGATGGGGTGTACCGGAGAAAAATGGGTGCGCTTTTGGGATAAAAATGTTGACAAGGTGGGAATTTTTTAATAGCCTCATGATAGTCTTTGAAGACTAAAGGCCTGAAATAGCTAGCGTGAAGGATTTTCTAGGCTTTAGCCATCCCAGATAAATGACCGCCATATGCTCTAGAGTGGATATCATTCAACACATGTTCAACCTCCTCATGGGTGAGGCATCGTCAGAGAATAGAATAAATCCCACGTATATACAAGGTATCATTCAGGATGAGGTATTATTTTGCGTGGTGACGGATACGGCAGTGATCGTCATGGGATAGATTTGGCTGAAATCTTTGTGTTTAGAGATAAATAAGCAAATATCCATACCATGGATCGGTAGTGCTGATCAGGAATAGAAATTCATTGGGAAATGAATCATTTGGTTTAGATTCCATCATAGCACAGGGAATATCACACATGAGCTCGACAAAAACCAAGGATTTCTTTGGTGTGGCTTTGGAAAATTCTAGATCAAACTCTTGTAGTATGACTATCCATCGGGAGTACTTTCCCTCAAGCACCTGACGAGTAAGGATGTAATACATAGGGTTCTGGTGTCCCAATACAATGGTTGTGCAGAGAAAAATGTAGTGATGAAATTTTTGTACATCAATGACCATGGCCAATGCTAATTTCTCCACGCGTGAATATCAGGTTTCAGAATCAATATGATTCTTACTAGCATAGTAAATCAAGTGCTCCTGACCATTGGGATTTTCCTGCACCAAAACCATAGTGATGGTAGTAGTGGAGGTAGCAACATACAAGAGAAAGTCCTTTGAATAATCTTGGGGGTGTATCACAGGTGAATGAGTCAGAGCATGTCTGAGATTATCAAAGGCGCGTTGGGCTTGGTCATCCCAAAAAAATGTAGTGTCCTTTTTTAGGAGACACATATAACTGTGTGTTTTCTCTGTGAAATTGCATACGAAACGGCGTTGAAAGTTTTCCTTCCCTTGTAAACTTTGGAGCTCAAGGAGATTAGTTGGGGATAGTAGATCTAACATGGTGACAATTTTCAAAGTGTCTATCTGGATACCATCTTTGGAGTCCAAAAAACCTAGCAGACATCCTGTCTCAACTCAAAAAAAACCTTTATGTGGGTTGAGCCATATATTATAATGACAGCATCTCAGGAAAATATCTCTAATATGACCAGGGTGGTCCTCCCATCGCTATGAATGAGTAGGGAGGTCATCAGGGTATGGTTCAACAATATGTTTAATATCGTGAAATGCATAGGACATCACACGCTGGAAAGTGGCCCCATCATTTTCAAGCCGAAAGATAACTTATTATACGCAAAGGTTTCCCATAGGAAAATGAATGTCATCTTGTGTTGATCGGTGGGTAATATCTCAATCTAATTGTAGCCAGAAAAGCCATCTATAAATGAGAAGATGACACTTCCATCACAATTGTCGATAATGTGATCGATGTGCGGAGTAGGAAAGTTGTCCTTAGGACAAGATTTATTCAAATTCCTAAAGTTGATACAGACTCTAATGGTGCCCTACTTTTTATTCGAAGGAACAACGTTCGATACCCATTGCGTCAGGGGTATGGGATAAATAAACCCAGCTTTGAGAATTTTCTCTATCTCAGATTTAATAGCTATAGTCTTTCGTGTATGGACTTGTCTTAGTTTTTTCCTGACAGATTTAGCCATGGGATAGGTTTTAATCTCGTGAACCACAATGGATGGGTCAATCCCCAGCATCTCTTCATAGGATTAGGGAAACATATCACTGAATCCTTTGAAAAGTGCTTTGTATGCTTCATATTCATCTACCAAGCGGTTTCGCCCAACATGAACATGCTCAATGGTACCAGGCTTGGCTGATATGTCAATCGGATTCGTTTGAGTAATGTTGCAAAGATTTCCTTTAGAATCTATGTCTTGCAACAATATGGGACTTTGGGGTTCTTTAACAATATCAGTGTAAAACAAGGATGCAAAATCATGGTTAACCAAACTGGTGTTGGGGGGGACATGGATATATGATGGTAATCCTCCCAAATGGACTCATTCATGTTCATAATTTCCATAATGGACACGTCAGAAGGAAAATTCTTAGAGAGATAATCTAGAATGGGAAGAGATGGTTCTAACCAGTAAGGTAAGTGGTAATGATCTGAAGCCACCAGATGAAGGTCATCGGTGTGATCATCGAAAAGGGTTTGAATGGTGTTGTACATTTCTTCGTGCAGACTCAACGAGGTGGACTTAAAAATTTGTTTTCCATTAGGTTCACAATCAAATGATGCAATCATATGGACTGTCGTGTTATCCATGTTAGGAGGAGTGGATGGAAAAATGCCCATAAGGGATGATTCCTTCAACATGCCTACCCCAATCGACTGGTAAAGAGGAGGGGGCTGGCCTAACATGGGGATGTTATTAGCTATAGAGGTAGTAACATCCGACATATAGAAATCAAGCTGGTCAATGGTAAAAATTCTTCCTAGATGCGGAAATTGGACTATTAGGAATAATGTCAAAGCGACAGTAGTCATGGCATAAAACCAATTTCTCCTTAGAAGGAGGTTGTAATCTAACGGGGCATCTACCACTTCTAGTTGAATAGAAATAGTTTTTCCCACAATATCGACTGCAAGGGCTGATATGAGACCATGGGGCTGGAAACCTCATCCATCAAAGGCCTTTAGGGTCGTAGGTGATGTTACAAGATCAGGAAAGCTGAGAGCTTTCCAACAAGACAGAGAAAAAACTGAGGTCGAATCTCCTTCATCTAGTACCATTCTAAAAACCTTCTTTCCAACTACTTTCATAATGATTTGAAAAGCAAGTTTATGAGGTAGCCTAGACTTATAGTTCTCGATATTGAAATGAATCAAATTAGTATTATCCAGGTCTAAAGCTTCTAATGTCGTTAATAGGTTTTTGCATTTTATAGGACAACTTTGGAGTACTTCTAAGGTAGACATTGCACAAGGTGCCTTAGTGAGATATTCAACTACATTATAAAATTAAGTAGCTTGGGCATTAGGGTTAAAAATGGGCTTCCTAGGAATACTCTTGGGTGGATGCAAAATCATATCGTGAGTAGGCTTCTCGATGGTTAGGGGGACAATAGACAAGGATTCAGGAAAACCGGTAGAGGGAGCTTTCCCTGAAGAAGAATGATCTTCTTTCTTGCCTCCGGGTTTGTCATAATTCTGAATTCGAGTTTTCAGACTAATGGTATCCGAGGACATCATATGAATTTCCTCTGACGAACTAGAATTTCCCTTATTAGACATGTGGTCTATCAGTTGTTGTTGAGAGGGAAAAGGATCCATGAGAACTGCGGGTGCAGGATTTGATTTAAAAATGGGGAGATTTCATCGTGATGGGGACACTATTTTCTGAAATGGTCACCTCTGCATAGCAGACATGGATATTTTGCCTTTCTTTTCCCTTTATCGTTACCATTGTTGGTTGGACTTGGAATCTCTTGTTAGATTCCAGGTTTTTTATTATTATTTTTACCGTTGTTTTTATTATTTCCTGAGGTTTGAATACTTTGAATAGAATTGACCTCAGTGGAAACCTTAGGATTTGAAGGAGTATGGGTGGCAGTCTCAGGTTGCTTGGCAGGTTTTATTGCTGATGGGGACTGGATTGAACCAACAATCCCATCAACAGGTACTTATGTTGGTGGCTTTAGGGGTCAGTACTTGGGCAAGGAGTTTGAGGAATTAAGTCATAAAGAGTTTCAAACTGGGAATTGACCAATTCTAGATACTAGTCTCAACTAATAGATTTCCCTTCAGTAATAGCACCACCCATAGCCACATCTCGGGTAATTGGAGGCAACAAAGATTTGGTAAACCAATAAGCTAATAATTGATCCAGAATAGGAGCCTTAATAATCCTTCTCCTCCTTCTCCACTAATGGATATGATCGGATATGTGGGTGGAGGTGTTTTTTCACAGAGAATTTAAGAGATCAGTACCCATTTCATAATAGATAGGGAGCTGAAAGTGTGTAAGAAACATTGTTTCCAAGGAGCCAAAATCAACAAATGAATGTTGTGGCAGTTGAATATACCACTTTGTGGTCGTACCGGTCAAAGTTTGCTGAAAGAGTCTTAAACGAACTAAATCATCCATAAGGGAAGTTGAAGAACACCATAGATGGAATGCCATGACATGGTTTTTTGGATCGTCACCCTGCTTCCCATTAAACTTTGGAATGTTCGATGGTAACTTTACTAGAATGGGAGGCCATGAGGGATTGTGTCGAATGGGGTCATTAATAAACTTGGACAGGTAAGGAAAGTCCAAAGTTGCTAGGAAAGGTAACTGATGGTTTGTTGGACCAAGGGAGGCAAGTGTGAAAGATATGGTCCTCCACCCTTCTGCAACCACATTATCTCCCACTTGAGAGGTGGTAGCAGCTCCTTGGTCGAAAGCTTCCATTGGATTTTCTTTTGAACCAGGCATAAAATCGGGTGGAAAGCCCATACTCTTCTGGATTGTCTTAACTCAGCCATTTTGTACAGTTCTTATCTAACCTAGGGTCTGTAAAAACTAGAAAACACACCAAAAATTTCCCTACTCAAGCTATAGGTCAAATAAGCAAACTTAAAATGACAGGAGGAGTTCATATAGTCAGGTCTCTCACCAGGATTGTCAAGAAGGTGCCACTCACGATATACCTCAAGGATACAAGTGTAGTAATCTCTCTGAATGTTGTTTTTGGTGTATGGCTCCAAGAAAGATGACCAAAGGGCTTTCCTCATATAGATAAGGTATCCTAGTGGGGTCTCCCAATATACGCAAGTTACATGGGAGCTCAAATCGGTAGTAGTGCTGTCTAATGCATAACCGCACACAAGGGGCCTTCTGATATACAATTGAGTGCATGAAGTACCTTTCTATATACCTCAAGGGTACATGAAGGGCCATTTGATATACCAACGGTACGTGGAAGAACCGCGTGAGTCCCGGGATGTAATGCGGACAAGTAACGATAGCTCCTACACTTAATGATGCCTGAACACGTCTCTAACCTATCACTCAAATTGATATGTAAATTTTAACCTATAACTACCGTTAATTTTAAAGTGGATGGTTAGGTGAATGTATGGAGTTTTGACAGAAAAAGTAAAACCATGCAATATGCTTATGCAAATATTTCACTTTACCGTTCGGTATGCCTACCTACAGGAGGGAAAGAGATTGTTTTATTTTGCTTCAAAACCAAAAATATTCCCAAACAACAATATTGAACACAAAATAAAAGACAAGAAACACTTTCCAAACTCATTTATCTTTTCTGAAAGCAATCAAAATGGAAGGAGTCTCTTTTCTTAAAAGAAAAACAACCAGCACACTATAAGCATATGCACTCTATTTTTCGATTTTCTTTAAAGCATATACAGATCTAACTTAAATCTATAATATTTTTTATTTTGATGAGATAGTGTAAATGCATAAGAGATAAAAGAACATAGAGAACCTAAAAGCTTGTGAGGCCAATCAGAGATCCAACGTTTTATGCTCACTAATGATAACGATCTAATCTCAGTAAAAAAAATTATTTTTAAAACAAGCAAAAAGAAGTCTCCTATGGGAACAAAAATATGAAATCAAGATGCCAATTAAATGTTTTCCTTTCAGTCTATATAATAGAAATAAAAGAGAGATCCCTAACACCTAAGCTTTCGAAAAATAAATCCTTTTGCAAAGACAACAAACAAGCACGGAAGAAAATGGACAATCAACAAGCCTAATCTAGCTTTTGGATTCATCAAACAAACCAATCTTTTACCACACAATTTCAAACCAAAAGCATCATATTCTAACACACAAGCCTAACAATGCAGGGCTGAAAGAAAATCAACTCCAATTAAAGAGGGCTTGGAATAGGGCCTACCTAACATCGCACTAGAGGGGTCTTAACAGAGTAGTTCAGGCCTAGCACCACTTCTGCATAATAGGACTCGGGTGATGGCACCGTGTGCTGCTAATTGGGTTGAGGAGGTGGCACCGCTTCTCGCCAACAGCATAAGAGCGGTTCCCTGTATAAATCCAAAACACAAAGGAGAACAACAAACCAAGTTAGAAAAAGATCAGATCAAGGTAAAAAATGATAGATTGAGAATAAAAGAGAGCATAAAAGGTCCAAATAATTCAAATCTAGGCAGATTTAGAAGTTTCACACCAAAACACACTGAGTCAGATAGCAGATCTGACTGAAGATAGTCAAAGATGGAGCTTGGATTCGGACAAGAGTTAAAAAATTGAGGAATATAAGATCAACTAATAGATGATTCAATCCCTAGAGGTATCACCGGATTTGTAACCAAGAATATTTCACCTTCTATGGACAGATGTTGTTCCTCTGGTCTGAATGGTTTAGATCTAGAACAAATGAGTGAACGACAAAGGATAAAGAGCCTTCCTGGATGTCGTAGACACCTGGAATGCTGTTTCGATAGTAGACCTGTGTACCTGCAACTAGATCAAACAGGAAAACATATCAAAGCTACCAGAACATCATCTACTTATCCATGTTAGTGACTAACGAATCTAACAACACTTACATGTGAAATCAAAACAACAATAATGTGGGATGGAAATCAGCTTTGCATTAAGATGAATGGAGAAGTTTACAACCAATTAAGCCTTAGTGTCAACATGTCTCTCCATGAGACCAACACTTCATCCCCATAAGCTCTAACTTTTCTCTCTATGCTCTCCAATGGCTTGGCCCAAATGGTCAATCCAACAACATAACAATACCTCTATAGTTCTCCCCCTCAACCATGAACATGAGCTTGTATTTATAAGGCTCAATGGATAGGAATGGTTGAGATATTTGTGGATGAGGAGGCCTCTAAGATCTTATGATGGGGAGTCTTAAGCTCAACTGACCCACAATGATAGGGATAAGGGAGGACACGAGGCTCATGATCTAGAAGCCTCGAGAAACTTCTCTTTTTCCCATTTTACCTAGGGTACTGCTTTTCTCCTCTTATGACAGAGTGGTTTAGATGAGAAACGCTTATGGACCAAAGGCCACAGGTGGTGGCACTGCTTATGGAAAATAGGATGAAGGTAGTGCAAGCAAGGTACCGCTCATGGTTCACAGGGAAAGCACAGTGTTGAGTATTTTCACGTAGAATTGACAAACAAGCATGGGTTTCCACTCCAAGTGTTGGGATTAAGGGAAAGTATGTAAGTCAAAGGTCTTATCACATGGTGGTGACAAGATTTTGGTATAACACTAAGAAGGACTGAATATCCCTTTTTGACCTAGGTATGGACAACTTGTGGATTGCTTCCACCCTTACCGGATAAATATTTATGCCTTCAGCTGAGACTATGTGGCCTAGGAGTTTTCCCTCACTGAGTGCAAATTGGAACTTCTTAGGGTTGAGTGATATCCCAAACCTCTTGCACTTAAGAAATACCCTCCTCAAGTGCTGCAAATGGTCATGATGGCTATGAGAGTAAATAGTTAGGTCATCCAGATATATAAGCACAAATTTAACTTTCAATCCTACAAAATCTAAGTCCATGGCTCTCTAAAAAGTATCCCCATCATTCATCAATCCAAATGGAATTTTAGCATACATGAAAGTGCCCCAGGGGGTGGTAAAAGCAGTTTTCTAATGGTCATCAGGTTGTACAACAAATTGGTCGTATCCAGAGAAGCCATCCAAAAATGACATGATACTAGCCCCTGAGACTCTTTGCAACAGGTGTTCCATCTTGGGTAGTGGATAATTGTCTTTTTTGGAGAATTTGTTCAGGTTTCTAAAATCCACAGACAACCTAATCTCCCCATTCCTCTTCCTTACCACCACTAAGTTTGCAATCCTCTTGGAATACCTGAGTGGGATTATGATTTTGGCTTTGAGGAGCTTATGGATTTGTTTTTCAATTACAGGTAGTAGGAGAGGATTGATGGATCTTAGCTTTTGTTTGAAAGGGATGGTGTCCTTCTCCAAAGGAATCCTATGTTGGATGATATTGGTGTCATAGGTTTTCAGGTCACTGTACTCCCAGGAAAAGATATCAGCAAATTCTTTTATTAGGATGCAAAATTTGGACCTCTGATTAGTAGTCAACTCAGTGGACAGATTTATAAGCTTTGGGTGGCTTTGGCTACCTATGTTTTTCTCTTGGACAGTAGGGTCTTGCTCCTTTTTGGAAGGCTTGAAAGGGATGTCATTATGATAAAAGATCTCTTCCAAAGGGACTATACCCCAAGGTATATAATTGTTGGGTAATTGGACAATATTCTGATCAACTACTTTATATTTCAACTTGAGATATTGGGATTTTTCCATGTTTAGGTTTTCCTGATCTATATGTATATCATAAAATTCATCTACTAGATGAAGGAGTTTACTAAGCTCATCATCATTCTCAAACACCTTCCAAAATTTTACATTATCTAGCAAGGAAGGTCTGTACTTGACTTAAACATCATAGCTTAGCTTAGGAGGTAAAGGAGGAACAAACAGACTTGCAGAGACAACGAGGGAATCATCCAGGTGATTCAAAGCCCTAGGTGTATATGATAGTTCAAAAAACATAAAGGAGTCTCTGATTTTTCATACCTCATCCTTGTAGGCTTTTAGTCTGACATTTTTTGCTTGAGAGGTGTTGTTGACCTGCTTTATAATAAGGTCTGCATCTCCAAAGATTCTCATGCACATGATCCCCATTTCCTTGGAAGCTTTAACTCCTAGTAGTAAGACTTCATATTTTGCTATATTGTTAGTGGTTTTAAAGTCAAGCTTATAAGACAGATGAATATTCTGTTTGGATGGAGAAATCAATACTACAACTGTACCAGTTGAGTTTTGAGTGTTAGCCCCATCAAAATACATGTTCCAGACTGCTGTGGTCACTTCTTCGGGCTACTGACAGGTGGGCTTGGTAAGCTGGACTGGTGTTTGCTGAGAATCATCTATTTGCAGAATGTATGACCCAAAATCAGTGTTTACTGCATATATGGGATGGTTCACTGAATTATTTTCATTACTTATCATGTAGGAAAGCTGATTCTCTTTGTAAAGCCATTTGTTCTCTCCTCCAAACATGGGGATTGTAGCATATGTAAGGTCCATATAAAGGGTGCCACCTAGCCTCTTACTCCATGATAGAGACAGCAAGAGACCAAATTTGGGAGGGATATCAGCCACTACAATTTCCATCATGACACTTTTTGAAGGTAGCTAAGATAGGTTTACAACAAGGTCTTTGATGAGGCCCAAGCACTTGACCTTTCTAGAGTCAAAGGAGAACAAATCATGGTAGGGATTTGTAATGATGAGACCAAGCTCATCCATCACATCTTTTGGAATTAGGTTATGGGAAGCTCTTGAGTCCAGGAGATAGTTATGAAGGAATTTATCATGGATATTCAAGGATATGTAGAAAGTTGGGCATGGATCCTTTAGGTGTTCGATCATAGGTCCTAGGGTTACAATAGGTTTATCACCTTGCAAATTTACAAAGTCAGTATCAATATGTATCCTTGGCTGAAGAGAATTCAACATGGAAGATTTGAATGCATCATTTTTCATCAGCTCGATTAATGGGAAAGGGATCTTCAATTTCTAAATCTCTAACTCAAGGTTGAAAGAATAATGCAGTCTATTAGGAAACCTTACCTCATGTACTGGAGCTTTGAGTTGGACATGGTCAGGGATTGATGAAGGTGCTGGTTTTTTCAATGGTTCAGGAATGACAGCCATTTTTTTTGATAAAAGAGTAGTCTTTTTAGTTGGTGCAGCAGGCTGTTTGGCAGGAACAACATTCTTCTTAAGGGGAGCAACCATCCTAGACCTTAGATTATACCCTCCTTGACCATTAGCTTGATATACTACTTCTTTACTGATATGCTCGTTAATTAGGGATTCCTCATATTCTTCTTGTGTTAGAAAATAATAGTCAACTTCATCTTCCATGCAATGGATGTTGTCTTCAGCGTCTCCTTCTTCCTCATTGAATTCTGGCTCTTCTTCTAGTATAGCATTCTAAAAAGGAGCTCTGATTCTCTAATCTTCCCCCTGATTCCTTTCCCTTCTGAGGATCTAAAGTGGGGGGTTGCCTCTTCTATAAGGGACAAAATTAGGGTTTTGAGGAACAAAATCACTTGACCCTTTACCTCTCATAGGTATCTGTCCTCGGTCCTTTAGCTTAGAAATTTCAGTAGTCAAGTTATGTAATAGTTTGGTCATTTTTCCAATCTTGTTCTTTGATGAAGAATCCCCAAGAGGGTCTACTAGCTGCTTCTTCCTATCTATCTTTCCTTTGAATTTTTGAGATGCCACAATGTTAGATTCTACCTCTACGGCAGCATCCTGCATGAGTGATAAGGAGGAAGACCTCCTTTCTCTAAGAAGTAGGTAGAAATTAGAGTCAAAAGCATTTGCATAAGTTATCATGGCCGAGGTATCAATGGGATTGATTTCAGTGGGGATCTTGTTGTACATATTGTTGAACCTCTTGGTGAAGTTGGAGACAGACTCCCCATTCTCTATTTTCAAGTTGCTAAACTCGATGAGATAATAGAGGTGGTCTCTCCTCTATCGCTAATGCTTTATAAAGATGTCATCTAGGGCTTCAATTCGTGCTACTGATCTAGCATGCATTTCTTTGAACCATTTCCTAGCCTGGCCATCTAGGATTTGTACAAAAACCCTAGTCCACACATCTTCCTATTCTATATTAATGTTCTCAGGATAACTGTAAAATGCCTCCAGATGTTCTTCAACTATGAAATCTCCCTCTCCTATGAATTTAGGCATGTACTTCAGATAGTCTCCAGTGGGCATGGCCAAAAGGGGTTTAGGAAAATTTAGGGGAGCATACCTAGCTACCAGTATCCTTTCCATTTTGGTCATCAGAGGGGAAACCAGATTGGAAATGGGTATGGAAAGGGTGGAGGAAGGTAGTACTGATGTAAGTAGTAGCTTAAAAAGTGATGGTGGTAAACTTATCCTAGTGGAGTCACCAAGGATTGGATCTTCACAAGCAGCAGTGCTTGAAGATGTCCAAACCCTAAATTTTTTTGAGGTATTTATAAATTCCTGAGAATTAAGTGTTTCAGCATAAGAAATAATAGTAGAAATATTACTTGAAATACCTGATGTATCTTCCTTTGCAGCACTGCTAGTTTGCCTTAGTGAAGCCTTAGCTCTTCTCAAAATCTCTTCTGGATCTGAAACCGGTGATGCTGATGGCCCCTGAGGGTTTTCTCTAGTACTTGGTCTTTTTGAATCCACCTTATTTCAGTGGATTCACAAGATAGATGATTACAACTAGAATAGTGGCCAGGTTTTGTCTATCATCAAAGCAAGGATCTATGTCGTCTACCAGGGAAGTTGAGCTTCAATATCCTATCCCCGACAACGGTGCCAATTTGTTATCACTCCAGAAAACTCCTCTAGGTTGTAGTTCAAGGATTTTTGGTAACTTAAATGTTTTTATGGTTTTCTAAGTGAATCAAGTTAGGTGACCTATAGGACCTCACACTCTCAAGACATGCATGAAACTCAATCAAGGATAAGGCTTCTAATTACCACTATGAGGAGGTTGACAATATGGTGCAGAGATGGAGAACTTATCATCCTGACAGATTCATACATAAAATGGATATATATAAATGGCTAATCATGATAAGGAAAGCACTTATAATTCAAATCATCAATATGCCAATAGGATTATAGCTATCAGACATCAATTAACCTGAATAAAACCTGAATAACACATTCAAGCATAAGCACAGAATAGACAGAAAATGGAAGCTAAACATATGATAACAAAAGAGCTGATATTAGGTCATGAGAAATATGAGAAGATTGACAATAGCAATGGTCTACAAGTCCCCGAAGTCGAACCCTTTCAATAAAATAAGTCTTAGGCTTTATAGCCTTTACAAGAATATTCAGATCTTGAAAAATTGGATCTGATTTACTAAAAATAGACAAAATAATTGTTTTTGCATAATTAGGTCAAAAAACCCTAATTTAACTACTAGTCTAACTAACTATAGAATTCGTTCACTGTTTGAGCCTTTTGATAACTAAAGTAAGTACTGGAAATCGCTGCCACTAGTTTTCTGCTGGTTAAGTCACTGTTTCACTTTGACAGTTGAGTGTTGGTGACCTTTCTTCTTTTATGTCATAGCAAAACTGAAGCATACCTTCCCTGATGTTTTCTTCAATGTCCTTCATCTTTATACTTTTTCCCTGAGCTATCCAGGTTTTCCAAAAATTGGTCGTTCATGTCAAAATTCAATCCTATGACTCTTTCTCCTTTCGGTGGTTAAGAGGCCAAAATATTGGAATTGTTAGCTGCCAAAAGCGGTGCTATTGATGGCTAATGAACTGCCTCAGCGTCTGCCTAAGCCACTGAAAGCCCTGTTCTTCAAAAATTCTTAAGCTATCTCCAAAAATTTTCATTCAAGTTTGTCTGCTTAGCTTTCTTCTTCAATAGGCTCTATGCTAGGAAGGTTAATAGTAGCCTGTCTTACTTCTGGAGGCTGAAGGTTTACTGCAGCTTCAACTAGGGTTTCCAATGTGAGGTGAGTGTTAGTGCTTAGATTAGCTTCCTTCATCTATAGTCTCTGAAGCCTAATCATTCTATATAGCTTGGTGTTGTCCTTCATGTATCTTAGGGTTTCTTCTTTTCAGCAAGATATACATTCCTCTCATCTCTAGGAAAGAATTGTACAGTTGCTTATTCCTCTTAATCAAAATGTCAGTATTCCTCTTTAGCTCCCTGAGCAAAATTTCCATCTCATACACTCTCCTTAGCAACTGATTTATCTTTTGAGTCTTGGGCTTGCTAGAGGAAGCCTTCTCTCTTGGTTCATATTACTCTTTTGGTGTAGGTAATGGGATTTCTTCAATCTCTGCTACAACTTGCAATGCTAGGTCTGTACATTCCTCTTTCTCCTCTTCTGAATCTGAGTAGGGTAGGTTCAAGATGTTCCCACTGTGTGTTGTAACTTCCTGGCCCTTTTCACTGAAATCCAAGTTTCTTTTGGCCTTCTTGGCTTTGAAGAGGAAGGAGGCTGTTGTGATCTTGCTGGGTATATAGCCCTTCTCTTCCTTTTCCCACTCCTTGGTGTGCTATACTTTTTAGCAGGAAACTTCCCCTTTTCTTCTAGCTACAGGCTTGTTTTAAAACCATTCCAAAATAAGAAATAAGCCCACGCCATATTTCTCCTCTTCAACAATTCTTGGATCAGAAGTTAGTTAAGACCATGATGAGACATTTTTCCAGCAATCTTGGTTGGCTGAGCCTTTACCTGGAGTGCCATTTTTCCCAAGATCTTGTGTAAGTAGAAAGGCAAATTTAGTGGGATTTTCCTTGTCAAGTGGTTCATCATTTTAAAATGGTAAATCATGGCCCTGTTGTATCTCCCTTCACATGTTATGTACAGACCACAATGGCCTTTAGCAGTTGCTGCCACCTCTCTTCTAGCCAGGAGGATGGTACACATTTCTTCCACACCACCCCTCTATGTTCAGGCTTCAGGTAAGATATGAACTCTACATCCTTTGGAATGGTGGTTTTAAACCACTTCTCTCCTGTGCTAGGGAGTTCAGTCACTTTAGTAATTATGGTTTCATCTATCAGGAATTATTCTTTTCCTATGACTTCCTTGGATCCATCGAAAGAGAGAGAAAATGCCTCAGCCACTTGCTGGTGTGAACCTTCAATCTTCTCACAAAACCTATAGCAGCAAGCATCCTTAAAAAATTCATAGAATTATAGATGTGCTTCCAGGTAGCTAATGTCTCCCAGCTCTTTCCTGAGAGTAGTCCCTCCCATATTCATTTGTTAAATGTCTCTCCTGGGTACCTACAACATTCAACTCAAGCTCTATGGAATAGGTTTTTTAGCAGACTACCTCTTAGAGATGGTTTTCTGGTGGTGAGAAATGCGAAATTTGAAGGTGGAGTGTACTGAAGAATGGGCACTGATTATGAGGGATTTCAACTGCATGATTGATGCTTAGGTTGAAGGGTGATGGCTATATTTGATCTTTTTGAGACCCCTTTCCCATCAATCATGTTAAAATCAACTTGGATACCCATTGGGGATTGTCTACAGTTCTTTGGATAGATGGAGGGAGAAGGAGGGTTTCAACTCACATCAGTCCTTATCAGTTTAACAATGATATCCTCACTCATTTCCTCACACCTTGATGAAACCTCATGTCCTTTCAGTGGTTTATCACACCCTTTGATGATCATTGTTTTGCTAACGGGCTCTGATTTGATATGTTGATAACCATTTCTTTATTTTTACCTTTTTGACGGTTAAGGGCCTTTAGGAATTTGTCTACTATCTGCTGAAAACAAGGCTTTCGGTGGCTAATGAAATGCTGACCTTTTCGCTCAAGCCACCGAAACTGTTTTCCGAATGTCGCTGTAGAACTCGGCTTTCGACGGATAGTGGTCTCTTCGGATATCTCGTTTAACCACTGAAATACTGGCCTTTTGGTGGCTAATGAAACATCATAGCTTTCACCTAAGTCACCGAAACCAATTTTTCCCCAACACTTTTTTCTTGCTTTCGGTGGTTAACGCCATTCTTGGACTCTTCACTAAGCTGCTGAACGCAACACTTTTCGGTGGCTAATGAGTTGTTTGAAGTCTCGCCTAAGCCACTGAAAGTGCTTTTACCATTTACTCGATTGAGCCCGCTTTCGGTGGTTAAACTTTATCCTGTGTTAAATTCTTAGCTGCCAAAAGTAAAGCCTTTCAGTGGCTAATGAGTTGCTAAGAACCCCGCCTAGGCCACCAAAAGCTAAAACTTCCAATTTCTTCAACCATAGTAAAACTAGAGACCTTCAATTTGTTAGTCATCTTTGAATTTTTCATAACATGACTCGAATTCTTCATACTATCAAAATAAATTTATTTTGGGAGATAACAAAACTATAGGAGATAGTATATCATTACAATCATGGATAAGATCTATATATGAAAACTGATAAATCAATAGGAGATAGTATATCATCTCAAAAAAGTATAAGATCTACATTTCTCTAACTAGAAAATCGTGTTTGAGTAAATGAAAAAACCTAGCTATAGCAGACAGATACTATTTAACCTTCCTTAATTAAATCTCCTCATTTAATAAGAAAACATGTATAAATTATAGGGAAAAATCAAGAAACCTCAGACCTGCAAGTTGAATCTATTTTAATGGCTGGAAACCCTACACACTCAAATAACTGGCATTAACAAGTACATATATAGTTCTGACCTCTGTTCATATAACCAAATAACTTGGGAACTACCATGTTCCACCCAATGATGACCCAAAACCATTCCTGGTTTCAATCCGCATCCCCCCGAGCTGGTTCCAACATGCAAGTAGCTTAGAGGTCCTAAGGTAAGGCTTCCCTATCTTGGATAAAAGGTTCTGTATAAGTTTGCTTTTTTCTCTTAGGAAAAATGTTCTCCAAGAACTCTCTTGAGAATAATCACGTAGAATTTTGGAATCATCAAAAGATCCCCAAGCCTCTCTTTGGCATGGGTTTTTATAGACAGGGCTTTCAGGACAAGGGGTAGCTAAATCAAGAATAATTTTTCTTTCTTTAAATAACCCTTCTTATTTAATTTTGGTAATTTTAATATTTATTTAAATTTAAGTTACCAACTTTTGACTAGTTCCTACTTTGACTCTTGTAGGTATTTAATATTTAATTAACATTAGTAATAATAATAATATATAGATCCTTTCATTATTATTCATAGTTACCAGTAGTATTACTTGTACTTACTCTTTTATACATATTATGTATAAAATATATATTTATATATATCTTTGTTAACATTTTTACTTTAGGTATTATATAGCATGATCCGTAATCACATGACATTTTTCTTTTAGCTTATATTCACTTATTTATTAAGGCCTTCGGGTAGGGGTTAGTTCAACTAAGTTAGGAAACTATAAACCTCCTTGCATGTTGGATTCCCTCGTATAACATGGTAGTTCTTCAATACTTGATGGGATACCAAAATTTGAAATTTCATTTAATCACTTAAAATTAAGTAAGATTCGATCAATGTTTTATCAAATTCGTTTTCACTCAACATATTAATTTTTTAGTAACTCCTAGCATTTATCTAGATCCGATAATCAACAATAAAAAATAGGGAGCTACAAAATTAGTGCAATTCCAGAGCTCCTCGCTCTACACTAATTCTAGGATGTAGTTGTAGGATACACCTAGGGATACAATGCCCAAGGATCCGATGTTCCATATCTCATGCTCAACATCAACTTGGAATGCTCCAGGGCTTCTGCCCAATACTTCCAATTATTATCTTTTCATGTTCTTTATATATTCGTGCTCAACACAAAGGTTTCATAACTCATGTGCTTCAGAACCTCTCACTCAACACAAACATTTAAAATACTCATGCCGTCCAGATCCTCTTGCTCAATGCAAACCTTAAATACTCATGTGTTCTAGATCTTTTCGCTCAACACAAAACATCAAATACTCATGTGCTTCAGAGCTTCTTGCTCAACACAAACATCTCATCATTTATATGGTTCAGGGTCCATTCCTAACACATGAAATCATATATATATATATATAACATATGCAATTGGCTTACGCCCGATACATCAAATGTCATGTATCCACACCTCTACAAGAGAGAGGACGCGACTATAATGCTATCAACAAGGGGCAATATAGCCCCATAAACATAAATATAAAAATTCATTGAACTTAAACATACACAGATGCATAAATTATTAATATACAACGGAAGTAAAATTCATTTTGACATTCAAGCATTCATCCAATTCACATTTCATTAAATAAATAAATACAGTTGTAGAGATGAAATAGACAAGAATACTTATCTTTAAAGAATCGTGTTCCTCAGCTAGCTATGTCATTGCAACATTCCACCCAACCATAGGCCAATGTGCTCATCAATCTCTCAGCACCACTGCCAGCCCCGAGATGGGAATGATTCCCATAAGAAATAAGGGAACACTAGGAGACTCACACATAGCCAAGGATATATCAAAATTCAACCAAGCCAACAGAGTTGGGTTTACTAGGATACAAAGGAGCTAGAAAGGATGACTGCTAAGCTAGTGAGATCAACCATAGAGCTATGGACACCTGCACTAGATTTAGCTTGGCTTATAAAACATATACACACCCAACACTAGGAAGCATCCCCTTCTCTGCTACACAGTCCCTCAGGGTATGTCTTCCCTTCCAATTCTATTCAGGATATGTAAAGAAGAAATCCAACCCCCTAGCTCTGTCTATGAGGTTCCTTCTCACACTAGGTTAATCAAGCTATTCAGACCACATTTCCCCTCCCAAACTAGTTCAGAAAAAAACAACAGTAACATACATAGCGATTGCAAGTTCAAGGCATGAATAAAAATGAATTGGGAGCCAAGAACGAATTTGCAGATGGGGGAAAATGACCCTCGGAGAGCAATTCGATTTCTAGAAACGCTCTATGCCTTCATGTGGGAAAAATGACTCCCTCAGACCCTAAATTTGTGGATTTGTCCCCCATTGTCCATGCAACACAAAAAACACAAAATTCCCAACCATGGGAATGTAGAAATGACACAAAAATGCCTAGGAGAGATCCCAACCACTGAATTTCAATAGAACCACTTCCTAGCCAATGGAAAAATCAAGAACACTGACCAAAAAGTCCATGGAGAATACCCAGAAGCTCCAAAAACGTGGGGAAAACAACAACATGAATGCATGAGGGAATGGGTAGCAAAAATGGGCATCTACTTGGCTCATAAGTCAAAACACATTTTTCCAAAAATTGGTGCTCTGCCCAATTTGAATTTTGACCTCCATACCTTTTCCATCCCATGCAATAACTAACTCAACCAATTTCTTACAGAATTAAATGATTNCCCTTATCCTTATGGAATCATGCCCCCATATCTTTTAATGTTGCATTGACACAGTTTGTTATGGGTATTTAATTAAATTGAAATTTACATGATGTCCAAAATTATAATGTGCGTGGCTAGCATGAAATACCATCGGCAACGATTTTTAATCCCCAAAATATAAAACACCAAATCGATGGTGGGGATTTTTCCTTTATCTCCATACCATGATTGATTACAATACATACATCATATACATTTTTAATGCAAATGGGGTCAAAACTGGGGTGTTACATTCCCCTCCCCCTTCAACAGCTCTCTCCTCAATACTTTACATAATTGAACAAAAATGCTACACTGGTACTGCCCTCAGTACTTCACAACATTGAACAAAAAAGGATGTGCCAACTACATGGCATCCTCCAGCTCCCACGTAGCCTCTTAAGGACTATAGTGTTCCCATTACACCTTTACCTGCCTTATGGCTCGATTCCGAAGCATTGTGACCTTTCTGTCGAGGATGCCCATTGGCTCACTTTTGAACTTTCCCTTGGGTTCCACCTGAATCAAATCCCAATTCATCACATGGTTAGGATCATGTACATATTTCTTAAGAAAAGAGACATGAAAAACATTATGATCCCTAGTGCTAACAGGCAATGTAAGTCTATATGTAACTAGCCCTATTCTTTCAAGTACTTCAAACAACACAAAATATATAGGTGACATCTTGGCACAAATTCCAAGCTTCAAGGATCTCTTCTTTGCCCTCACTTTATGGTAAACTTGATCCCGAACACTGAACTCTCTTTTCAACCTATGCTTTTCTACATAGCTTTTCTGTCTATCCTAGGCTGCTTTCAGATTCTGCCCGATCTTTACAACTTACTGCTCCATCTCCTTGAGAAATTATGGACCAAGCACAACCCTATTCACTGGATTATCCCAAGTCACTAGTGGCTTACACCTCCTGCCATACAGATCTTCATATGGACTCATCCCCAAGGATGCTTGTTGTTCATTGTTATAAGAAAATTCTACCAAGTGTAAATAATCATCCCACTTTGATGGTTTATCAATCACATACATGTGAAGCATGCCTTCGAGCACCTGGTTAACTATTTTTGTCTTCCCATCACTCTAAGGATGGTAGGCAGTGCTAAAGTTCAACTTGGTACCTAAATATGCAAACAAACCCTTCCAAAAATTGGAAGTGGACTTGACATCTCTGTCAGATACTATTGCCTTAGGCAATCCATGCAATTTGAAAATCTCCTTCATGAAGATATTTGCAATGTCATCAGTCTTATGCATAGAATTAACCAATATAAAATTTATTTCCTTTGTCAACTTGTCCACCACAACCATGATGGAATCATGATGTCTCCAATTCATTGGAAATCCTGTAATAAAATCCATGGAAATAACTTCCAATTTCCATTCTGGTACTGGCAAAGGCTGCAACAAAGTTGTTGCATGTTGATTCTCAACCTTCACCTATTGACATTTCATGCACCTTGAAATATATTGAGCCATGTCTTTTTTCATTCCTGGCCAAAAGTACTGCTTTCTAGTTGTAGCAATTGTCTTTTGATATCCTGGGTGACTAGAATCTGAAGCTTGATGGATCTCATCCATAACAACCCTCCTCAAATATGCTATGTTTGGAATATAAATTCTATTCTTATAAGTAAGAAGTCCATATTCTTCCAATTCATATTGCTCATACTTCTTTTCAAGGCTTTGCTACTGCAACTTGTCCTAGACCTGTGCATAGAATTCATCTTCAGCAACATGATTAACAAATTGCTTCCTCAACTCCAATTGGAAAATGATAATGGATGCCACATGCATTTCCTGCACCTTTTTGCTGAGTGAATCAACTACCTTATTCTCTTTCCCCTTTATGTGCTTGATTTTAAAATCAAAATCACATAAAAAATACAACCATCTTGCTTTCCTAGCATTCATAGTAGGTTGATCAAACAAATACTTTAGACCATAATGGTCTCTCTTTAGATCAAATCTTCTACCCATCAATTAATTCCTCCACATATTGAGATCATGTACTATGGTTGCAAGTTCTAGATCATGAGTGGCATAGTTATTCTCATGTTCCTTCATCTTTCTTGACTCATAATATATCACGTGGTTTTTTCGCATAAGGACTCCTCCAAGATCTTGACCACATGCATCAGTAAACACCACAAAATATTTTTCTGCGTCTACACTATTCAATACTAATCAACTTGTGATAATATTATTCAAATGTTGGAAGCTTTCTTCACACCTCAGTGTCCATTCAAACTTTATCCCCTTCTTTTGCACAAAAGTGACTGGATGTGCAACCTTGGAGAATCCTTCAATGAATCACTTGTAGTATCATGCAAGTCCCATAAAATATCTTACATCTGTGACATTTCTTAGAGTAGGCCAATTCATAATGGCCTCAATCTTCTCAGGGTGTACAAATATGCCCTCATCTAAGATAATGTGACCCAAATAATGAATCCTATCTTTACAGAAGTCACATTTTCTCAACTTGGCATATAGCTTATGCTCCCTAGGAAATTGCAATGTCAATATTATATGTTCTTCATGCTCTTCCTCATTCTTAGAATAAATAAGGATTTCATCAAGGAAGACAAGAAAAAACTTGTCCAAATACCCGCTGAAGACACTATTCATAAGGAACAGAAATGTAGCTGGTGCATTTTTGAGACCAAATGGTATCACTACAAACTCATAATGTCCATACCTTGTCCTAAAGGTTGTCTTATGAATGTATTCATCCTTGATTCTCAATTAATGGTAACCAGACCTCAAGTCAATCTTGGAAAATACTTGTGCTCATCTCATTTGATCAAATATGTCATCAATCCTAGGCAAAGGGTATTTGTTCTTCATAGTGATTTTGTTCAGCTGTGTGTAATCAATACACAACCTGAGTGTACCATGTTTCTTTTTCACAAACAAAACCAGTGCTCCCTAAGGAGACACACTCGTCCTGATATAATTCTTCTCCAACAACGCCTACAGTTGCATCTTTAGCTCTAGCATTTCTGGTGTACTCATTCTGTAGGGTGTCTTAGACACTGGTGCTGCTCTTGGAACAATCTCAATTATGAAATCAATGTCTTTCTTTGGAGGAATCCCTGGAATCTCATTAGGAAACACTTCCCTCAATTCCTACAACAATTTAAAGTCCTCCATCCTTGGAGTTTCATTCTATATTGCCTCCAAAATATGAGCTGCATACAACTAGAAACCTTTCCTACAAAACTTCTTCAATTGCATTGCTAAAATATGCCTCACAGAAATCACCTTTGGGATGCCTCTTACAACTATTGGATTCCCTTCTTCATCCATGCATTCAAAACTTCTTCAATTGCATTGCTAAAATATGCCTCACAGAAATCACCTTTGGGATGCCTCTTACAACTATTGGATTCCCTTCTTCATCCATGCATTCAAAAGTCTTATTATAATAGTCAATATTTACACTGTGATATTCTAACCAATCCATTCCAATGATAACATCATAGGAGCCAAGTGGTAGAACATTCATTTCTACACAAGTGACTAATCCATTCATAACCAATGGACATTTCTCTACCACTTCACTAACCTTTCTCTTAGTTCCAGTGGCTAGCTGCACTAACTAATATTTGCTATGATTTATTTTCTTAAAATAAGAAATCCCCACTACTATAGGAGTAATGTAACTATGAGTAGAACAAGGTTCAATCAAAATAAAAAAATATTTCTCAACAATCTTACCTGCAACTTCAACCACAATTGACTGGTGATCTACCTAGAGGTCCTCCATTGCTGCATAAATCCTAGGGATGGCCCTTGATACCTGACCCACTGTTTCTGATTCTTGAACATTGTAATTTGACCTTGCATTATCATTCTCAAGTGGACAATTCCTGTGCATGTGGGGTTCTCCACATTGGCAACATTGGATAGGTTCTCTATTCTATTGTGGTTCTATGGGATTTTCTCCCACCACTCTGGTTGGCTGCTTCTCAACTTCAGATGGTTGCTTCTGCTGGTTCCTGAAGTTAGAAGGTTTGAAACCGTTCTTCCTTCGGTCAAAATTATCATTCTTTCTGTCCTTCAATGTCCGATGGTAATCAAGTTTTCCTATGCTTTTCCCATAGAAATACTTAGACTTCCTTATTTCTTGTTCCAGATTTCTAGGTTCATAAAATGCAATTATTTCTTTGTCAGACTGAGGTAATCCGCTAAGAAAACGCTGACTTTTCACCTTCTCATCTTTGATGTACCTGACATACCTCAATAGTTCCAAGAACTTATTTGCATACTGTTCCATGGTCTGTTGTCTTAATCTCAGCTCATGGAATTCTTTGATCTTATCATCATAGTACCTATCAGAGAGGTACTTTTTCTTGAAATACTTCTGGAATTGTTTCCACGCAATCTTCCTTTCATTAATCTTCTTCACTTGTATGAAGTGCTCCCACCATATGGATGCTCTTCCAGTAAAATTGAATACGGATACCCTAGCCTTCATATTTCCTGAATAGTCTTGGACTTGGAAATATTTTCTCATCCCAAGAAGCCAAGCTTCCACTTATTGACCATTATTTATATCACCATTCAAGGTAGGTGGCCTTTCCTTCTTAAATTCGTCACGTGAATTGTTTTGGTAGCATCTCTTTCTCTTATTCTCATGAGAAGAAGAACTTGAACCACCAGTGGATACTTCAGAGTTAGATGACCCACTAGGAGATCTCTTTCTTCTTCTAGCAGTGCTCTTACTACCTCTTGATCTTACTGTCTGGTCCCCAGAGTTCATCCTCCTATGAATGTCTATCAAAATTTGCAACATGGCTGTATTTAGCTAATTTTTCTCCTCTTGAGCCTTAACCAAACTTTCATTATTTGCCTTGTAACTGTGCATCTCTACACTTAGGATTGTCATGATGGCTGCAAAATCTAGGGGAGTATCTTGAAACCTCCTCCCATCAAAATTTGTCTCAGCATTTCCAACTCAGAAATCCCCCCCCATAGCATCTTCCTCATACTCATTGGGGTTTTGTGCATCCTCATACACATTGTAGGTTCTCATGGCTTAGCCAAACAAACTTTACCGAACTGCACTATTTGGAATACTTCCTTTGAAGGTGACTATGATTCTGCAAAATGTGTTAATAAATACAATTGTTAGCTTCATAACATTCACAAGAATTTATACATTACTTACCTGCATTGGAAACATCATAGATTGACAACTTTGTAAAAATGCAAAATTTCTTTCACAACATTGATTGGCTTGTGCGGACGACGAGGGTCAAGGGGGCTTGCGCCCTCGTTTTTATTTTTATTTTTGTAAATCTTCAATTTTCATGCAATATGGTACATAAACTCACTGCTATTTTTCATCTTTCAGGCCCCTGCAATCCCACTAAAAAAACCTGCTGAATTTCCCTGTTTCAGAGCAACTTACCCTTTGCACCCAATCAGCGAATTCACCCATTTTCCTTCGACTCGTTGAAAAAATTATCGGGTTTCATCTGATAGGAAACCTTCCATTGTAGAAGAAAACATTCCAACTTTTCTTCCTCTGTTGAGGAAAAATTCCAAGGTTTCTTTTGATTGGCCCCTTCCACCATGTCGAAAAATTTTCTGACTTCCATCCACTGTTGTGGAAGACTTTTTGAGTTTCTTCCACCGTTGCGAAAAAATCTCAGACTTTCCTTTACTAGACCCTTTCCGCGGCATTGAAAAAATTTTCAACTTTATTCCCATTGGCAACTTGCCAAAATTGCTGCCATTGCAGAAAACTTTCGAACTTTCTTCTGGTTGACAAATTGAGCACGCCTTCCGCCGTAGTAGAAAAAATTCAAATTTCCACTCGACGCGTTGTGGCTGAAAGTCCCAAAGTTTTTCGATGTGCATTCGTGGAACTCAGTCGACATATCGAAAAAATTATCAATTTTTTTCCGATTTCAATACATAGAAAAAAAATTTGAATTTTTTTTTCATTTCTTCCCATTGGCTCGACTTAGCTGACACACATTAGCTCACATCTCTATTCCCTGCTGACATGCATCGACTCACTTCAGCAAAGTCAACCAATATGTCCATAAATAGAATTTTTTTTTTTGAATTTTCGTCTTTTGTTCTATCGTCGACAGAATTTGTAGCTTCCATTTAACGTGTATTGGATTGCATCATCTAATCCATGTCGACATCCGTAGGCTCCACTTCAGCTAACTAATCTGACATATGAAAAATCCACACTTAGAAAATTTTCCAAATTTTTTTGTCTGCTCCTTTTCCTTCTGCTGAACACAGAGGTTGATTCCTCCTCTGTTAGCTACTCTTCATGGCCCATTGAGGGCCAATGCTACAACATGGACTCTGATATGACACTATCACGTCCCCACCCCTCTACCAGAGAGAGGAAGTGACTATAATGCTATCAATATAGGGAAATCTAGCCCCAAGAATGTAAATATAAAACTACATTAAACTTAAACATATATAGATGGATAAATTATTAATATACAACAGAAGCAAAATTCATTTCATTCAAGCATTCATCCAATTCACATTTCATTAAATAAATAAATATAGGCGCAGAGATGAAATAGGAAAGAATACTTATCTTGAAAGAAGCTTGTCCAACAACCAGCTACATTGCTACAAAGTTCCACCCAACCATAGTCCAGTGTGCTCATCAATATCTCAACACCACTGCCACCCTCGAGCTGGGCATGATTCCCACAATGAATAAGGGGACACTAGAAGACTCACACATAGGCAAGGATATATCAAAATTCAACCAAGACAACATAGTTGGGTTTATCAGGCTACAAAGGAGATGGAAAGGATGAATGCTAAGCTAGTGAGCTCAACCACAGAGCTATGGATACTTGCACCAAAGCTAGCATGTATTCTAAAACATATACACACCCAACACTAGGAAGCATCCCCTTCTTTGCTACATAGTCCCGCAGGCTCTGCCTTCCCTTCCAGTTCTATTCAGGATGTGCAAAGAAGAAAGCCATCCCCCTAGCTCTGTCTATGAGGTTCCTTCTCACACTAGGTTTATCAAGCTAGTCATACAATATTTCTCATCCCAAACCAATTCAAACCAAAGAATAGCATCATACACAATGATTGCAAGTTCTGGGCATGAAGAAAAATGACTTAGGATTCAGAAAAAAATTTGTAGAAGGGGGAAAATGATCCTGGGAGAGAAATTCAATTTCTAGAAATGCTTTATGGATTCATGTGGGAAAAAGCAACTCCCTTAGACCCTAAATTCATGGATTTGTCCCCCATTCATTTTGCAACAAAGAAAACATGAAATTCCCAACCGTGGAAATGTAGAAACAACACAAAAATGCCCAGCAGAGATCCCAATGACTGAATGCCAACAGAACCACTTCCTAGCTATGGGAAAATGAACAACACTGCAAAAACGTCGATATGGAATGCCCAGGAGCTCAAAAAACGTGGGGAAGACAATGATGTCAATGCATGAGGGAATGGGTATCAAAAATGGGCATTTACTTGGCTCATAACTCAAAATAGGTTTTTCCAAAAATTGATGCTCTGCCCAATTTGAATTTTTACCTCCATACCTTTCCCATCCCATGCAATAACTAACTCAACCAATTTCTGGTAGAATTAAATNCCCCCCCCCCCCCCCGCCTTATTCTTGGGAAATCATGCCCCCATCTCTTTGAATGTTGCATTGACATAGCTAGTTGTGGGTATTTAATTAAATTGCATATTTACATGATGTCCAAAATTATAATGTGCCTGGCTGGCAAGAAATACCATCGGCAACGATTTTTAATCACCGAAACATAAAACACTAAATAGATGGTTGTGATTTTTCCTTTAGCTCCATTCCATGATTGATTACAATATATACATCATATACACTTTTAATGAAAACGGTGTCAAAACTAGGGTGTTACATAAAACAAATCATTGTTTTCATGTGCAGTTGGGTCTTATGCCAAATATACAAAATAAAACATCAAAGAAACAACATAAGCAATGGGGCTTATGCCCATAAGTGTTAGGTCAAATTTCAGGATATTACATCCCTCCCCACTTAGAACAACACCATCCCTGGTGTCCTAGGGACTCAACATGAAATCATGAAACAAGGTGGGGTAAGTCTCTCTCATGGTGGCTTCATTCTCCCAAGTAGACTCATCGGCCACGAAGTGCTTCCATTTCACTTTCAACTGGACTATGGTACGCTTCCTGAGTGCACCTCTCTCATGTCCAGTATACGAAGGGTTTTAGGTACAAACTCCCATTTAGGATCCACCTGTAACAAGGACAAATCAATCACATGTTTATTATCATAAACATATTTCTTTCGTAAGGATGCATGGAAAACATTATGAACTCTTATGTGAGCAGGTAAAGCTATTTCATATGCCACTAGCCCTCTTTTTTCCTTTATCTCAAAGGGTCCAGAAAATCTTGGTGCTAACTTACCACAACTTCCCAATCTTAATGAGATTCTTTTTTATTTTACTTTAAAGTAAACATGGTCACCTATCTAATAATATTTATCTTTTATTTTCTTATATGCGTAACTCTTCTAGAGGTCTTGTGCTTCTTTAAGGTTCAGCTGGACCTTGGTAGCCAATTGTTCTAAGTCCTTTAGTATGTCAGGCCCTAACATGAGCTGATCCACCGAGATATCCCAAGTAACTGGTGTTCTACACTTCCTTCCATAGAGAACCTTGAAGTGACTAATCTTAGTAGAGGTTTGGTATCCGTTGTTATATGCAAACCCTGCAAGATGTAGGTAATCTTCCCACTTACTGGGTCTGTTCATGACATACATCCTAAGCATATCCTCTACAATATGGTTTACCCATTCTATCTACCCATCAGTATGTGAGTGCTAAGAAGTACTAAATTTTAACTATGTCTCTAATCCAAAGAATAATGATCTCCAAAAGTTATCGATAAGCTTTGTACCTCGATCTGAGATGATTTCCTTGGGTATCCCATGCAATTTAAATCTCCTTTAAGAAGATGTCAAAAATGTGTACTTCCTTGTAGGTTGACTTCACTAGAATGAAGTGTGCTTCTTTTGACAACTTGTAGAATACTACAATGATAGAATCATTTTTCTTCATACTCTTTGCTACACCTATGATCAAATCCATACTAACGACCTTCCACTTCCATTCTCGAATGGGTAATGGATGCAGCAACCTCGAAGGATGCTAGTGATCAACTTTGACGACTGACATTCTTGACATTTTGCGATAAACAATGCTATATCGAACTTTAACTTAGACCAGAAAAAGTGTTTCTTTACTGCATATATCATCTTTGGATATCCCAGATTCCTCAAGTAGGATGTCCGATGAAATTCCGTGACTATGCTCCACCTAATGTCCCATCTTTCCGAAAAGTACAATCTTTCTTTGGATCACAACAAGCTTGTTTCATCTACCTTGTACTATTTTTGTTGCTTAAACAACTTTTCCTCTTGGAACTTCTTGAGGATTTTAACATAGACAGGGTCAACTCTATTGGTCGTTCTAACCCTCTCATGTAAATTCAAATCAGTTTGACTTAAAGTCGCCTCATATATCATATGAGCTTGTTGGATTAAAGCATCACAAATTTTGTTCTCCTTTCCCTTTATATTCTTTAGCTCGAGATGGTACTTGCTAAGGAAATCCAACCATCTGGCCTGTGTGGAATTTTGGATCTGGTTGATCAAATAAATACTTCAGAGTCATATTGTTTGTTTTCAGAAGAAATTTCTTCCCCATGAGGTAGTGCCTCCACATATTCAAGGTGTGGATGATGGATGTTAACTCAATATCATGTGTAGGGTAGTTTCGTTCGTGTTCTTTTAACTTCAACGATTCATAATAGATTGTGGAATCATTCTATAAGAGGACTCCTACTAGCCCTTCCTTACTTGCATCTAGGCAAACAACGAAATCCCCATCGGGATCCGCAATTTGTAGTGTTGGTGCAGTCATCAAAAGTTGTTTGACATTCTGAAAAATTTCCTCGCTCTTAGTTTTCCATAAGAACTTGTTCTCCTTCTTTTGAAAAGTGGTCATGGGACAAGCTATCATTGAAAATTTCTCAATGAACTTTTGGTACTAACCAGCTAATCCCAAAAAGGACCTAATGTCGGTGACACCAGTGGGGGTAGGCCAATCATCTATGGATTTAATCTTTTTCAGGTCCATATCTATCCTCTTTCTTGTAAACGATGTGACCCAAGTACTGTATCTATGGTTTTTAAAAATCACATTTACTAAACTTGGCATAGATCTCGTGTTCCCTTGACACCGGTAGCGCTATGCAGAGATGATCCTCGTGTTCCTCTTTACTCTTAGAGTACACTAGGATTTCATTTATAAACACCAAAACAAATTTATCCAGGTATTTACTAAAGATATTGTTCATCATACACATAAATTTTGTGGGTGCATTGGTCAACCCAAATGGAACTACTACAAACTCATAGTGGTTGTACCTCGTACGAAAGGTAGTTTTATGAATATCGTGGTCGCAAATCTATACTTGATGGTACCTAGATCGCGGGTCGATATTCGAAAGGATATTGGATTCTCCTACTTGATCGAACAAATAATTGATCCTAGGGAGTGGGTATTGGTTCTTGATGGTCATCTTGTTATGTTGGCAGTAATCAATGCACATTCACATTGTACCGTCCTTTTTTTATGAAGAGTATCGATGCTTCTCAAGGATACAGGATCGGTTGGATATAACCCTTCTCAATCAACTACTGCAACTGCAATTGAGTTCCACCAAGTCTAGTGAACTCATGCGGTAAGGGGATTTTGAAGCTGGAACTGACCCTGGTGTTAGTTCTATGGAAAAATCTAGGTCTCATTTCAGCGGTAATCCTAGTACCTCCTTCACAAATACATCCATGAAGTCAACAAGAACTGGAAAATCCTCGATATGTTATTCTCTTTCACATTCTATGTCCTTGATGTTCACTACAAATAGTTTATAGCCTTTACTAACACACTTCTTTTCTTGTAAAGTGGATATCTACCTTACAAAAACTTTATTATGCGTGCCTTGAATGTTTACCTAATTCCCTTGGCTACCTGTACACAAGGTTGACTTCTGTAAACAATCGAGCATGACATGGTGTTGTTCCAACCAGTCCATGCTGATACGTATATCATACAATCCTAAGGGTAGGATATTTAGGTTTATTCTAGCAGGAAAACCATTCAGGTTTACCTCACAATATCTAACTATTTCATAAACCTTTTGTTTTGTATCCATGGGTAATTACACCATCCAAGGTTTCTCATGTTTAACATTGTCCAATTTACACACATCAACAATTTTAAGAGATACATAGCTTCGGCAAGCACCATGGTCAATTAATACTGAAATATGAGTGTTAGAAACCTTACCTTCTATCTCAACCATCGTATTCTGATGGTATTCTTCTCGGCCATCCAAGCCTGCATAAATCCACGGTGTTCCAGCTATGTCCTCTACCATTGGTTCTTCTTGTATGTTGTGCAAGAATTCATTGGTCTTGTTCTTATAGTCTCAGGGATAATGGGGCCCTTGGAATTTTTGGAATCAATTAGAGGAAATTTCAACTGAAAATGGGCTTCCTGAGATAAATTATAAAAAAATAGTTAAAATAATAAAATAATATTTATTAATTTTTTAAGAAGAAAAAAAAACTACTTTTTTGTTCGTATTTTCGACATATCTCTGTGTGTTTTTACTCAAATTTCGATCGGGATATCTCGTTGGAAGTGAAATTAGATTCCAAATCTGACGAGTACCCACTCCCCATACTTTTTGTGGACTTCCCTACCCCGAAAATAAGAAATACCTGAAAATATGAACAAAAAAGTAGTTTTTTATGATACCTATTCTTAAATGAGGGTTTGGATGGGGATATTAATCCAAAATCACATTGTTGAGGTTTGGACTATATGCATGTGCATAAAAATTTCATCGATGGTAGTGTACATGGTGGTGTAGTTAATACTCCTTGTGATGGGGGGAATCGAACCCTAATCTTGGGTATTTTGTTGTTTGGGTTTCATTTGGTTTTTTTATGTGGTGGTATGCATGGTTTGGATTCTAGGTTCTACATGGTTTTAAAGGAACCAAAAACTCCTATGAAGTAGAAAACAACATAATTTTATATGGCTTCCAGATGATCTGATGATGTAAACAAGAGAAAAGAAGAACCTCCCAAGCATGTGCTTCTCTTATTGTGGTGTTGAAGCACCCACCACATTGCTCCATACCTCCTATGCTGGATTTGTTTCTACTACAAACTTGCTCTAGAAATAGTTTGGGATGCAAAGAAATCCTTGGGGATTGAATTTTGTGTCATGATGTTCATTTGGCGAGGTTTAATATTAGGTGTGTATAATGCAGCCCCAAGATACGAAGGATACCAAGGACCTTGATTCACCACAACATTCCATAAAATAAAAAATAGCCACATAAGAAATTTATTCATAAGAACTTCCACATTCTCCACCAATACCCTATTTACTTATAAGAACTTACAACATGCATAGTGGTCACTTCTTCATAACATGCACCAGATAACATTTCAAACAATTTAGAAAGAGAGGAAGAGGGTAGAGTATAAAGTGAGGAAACCTCCTCTTTTTGGGAATTGTTTGGCTCAAGAACTTCTTGCTCTCCACTTTTTGATGGTTGTTTCCTTGAAGATTCCACCATGCCCATATTTTTGTCAATTTGTTCCTAGGTCTAAACTTGTTATGCCAAAATCTTGTTACCATCATTTGATAAGACATTTGGACATACCTACTTGCCCTGAATCCTAACTTCTGGAGTGGAAAATCATATTATTTTCAATCTTTGCATACAAATTCCCAACACTGTGCTTTACCCTTTATCCATAAGCGGTACCCTTGTTTGCATCGCCCATCACATGTTTCCCACAAGTGGTGCCACTACTTATGGCCCTTAGTCCATAAGCCATTATTACCAGAACCGCTCTGTCACTGAAGGAGAAACGCGGTACCCTAGGTAAAAAGGGAAAAAGAGAAGCTTCTCGAGGCTTCTAGATGATAAGCCTTGAGATATCCCTTATCCCTACTATAGTGGGCCATTTGAGCTCAATATCCCCCATCTTAGGATCTTGGAGGCCACCTCACCCACAATTCTCTCAACCTACCCTATCCATCTAGCCTTATAAATACAAGCCTATGGCCATGGTTGAGGGGGAGAACTCTTAAGGCATTGTTATGCTGTTGGATTGATCACTTGGTCCATATCATTGGAGAGCACAGAGAGAGATAGAGTTGGAGCTTATGGGGATGAGAATGCTTGGTTTCATGGAGATGCATGTCAACACTAAGGCTTGGTTGTAAACTTCTTCATATTTTTATAATGCAAGTTGATTTCTGTCCCACATATATTGTTGATGTTTGATTTCAGATGTATGTTGTTAGATTCCTTATTCACTAGCATAGATTAGTAGATCATATTCTGGTTGCTTTGATCTATTTCATGTTGAACTCATTGTAGGTACACAGGAGGACTATCAAAGCCTTGTATTCCAAATATCTACAACATCTAGGGAGAGTCTTTAACCTCTGTCTTCTATTTGTTCTGGATCTGAACCATTAAGACCAGTGGAACACCTTGCTGTCCATAGGAGGTGAAATATTCCTGATAACAAATCTGGCGACTCTGCCGGGGAATGAAGTTATGTATCAGTCATTTTGATCTTCCTCAATCTGCAACTCTTGTCCGAATCTAGGCTCCTTCTTCAACACTCTTTAGTTAGATCTACTCTTTGACTGACTCCGTTTGGGTTTGAAACCTCCAGATCTATTCAGATCTGAGTCATTTCAGTCTTTTATGTTCTATTTCCATACTCAATTCAATAGTATTTGCCTTGATCTAGTCTGTTTTTGATTTGATCCATTGTTCTTCTCTTGTTTTGGTCATCTACAGGGAACCGTTCCCATGCTGTGTACGAGAAGTAGTGCCTCCTCCTGAACAAAATGGATAGGACGTGGTGCCACCACCTCTAACCTGTTGGAAAGAAGTGGTGCTATCAAGGAAACACTCTGTCAAAATTTGAGAAGTGCGGTGCCAGGTAGGCATTATTCCAAAGCCTTTTTTCCTTATTTTTCTTTGTAAAAATTTGGATTTTTTTGCTTTCAGTTCTACATGTCAGACTTGTGTTACTGAATCTGATGCTTATGGTTTGTGATTTTATGGTTTAAGATTGATTTGAGTGTAATTTCAAAAGTTTCATTAAGTCTTTTGATTGTTCATCTACTTCTATGCTTGTTGGTTGTGTTTACGAAAGAGTTTTTTATTTTCTGAAAAGCTTAGGGTGTTATTTGAAACCTCTTTTCATTTATGCTACATAGATTGAAAGAAGAATACTAGATTAGCTTCTAGGTTTCATTTCTTATTTGCATAGTAAACTTCGTTTTCCTTCCTTTAAAAAAGAAAAGTTTTGACTGAGACTAGGATATCATCATTGAGCATTGGACATCGGTTTTCTGATTAGATTTGCAAGCTTTCAGGACCTTTATGATCTTTCGTCTCTCATGCATTTAGAGCTATCTCAATAAAAATAAAAATAAATGGTAGTTTTAAGTTAGATTTGCTTATGTTTGAGAAATTTGAGAAAATAGAGTGCATTTGCATATAGGTGTGCTTCTTGTTTTTCTTTTAGGAAAAGAGATTCTTCCCCTTTTCATTTTCTTTTGGAAAGAAGAAATCAGTTTGGAAAAGTGATTGCTTGTCTTTGATTTGATGTTCATGACTGTTGTGTGGAAGTATTTTTGGTTTTTGAAACAAAAGGAAAACACTCTCTTTCCCTCCCGTAAGTAGGCATACTGAATGGTAAAGTGAATATCTTGCACCTACATACTGCATGGTTTTACTTTTCTATCAAAACATCATGCATTCGCCTAACTGTACAAGTTAAAATTAATAGTATTTATAGGTTAAAATTTACATAGTAACTTGAGTGATAGGTTAGAGACGTGTTCGGTCATCGTTAAGTGTAGGAGCTGTCGTTATTTGTCAGCATTACATTTTTGGACTCGCGTGGCTCTTCCACGTATCGTTGGTATATTGAACGACCTTTCACCTACCCTTGAGGTATATAGAAAGGTACTTCACGTACTCGATTGTATATCAGAAGGCCCCTTGTGTACGGTTATGCATTAGACAACACTACTACAGATTAAAGCTCCCACGTACCTTGAGTATATCCAGAGACCCCAGTAGGGTGCCTTATCTATCTGAGAAAATCCTTTTGGCCGTCTTGTTTGGAGCCATACACTGAAAACAACATTCAAGGAGATTAATACACACGTACCCTCGAAGTATATCATGAGTGGCACCTTCTTGACAATCCTAGTGAGAGACCTGACTTTTTGAAATCCTCCTATCATTTTAAGTGTGCTTGTTTTAACCTATAGCTTGTGTAGGAAAATTTTTTTTGGTGTGTTTTATAGATTTTTAGACCCTAGGTTAGTTAGGAACTGTACAAACTAGCTGAGTTAAGACAGTCCAGAAGAGTACGAGGCTTGCCACCTAATTTTATTCCTGGTTCAGGAGAAAATCCTATGGAAGCTATTGACTAAGGAGCTGCTACCACCTCCCAAGTGGGAGACAATTTGGTTGTGGAAAGTGGAGGACCATATTCTTGACACTTGCCTCCCTTGGTCCAATAGCCTTGTCGGGGACATTTCTCGTTCCAATCTCCCATGGAAGGACGTGTTGATGATATTGCTCACCCGAATTTTGGTCACAATGCTCAATTTTGGGAAACCGTTGTAGGTCAAGCCATTGCTTCATTTGGCACCCATGGAATCTCTTCTAAAATTGAAGAAGAACGTAGGCAGTACCATTCTACCATTCTCCGTGCAAAGGAGATTGATAAGCAAATTGATGACATTCTAGGACTAACTCTACCAAGATCCACATCTATTCCTAGGGGATATCATTCACTTGCTAAATCTATGAGATGCACTAAATGGATTATAGATCGTCCATTAACGCCCCACAACCCAGGTCAAGATACCAACCCTACCACCTCTCATGTTATATCTATACCTAATCTTCCTAGGTCTTCGGTACCTGAGATTCAATATTCAATTTCTGTTTTGCTTACACCTTCTAGTGTCGGGGGGCAACCTTCAGCATGACCTACGTTATCTGACACCGAAATTTTTACTAGTCAAAGGAAGACCTCTAACATAGAACCATATATAGTTTATGTCCTTCCCATCCATTCCAATGTGGTTAATCCCCCATCCAGTTCAGGTCAACCCTCCCGGGCTCAACCTCTAACCATTAAATCATCTAGAGGTTATGGTTATCAAATACATGTAGGTAATATTAATTATCCACCCAATTATATAGGAATTCCATACCCTAGTAATACTTTTATGCCATGGGCGCAACCCAACTGGTCTTACATGCCAGCCATGGGAGCGATACCTATATATACTATCGGAGGTGCCGGAGGACCCCCTTATGGAGGTCCTCCCGCTGGGGGGCCTAATGGTCTTGGAGGATTTGGAAACTTTCCTCCTTATGGTCATGATGTCCCTAGTGGTCTTGGGGGACCTGGTGGATTTCCTCCTTCTGACCGTGGAGGGTCTGATGACCCTCCTCCTAGTGGTTCCGGTGACTCTGGAGGTTTACCTCCTCCTGGTGGCCCTGGAGGGTCTAGTGGTCCACCTCCTAGTGGTCTTGGTGGTATTGGTGGTCCTGGTGGCCCTGGTGGTCCTCCTCCTAGAGGCCCTGGTGGTCCTAGTAGTCCTGATCCTGGAAATCAACCCCCTACGGGCAGATCTTCCGATAGTTCTTTGTCACAACAACCTGTTTATCAGCCCACTTATGGTCCTACTGGTAATTATATTCCATATCAATATTACCAGTATGTTCAACCAAACCGATAGTTAACCTTCCTAGAAACTTTGGACTTACATGATCTATCCAAGTTGATTAATGACCCCATTTGACACAATCCCTCATGGCCACCCATTCCGGTAAAGTTACCATCAGACATCTTGAAATTTGATGGGAAACAAGGAGACGATCTGAAGAACCATGTGATGACATTTCATTTGTGGTGTTCTTTGAACTCCCTCATGGATGAATCCATTTGGTTACGACTCTTTCAGCGAACTTTAACCGGTACAGCTGTGAAGTGGTACATTGAACTCCCACAACATTTGTTTGTGGATTTTGGCTCGTTGGCAACCGTGTTTCTTACACACTTTTAGCTCCCTATTCGTTATGAAATGGGTACTGATATTTTAACCTCTCTACGATAGAACACCTCCACCCACATTTATGATCATATTCATGAGTGGAGAAGGAAAAGAAGGATTATTAAGGCCCCTATTCCAGATCACTTACTAGCTGATTGGTTCACCAAATCCTTGTTGCCTCCTATTGCCCGAGATGTGGTTATGGGTGGTGTCGTTACTAAAGAGCAGGATATTAGTCAGGCTCAGTACCTAGACTTGGTTTATTCCCAGTCTAGCATTCTTTATGACCTGATCCCTGAAGCTCGTTGCCCCAGCCCAGATCCTACCAAGCCACCAGTAGAAGTACTTATTGATGGGATTGTTGGTTCAATCCAGTCCCCATCAATGGTGAAAATTTCTAAGCAAAACCAAACTACCCCATGTACTCCTTTGAATCCTAAGGTTTCCGCCGAGGTCAATTCCATTCAAAGTACTCAAACCTTGGGTAGTAAAAAGAAAGGTAGAAATCGAAATAAAAACCTGGAGACCAGCCAAAGACGCCATGACCAAACAACGGTGATAACAACAAAGGGAAAATAAAAGAAAAATATCCTTGTCTGATATGCGGTGGTGACCATTTTTCAAAGGAGTGTCCTCGTCAAGATGAAATCTCCCAATTTTTGAAGTCCAATACTACACCTGCAGTACTTACAAATCCTTTTCCCTCTCAACAACAACTAATAGACCACATGTCTAATCAGGGTAATTCTAGTTCGTCAGAGGAAATTCATATGATGTCCTCAGATACCATCCATCTACAAACTCAGAGTCAGAATTATGATAAACCTGTAGATAAAAATGAAGATCATTTGTCTTCAGGGAAAGCCCCTTCTACTAGTTCTCCTGAGTCCTCGTCTAATGTCCCCTTGTCTATCGAGAAGCCTACTCTCGACATGATTTTGCGCCCACCTAAGAGTACTCTTCAGAAGGCAGTATTTAATCCCAATTCCCAAGAAGCTCGATTTTATAATGTGGTTGAAGATCTCACTCAGACACCTTGTGCAATATCTACCCTAGAAGTACTCTAAAGTTTCCCTACACAGCGCAAAAACCTGTTGACTGCACTAGGAACTCTAGACCTGAATAACACCAACTTGATCCATTTCAATGTTGAGAACTATAAGTCTAGGTTACCACATAAACTTGGTTTTCAATTCATTACGAAAGTGACTGGCAAGAAATTTTTTCGAACAATCCTAGATGAAGGAGCTTCGACCTCCATTCTATCTCTGTCTTGTTGGAAAGCCTTTGGCTCTCCTGAGATTGTAACATCTCCTATGACCCTTAAAGCCTTTGACAGACATGGTTTCCATCCCCATGGTATGATATCATCCCTTGCAGTTGAGCTCGGGGGAAAAACTGTTTTCATCCAAGTAGAAGTGGTAGATTCCCCTTTAGATTACAATATCCTTCTAGGACGAAATTGGTTCTATTCCATGATTGCTGTTACTGCAACAGTATTTTGAACTGTCCAATTTCCACATTTGGGGAGAATCATCACTATTGACTAGCTTGATTTTTGTATTTCAGATGTTACTACCTCCACAGCTAATAACATGCCCATGTTAGGCCAGTCCCCTCCTCCTTATCAGTCAATTGGGGTAGGTGTGTTGAAGGATTTTTCTGTCATGGGAGTTTTTCCATCCACTCCTCCTAGCACGGATTCCGAATCAGTTCATGTGATCACTTCATTTGATTGTGAGCCTAAGGGAAAACATGTTGTTGAGTCTACCTCGTTAAGTCCTCACAAATCTATGTATGACGCCATTCAAATCTCTTTTGATGATCACATTGATGACCTTCATCTACTGGCTTCAGATCCCTACCATTTGTCGTATTGGTTAGAACCTTCTCTTCCCACTATGGATTATCTCACTGAGAATTTTCCTTTCGATGAGTCCATCATTGAGATCATGAGCATGGATGAGTCCTTTTGGGAGGATCACCATCATAGATCCATGTTCCTCCTCAACACCAGTTTGGTTAACCATGATTTTGCATCCTTCTTTCCTACTGATATTGTCGACGTTCCCCAAAGTCCTATATTGTTGCAACATATAGATTCTAAAGGAAACCTTTGCAACATTACTCAGATGAACCTGATTAACATATCAGCCAAGCCTAATGTTATTGAGCATGTTCATGTTGGGCAGAACTACTCCACAGATGAATCTGAAGCCTATAAGGCACTTTTTAAAGAATTCTGTGATATTTTTTTCCTTGTCCTATGAAGAGATGTCAGGGATCGACCCTTCCATTGTGGTCCATGAGATTAAAACTTATCCCTCAGCCAAACTTTTCAGGAAAAAACTTAGGCAAGTCCATCCTTGGAAGGTTGCAACTATAAAAGCTGAAATTGAGAAGCGTCTGAAAGCTGGGTTTATTTATCCTGTACCCTTGATGGAATGGGTATCAAACATTGTCCCTGTCAATAAAAAGAAGGGCACCATTAGAGTCTGTATTGACTTTAGGGATATGAATAAATCTTGTCCCAAGGACAACTTTCCTACCCCGCATATCAATCAGATTATTGAAAACTGTGCTGGTAATGTCATATTTTCATTCATGGATGGATTTTTCAACTATAATCAGATTTAGATATTACCCTCCGATCAGCATAAGACGGCATTCATTTTCCCATGGGGAACCTTTGCATATAAGAAGTTACCATTTGCCTTGAAAAATGCTAGATCTACGTTCCAGCATGCGATGTCCTATGCGTTTCACGATGTCAAACACATCGTTGAACCGTACCTTGATGACCTCCCTGCTCATTCTCAGTGACGGGAGGACCACCCTGGTCATCTTAGAGATATATTCCTGAGATGTCGTCATTATAATATATGGCACAACCCATATAAATGTGTTTTTTACGTCGAGACAGGGTGTCTACTAGGTTTTGTGGTATCCAAATATGGTATCCAGATAGATCCTTTAAAATTTTCCACCATTCTTGATCTACTAGCCCCAACCATTCTCTTGGAACTGCAAAGTTTGCAGGGGAAGGCAAACTTTATCTGTCTTTTCGTGTGTAATTTTGTAGAGAAAACACATGGTTATTTGCTTCTCCTTCAGAAGAACACTCCATTCTTCTGGGATGACCAGGCCCAATGCGCCTTTGATAATCTTAAGCACGCTCTGACTCATTCACCCATGATACACCCCCCTGATTATTCAAAGGACATTCTCTGGTACATTGCTACCTCTACTACTACCATCGCTATGGTTTTAGCATAGGAAAATATCCACGGTCAGGAGCACGTGATTTATTACACCAGTAAGAATCTCTTGGATTCTGAAATTGATTATTCATGTGTGGAAAAGTTAGCACTGGCCACGGTCATTGCTGTACAAAATTTCTATCATTACATTCTGCTCCACACCACCACTGTATTAGCAGACTAGAACCCGATGTACTACATCCTGACTTGCCAGGTGCTCAAGGGCAAGTACTCTCATTGGATTGTCATCCTTCAAGAGTTAGATCTAGAGTTTTCCAAGGGTACACCAAAGAAATCCTTGGTCTTTGCAGATCTTATGTGTGACCTTCCCTATGCTTTGATGGAATCTAAGCCCAGTGATTCATTTCTGGATGAATTCCTATTCCTGATAAGCACTACTGATACTTGGTATGGAGATTTGCTAATATATCTCTAGACATAACATTTTTAGTTGCATCTATCACACGATGATTGCCATCGTATCCGTCACCATGTGAAATATTATCTCACCTTGAATGATACTTTGTATAGACGTGGGATCAAATATATTCTCTAACGATGTCTCACTCATGAGGAGGCTGAACTTGTGTTAAATGATTGCCATTCTGGATCATGTGGTGGTCATTTATCTGGGATGGCTGCAGCCCAGAAAATACTTCATGCTGGCTATTTTTGGCCTTTAATCTTAAAATATTGTCATGAGGCTATTAAGAAATGCCCACCTTGTCAACACTTTTATCCTAAAAAGCGCACCCATCCCGCTCTGCTACACCTCGTCAGTAGTGTTGGCCCATTCGCCAAATTGGGGATTGGATTCATGCATTGTAATCCTACCTTAGTCGAGGGGCATGGTTACATCATCGTAGCCGTGGATTATTTTACTAAATGGGCTGAGGCCATGCCTAGATATGCAGAAGATGGTAAGACTGCTGCCCTCTTCTTGGCCAATCATATCATAGCTAGATTTGGAGTTTCGCAGTCCATCATTACTGATCACGGATACCATTTCTGTAATCATATGATGGAGGAAATGAGTTCCAAGCTAGGGTTTCGCCATGAAAACTCTACGCCATATTATATACAAGCTAATGGTTAGGTAGAGGCCATTAACGAAGTTTTAAAAAATATGCTTCGTCGGATGGTTGGAGATCATAAATCCAATTGGCACCACATTATTTTCTCCACTCTCTGGGCTTATCGGACTTCTATGAAAACAACTACTGGTTTCACGCCATATCAGCTTGTCTATGGACTTGAAGCTGTCTTACCCATCCAATGTCAGATTTCATATTTACAACTTGTCGTTGAATTTCTCCCAGACACTTCCACAGAGGAAGAAAGATTTGTATACTTGAGTAACATTTATGAGACTCGTAGAGATGCTTCCTTGGCTAATGAGGCACATAAGAAACGTGTCAAAGAGTAGTATGATAAATCCATTCGGCCTTGTGTCTTTAATGAGGGTGACCTAGTATTAACCTATGATCAGAGATATGACAAACTAGCGAAGGGTAAGTTCGAATCCATGTGGTATGAACCTTTCGTTATTTCCAAGGTGTTAGAGAAAGGATCTTACGAGCTCGTTGATTATGATGGGATCCCTTTGGGGAAACCTCGCAATGCCAGTTGTACCTGAAAAGGTACTATGCCTAGGTTTTCTTGGGTAGTATCTTGTATATATGTATATTTATTGGCTTTCAGTGTGCCTTTAGTATTTTCAATATGGTTTTGAGATTCATGTCCACATCTGTTTAGACCATGTTTTGGTCATGCAGATGGCTTTCTATGGTTTTGCTAATAGTGCTTGCCGCCACACCTTGAATCTCGCATCGGTTGCTTGGGTTCTCTATTCCCTAGTTGAAGATCTGGTTAGTTCAGGAGAAGTTTGTATAGGTCCCGCTACTAATAACATCGCCGAGTATGAAGCAGTCATCGGTATTTTGACTTAAGCTACCTCCCAGGATGTTCATGATCTAGTAGTCTTGATGGACTCACAACTCGTGGTTCACCATTTGAACCATGTCTACACCATTAGGAACTTGGTACTTCTCTTCCTATTCTGGAGAGTGCGTTTTCTAGAAAGATAATTTGAAACTATTACTTATAGGCATATCCCTAGGGAACATAACGTAGTAACTGAATCATTGGATAACTACATCCTAGACTAGCATATTGTCCATTCATGATGGTAAATCAAACATGGTCCATTGTAAATAAACATTTTGAGACACGTAGAACTCATAGAAAAGCATTTTCCATTTGAAACATATAAACACCATGTAAAATTCTGTATATATATATATGAAAAGTTTACAAAAAATAGGTCCCGAGACCTCCTCTAAAGCACGTAGGATTTCAGGAAAAGTCATCATACAAAATCCTGAAGCTATCAGCTTTCAATACACATCTCATACACTAGTGGTGCTCATGATAGCACATCATTGTTCGAGCCACCCTGTGTAGTAGCCTACTGAATCAGCCCAGGTACTCCCACTGTGGATCTCTGATATTTCATTAGGAGATCATCTATGTCAGCATCTGGGATGTCCAGAGTCAACCTCTCTAGGTTCTCTTCCAGCTCTCCAGTGATATCATCACCCTGTGGTACAAAGTGAGCTCCCGCTCATCTATCTAATGGAGATGTTCGTCCATGGCACGCTACTCCAACAACTGCATGAGAATATCTAGGTCTCGTCACTTAACATAAAAAATATAAAACATAAAATACATAAAAAAAATTCATCCATTTTAGGGTTTCTTGGTTCTTACCGATGTCACCCCATTTCCTTCCAGGTGGGAGTGGTAGGTCTGGATCTCCTGTGAATTTCATGTCTGCATAAGCATAGTCCTCAACCACGAGGATCTGATCCCATAGCCATCTGAAGAATGGATCACCAAAATTCACTCTTCCCCTACCTGCTCCTGCACGATCCATGACCTAGACCCACCTTAGCCTATGGGGGTCCCATTCTCTCAGACTCCGAAAGGTCACCTGTGGCCTTATTTTTGGAACTCGCTCGAAGAAGAAGCACGCTAAGATGGAACCAAAGCCAAATTGCTTATGCTTTCCTTGTCGACACTTAGTCATCTAATCCTTGAAGATTGGAAGCATTTCTTCTACCCAGTTGAACACCGTGGGTGCCATAGCCTCTATGGCATACACCATGTGTGCCCTGGAAGCCTGGTGCACACCCAAAATCCCAGCCACGTCTGCATGGTAAACAAGATGGTCCATAGAGCCCTATTTGTCACTACTTTGATGGGGATCTTCTTCCCCGATGTACCTATTCCCGGTGCATAGTGCTGATCTATAAGCTCTCTAGTAGTAATGTCCCCACCACGGGAACCTGTCAATGAGATAGGGGCGCCCCATCTCAATAGACTAGTCAGGAAGTAGATATCCTCTACCTCCACTGTAAGTATGTGTGCCCACACCTAGAAGTAATGTTGCTCTAGATTCCACATGTGTAGCATGTGTTCCAGTAGCCATTCATGCGACACCATGCTTGGGGTCTGGAAGAACTTCAAGAGCCCACAATCCTGTAATGCAGCTATACAGCCCGCATTTTGCTCAGTAGCAACATCCTTATTGTCATGAGTTCTTTCCTTCCATATCACCATGTTTTGAGTGATCTAGACCTGCCAAAAAAAACAATGGTATGCATTAGAATCCTCCTTAAATCATTAATAATGAAAAGAATGAGGTTATTTTTCCCATACCATTTGTTTAGCTTATCCACGGTCGGCACCGCCCATGCCCTGTTGGAGACAGGTAGTGGCATCGCCTGTCCACTATATTATCGAAACAATTCTAGGGTGGAACCATGTATCCTGCAAGGGGTACCTGCGGTGCCTGCATTATGAGTTTTAGGGATCTCCATTTAAGCCTAAAACCCCACCAAACCTCAAAATAGATACTATGAAATGAAAGATAAGGGTCTTAGCTATTACTTGCAATTGATGATGCTGAAAATGGATATTGGAAACTCTCGGTATCGGCTGTGGAATATCTGACTAAGAAAATGCTCCATGTGCTCTCTGCTAAAGGTAAATAGTGAAATGGCTTGATTTTTTACTATTTACTTGACTTATATAGGCATTTTTGGGTCTGACTTACTATAGTTTTGATGTAAAATCATATTTTGGTCAAAATTTATCTTTCATAATTCCTAATGCTAGTTATAAATGCATTTAACACTTCTTTTTGAGACTATTGCAGGATAGGAGAACTTTAGCAAAAAGCTTTGAAACTTTGTTTATGGCTTTTTCATACTTTTATAAAATGGAAAAGGTCAATGAGAGTTTATTGCGACACTTTGATCATGCTCTTTAAACCTAGTATCAAAGGTCCAATTCCATTTTCAAATATTTCCAGGCTCATAAAATTCGACATTGTGTAAAGAAACATTATGGAGTCTTCTTTTCACATCTTTTTTCAGACTCCTTAAACATGAAAAGATAGTCGAGTCCATTTTTTAATCTTTCCAGGCTCGTAAAAAGTTACATTGTGTAAACAAAACTTATGGAGTCCTCTTTAAACTCTTTTTAGGCTCCCTAAATATGAAAAAAATTTCGAGTACTTGTCTTCTTCATACTCGTAAAATTATTTGAAGAATCGTCCTTTCGATGGTAGGTTATCTCTTTTTTGGTTCGAATAGGACTATTTACGAAAACGCAACACTCCAGCTAATCATGATTGGAAGAGTTCTCTAAGGTATGATTTTATAATTTTTTGGGCCTTAGAGACTAAATCATACGAAAAAGGACCTTTTGGAGTCTTCTTTCATATTCGTTCAGACTCTCTAAATATGAACGATACCGAGTTTTCTTTCAGTGGACTTTTTAAATTTAACATTGAGATACCTGTTTTGGGATCAAACCCCTCCTCTCTTAGGTCCGTAAAAAATATGAGTCTGGACTTGTCTTTCGACAATATATATCGAGTGTTTGTTAACCTCTTTGAACTCGTAAAACCAAAAAGAGGCACTCATCAATCATGATGGGGGAAATGGGAAGGGAATCATTTTGCAAATAATGGTAGTTGTTTGGCATTACCTTTGAACATGGCACTTGTAGACACAATCATGTCAGTCAATTGGGTATTCAACTGATCTCCATGATGATCCACTTTCATGAGTCATGTCACTCCTTTGATTCTTTCAAAAGAATGCATTGTCCATTGTCGCATTGTGTGTCGGTCCCATCTAGTCATGCTACCAAGTTTTTTGTCGTGTCGCCCGATGTTCAAAGGGGATTTGAAGAAGTGTCACCTATGTAGTCTACAAAGTCCTTGTGTCAGTGTCTTTGAGTTAGTCATATGGTTACTACATGTGCATCATTCCAAAATAATGTTCTGAGTTTTGTGTCGTCGATGTGGGACTCATCATGGCCTTCCTTCGACAAGACTATTCCTGTCAACATTAGTTCATCCTCTAGGAAATAGTCTTAGAAACAATGTTTAGTACCTTGAGATCTGTATGCCTTAATGATAGATTCTTTCGCTCTCGACATAGGTTCACATCATTGACCTTTGATCGATAGAATCGATTGGGTGTACGACATCAGGACATCTATTCACACTAGGTAGATTGTACTATGGTACCTTGGGAATCATTGACATCAATGGTGATCTCCCTCGCACTTGTTAATGGTTCACATCATTGGCTGGTAATCAACTGGTTTCTACCATGTTCAACTTCAGATCATTGTAATCACATGGATAGAATCATACTTTGTGGAAGATGAGATGAAGACCCTGGGCATTTGTTTAAAAGAACTCATTGCTTTTTCCCCAAGCTGCGATGGAGTTTTGTATATCTAGCATGGATCCACATTTGTATGGTCGTGGATATGTTCAAATTTGCATCTGTATGACATAGATCTACGTTGTATGTCTGGTAGCTATGTCCAAGTTTGAGTCCTCTATCACATGGATCTACATTGTATTTTAGTAGCCATCTTTTTTTATTCTTCTCATGGATTTTCCTTGTATTGGTCTACAACCATGATTTTGGTTACTTGTGTCTATGATTCAACATACTGATGTACTACAGATGCCTACTTGACAACATGCTCCAATCAAGCCGACATTTTTACCTCATCACAATGACTCATTCTCTCAAAGCTCTTGTTTATCATATCTCTCTAAGACTCCTGCTTTGGGGGGCATCCTATTATACCAAAATCCTATCACCATCATGTGATAATACATTTGGACATACCTACTTGCCTTGAATCATAGCTTCTGGAGTGGAAACTCATATTATTTGTCAAAATTTGGATACAAATTCCCAGCACTGCGCTTGACCCTTTATCCAGAAGTGGTACCCTTGTTCACACTTCCCATCTGGTGTTTCCCACAAGCGGTGCCACCACTTATGGCCCTTAGTCCATAAGTAGTTATTACCAAAACCGCTCTGTCACTGAAGGAGAAACGCGGTACCCTGGGTAAAAAGGGAAAAAGAGAAGCTTCTCGAGGATTCTAGATGATAAGCCTTGAGATATCCCTTATCCCTACTGTAGTGGGTAAGTTGAGCTCGAGATCCCCCATCTTAGGATCTTGGAGGCCACCTCACCCACAAATCTCTCAACCTACCATATCCATTTAGCCTGATAAATACAAGCTTATGGCCATGGTTGAGGGAGAGAACTCTTAAGGCATTGTTATGCTCTTGGATTGATCACTTGGTCCATATCATTAGAGATCATAGAGAGAGCTAGAGTCGGAGCTTATGGGGATGAGAATGCTTGGTTTCATGGATATACATGTCAACACTAAGGCTTGGTTGTAAACTTCTTCATACTTCTTTAATGCAAGTTGATTTCTATCCCACATATATTGTTGATGTTTGATTTCAGATGTATGTTGTTAGATTCCTTAGTCACTAGCATATATTAGTAGATCATATTCTGGTTGCTTTGATCTGTTTCATGTTGAACTCATTGCAGGTACACAGGAGGACTATCAAAGCCTTGTATTCCAGATATCTATAGCGTCTAGGGAGATTCTTCAACCTCTGCCTTCTATGTGTTCTGGATCTGAACCATTCAGACTAGTGGAACACCTTGCTGTCCGCAGGAGGTGAAATATTCCAGCTAACAAAAATCTTCTTCTTCCTTTCTTTTTTCAACACATTTTAGTGTATTAGATATGTCACTTGAGAAATTATTGTATTCAACAATTCATATTCAATCAATTATTCGTTCTTGTTATAGTGGTGCTTATTCCTCCTCATGAATCATGTACACCAAAATCTCTTTTCTTTCCTATATTTGTTGTCTAGTTGCTTACTTTTCCATACTAGTTGTAATAACTAAGGTCCCATATTCTAAAACAAGGGGAAAATTGTCTTGTACTTATTAGTTTCTAGATAAGGCTTGAGATGGATGATTCACTCCTTGAATTATTGGACCAAATGCTTGAGATATAAGGGATACAGGGGTGAAGGTTGAGAGAATGTCATTCTTTCTAACTAAGGGTGTTCCATCTTTGGGAATACTTAAGCCACAAACTTTAAGGGATCATATTATACCTTTAGAATGGCTCCACCTCCTCATATGTGTCTGTATTAGCCATCCTTTCAATTTCAGTACTGGAGTCATGACCCTGGGGTATTGGTTGGTTTCTACCCTTCTCAACCCCAAACAAGAAGTGTGGGTCGTATAATGCTCGGAGTGTTCATGCAAAGTGCTCAATAAAAAATTCAACCTCCCATTAGACTTTGTCTCAGCATTTCCAACTCTGACATTTTCCCCCATAGCATTTTCGCATACTCATTGGGGTTATGTACATCCTCAGTCATGTCGTAGGTTCTCATGGCTCAGCCAAGTCAACTTTACTGAAATGCACTATCTGGAATACTTCCTTTGAAGGTGACTATGACTCTACAAAATATGTTAATAAACACAATTGTTAGCTTTATAACATTCACAAGAATTTTTACATTACTTACCTGTATTGAAACATCATAGATTGAAGACTTTGTCAAAAAACAAAATTTCTTTCACAACATTGACTGCCTTGCGAGGATGATGAGGGTCAAGGGGGCTTGCACGCTCATTTTTTTTGTAAATCTTCCATTTTCATGCAATATGGCGCACAAACGCCCTGCCATTTTTCATCTTTCTGGCCCCTCCAATCCCACTAAAAAAACCTACTGAATTTTCGTGTTTCATAGCAACTTAGCCTTTCCACCCAATTGATGAACTCACCCTTTTTCCTTCGACTTGTCAGAAAAATTTTCAGGTTTCGTCCGATAGGAAACCTTCCGTTGTAGAGGAAAATTTTCCAACTTTTTTTCCTTCACTACAGAAAACTTCTAGGGTTTCTTTCGATTGGCCCCTTCCACCACGTCAGAAAAAATTATGGCTTCCATCCACTGTTGCAAAAGAATTTCCGAGTTTGTTCTACCGTTGCGAAAAACTCTCAGACTTTTCTCCTTTGGATCCTTTCCGTAGTGTAGGAATAATTTCCAAGTTTCTTCAAATCGACAACATGCCAAAATTTCCGCCATTGCAGAAAACTTCGAACTTTATTCCGGTGGACAAACTTGCCAAGACTTTCGCCGCAGTGGAAAAATTTTGACTTTCCACTTGATGCATTGCCACTAAAACTCCAAAATTTTTTGGATGTGTGTCGGTGGAACTTAGCTGGCGTATTGGAAAAATTCTCTAATTTCTGTTGATTTCAATACTTAGAATTTTTGTTGAAAATTTGTTCTCTTCTTCCTGTCAGCTCAACTTAGATGACATGCATTGGCTGACATCTTCATTCCCCTCTGACATGCATTGACTCACTTCAGAAAAATCAACCGATATGCCCATACATAGAAAATTTTCAAAAAAAATTATGTCTTTTCTTTTGTCATTGGTGTAAATATCAACTTCCACTCGACGTGTATTGGTTGGCATCATCTAATCCCTTTTAGCATGTGTCCATTACACTTCAGCTAACTAATCCGACATTGGAAAATTCCAGGCTTAGGAAAATTTCCAAATTTTTTCTTTTTTCTTTTTTCCCTTCTCCTAAACACAGAGGTTGATTCTTCCTCTGTTAGCTACTCTTCATGGGCCATTGAGGCCCAATGCTGCAACATGGGCTCAGATACCACATTGGCATGTCCCCACCCCTGAACTAGAGAGAGGAAGAAACTATAATGCTATCAAGATGAGGAAATCTAGCCCCACGAACGTAAATATAAAAATACATTGAACTTAAACATACACAGATGCGTAAATCATTAATATACAGTGGAAGAAAAATTCATTTCATTTTAGCATTCATCCAATTCACATTTCATTAAATAAATAAATAAAGGTCTGAGATATGAAATAGACAAGAATACTTATCTTGAAATAATCTTGTCTTGCAACCAGCTACATCATTGCACCGTTCCACCCAACCATAGGCTAGTGTGCTCATAAATACCTCAGCACCACTGCCACCCCCGAGCTGGGTTTGATTCCAACAAGGAATAAAAAAACACTAGAAGACTCACAAATAGCCAAGGATATATCAAAATTAAACCAATCCAACATAGTTGGGTTTATCAGGCTTCAAAGGAGAAAGAAAGGCTGACTACTAAGCTAGTGAGCTCAACCATAGAGGTATGGACACCTACACCAGATCAAGCATGGATTCTAAAACATATACACACCCAACACTAAGAAGCATCCCCTTCTCTCCTACACAGTCCCTCAGGCTATGCCTTCCCTTCTAGTGCTATTGAGGATGTGCAAAGAAGAAAGCTATCCCCCTAGCTCTGTTTGGTCAGTTCCTTCTCAGAATAGGTTTATGAAGCTAGTTAGACCACATTTATCCTCCTAAACTAGTTCAGAACAAAGAATAGTAACATACACATCGATTGCAAGTTCTGGTCATGAAGAAAAACAACTTGGGAGCCAAAAAAGAATTTGCATATGGGGGAAAAATACCCCACGAGAGAAATTCGATTTCTAGAAATGCTCTCTGGCTTAACGTGGGTAAAAATTACTCCCTCAGACCCTAAATTTGTGGATTTTTCCTCCATTGGTTTTGCAACACAAAAAACACAAAATTTCCAACCGTGGGAATGTAGAAACAACAAAAACGCCCAACAAAGATCCCATTCACCTTGTGTCAACATAAGCACCTTCCAACCATGGGAAAAATGAAGAACACTACAAAAACATCCATGGAGAATTCCCAAGAGTTCCAAAAACATGGGGTAGACAACAACGTGAATGCATGAGGGAATGGGCAGCAAAAATGAGCATTTACTTGGCTCATAATTCAAACAGGTTTTTCCAAAAATTGGTGCTTTGCCCAATTTGAATTTTGACCTCCATACCTTTCCCATCCCATGCAATAACTAACTCAACCAATTTTTGGCAGAATTAAATGATTGGCCATAAGAGACAAAATGGGTAGTTTCTAGTTTGATGGGTTCTCCCTTTGACATTTGAATGTTTCCTATTGGCTAAGGGTTTGAATATTCCCCCCCCCATTCTTTGGAAATCATGCCCCCATCTCTTTTAAGGTTGCATCGACGTAGCTGGTTGTGGGTATTTAATTAAATTGCATATTTACATGATGTCCAAACTTATAATGTTCATGGCTAACACAAAATACCATCGACAATGATTTTTAATCGCCGAAACATCAAACACTAAATCGATGGTGGGGATTTTTCCTTTAGATCAATGCCATGGAAAGAAGTGTAGAACACTTTGAGGTACTCTTCTGTCCTTCTCAATGGTACCTCGAAGGGATTCATATTGGTAGAGGTACGGTATCCCTTATTATATGCAAACTCTGCAAGATGTAGGTAATCTTCCCACTTGGTGGGTTTGTTCATGACATACCTACTAAGCATGTCCTCTAAACTTTGGTTTACCCATCCTTTTTTTCCCGTCAGTATGCAAGTGGTAAGCATTACTAAAGTTTAAATACGTCTCTAATCCAGAGAATAAGGATCTCCAAAATTTCTTTATAAAATTTGTATGTCGATATGAGATGACTGCGTTGGGTATCCTGTGCAATTTAAATATCCTTTAAGAAGATGTCGGTAATGTATACTTCCTTGTAGGTTGATTTGACTGGAATGAAGTGTGATTCTTTTGACAACTTGTAGACTATTACAAGGATAAAATCATTTTTCTTCATACTCTTTGGTATACCTATGGTAAAATGCATACTAATGACCTCCCACTTCCATTCTGGAATGGGTAATGGCTATAGCAACCCCAAAATATACTAGTGATTATCTTTGTCCAGCTAACATTCTTGACATTTTGTGATAAACAATGGTATGTCGAACTTTAAGTTAGGCCAGAAAAATTGTTTCTTTACTGCAGATATCATCTTACGATATCCTGGATTCCTTGAGTAGGATTTCTGATGAAATTTCGTGAGGATGTTCGACCTGATGTCCCATCCTTTCAGAATGCACAATCTTTCTTTGGACCACAACAGCCCCGTTTCATCTACCTTGTACTCCTTTTGTTGCTGAAACAAATTGTCCTCTTGGAACTTCTTGCGGATTTCAACATAGAAAGGGTTGGCTATGTTGGTCATTCTAACCCTCTCGTGTAAATACAAATCATTTTGACTTAAATCCACCTCATATATAATATGAGCTCGTCGTTTTAAAGCATCATCAATTTTGTTCTCCTTTCCCTTTATATGCTTTAGCCCAAAATGGTACTCACTAAGGAAATCCAACCATTTGGCCTTCCTGGCATGCAGATCTGGTTGCTCAAATAAATACTTCAAATTCATATTTTCTATTTTCAGAAGAAATGTCTTCCCCATGAGGTAGTGCCTCCACATCTTCAAGGTGTGGTTGATGGATGCTAACTCAATTTCCTGGGTGGGTTAGTTCTATTCATGTTCTTTTAACTTCCACTATTCATAACAGATCATGCAATCGTTCTATAGGAGGACTCCTCCCAGCCCTTCCTTGCTTGCATCCATGCAAACAATGAAATCCACATCAGGATACACAATTCGTAGTATTGGTGCAGTCATCAAAAGTTGTTTGAGATTCTGAAAAATTTCCTCACACTTAGTTTTCCATAAGAACTTGTTCTCCTTCTTTTGAAAAGCGGTCATGGGACAATCTATCCTTGAAAATTTCTCAATGAACTTCTGCTAGTAACTGACTAATCCCAAAAAGGACCTAATGTTGGTGACACTAGTGGGGGTAGGCCAATCATCTATGGATTTAATCTTTTCCGGGTCCATATCTATCCTGTTTCTTGGATATGATGTGACCCAAGTACTGTATCCGTGGTTTGTAAAAATCACATTTACTAAACTTGGCGTAGATCTCATGTTCCCTTGACACCGGTAGCGCTATGCAGAGATGATCCTCATGTTCCTCTTTACTCTTAGAGTACACTAGGATTTCGTATATAAACAAAAAAAAAATTGATCCAAGTATTTACTGAATATATTTTTCATCATACACATAAATTTCATGGGTGCATTGGTCAACCCAAATGGAATTACTATAAACTCATAGTGGTTGTACCTCATACGAAAGGATGTTTTATGAATATCCTTGTTGCAAATCTGTACTTGTGTTAGGGTTAACCTTGACTTGAGATTGAGTCAAAGGTGGTTAGGTCTATCACATGGTTTGTTGTATCCCAAGCTATTGTCCCATGGTATTGCATGTGTTAACCTTGACTTGAGATCGAGTCAAATGCGGTTAGGTCTAGCACATGGTTTGTTGTAGCCCATGGTATTGTCCCATGGTATTGCATGTGATTAAGCCTTTATAAGGCTTGAGGAGGCTCCATTGTAATCGTACTGGATATTGTACTGTATTGTACTGGATGTGGGCACTGTATTGTACTGGAAGAGAGACTGTGAAAGCGTGAAGAGGAAGTGCAGCAGTTTTGCTGCTGGGTGTATCCCTTCATCTTTCTGGACTGCAATAAAAGGACTGGCAAATTTGTTTGTGGACGTAGCCCATCATTTGGGTGAACCATGTTATATATGTGTCTCTCTGTACTATTTTAATTTGTTTTGCATCTTGTTTATTGATTTAACTGTATATCTGTTATTGCTCTGCGGTCCTGTTTTCTAACAATTGGTATCAGATCCAAAAGGTCTATTTGGTTTGTAAACTCGCAGGAAAGAAGGGTTCCTGGTTCGAGTTGGAGAAATGGCGGAAGAAGGAAAGTTTAGGGTCGATAAATTTAACAGCCAAAACTATCAGTTATGGAAGATGCAAATGGAGGACTATCTGTACCAAAAATATCTGTACCTGCCATTGGGCAGAAAAGCAAAACAGCTAGCAGCTATGAAGGATGAAGAATGGGAGGTTCTTGATAGAAAGGCACTAGGAACAATACGGCTGTTCCTAGCTTCGTCAGTGGCCTTCAATATTTTGAAAGAAATAACAATAGAGGGTGTGATGAGTGCATTGAGTAAGCTCGATGAAAAACCATCAGCTTCTAACAAGGTATTTTTAATGAAGCATTTATTTAATATGAAGATGTCGGAAAGTGGATCTGTTGCTGACCATTTAAATGAGTTTAATACACTTACCAGTCAGTTAAGTTCTATAAAAGTGAACTTTGATGATGAGGTTAGGGCTCTTCTAATCTTGTGCTCATTACCAGAAAGCTGGAATAGCTTGGTCATGGCTGTAAGTAACTCTGTCCCTATTTCAAGCACTCTTAAGATTGATGATGTTGTTAGTGTTATTCTTAGCAAGGAAATGCGAAGGAAAAGCACAGGTGAGACATCAGGTAATGCGTTGACCATGGAGAGTAGAGGGAGACAAAACAAGAGATGAAGGAGCCTAGGAAATCACGGCAAGTCTAAAAAGGGAAGATCCAAGTCTAGATTCGAAAAAATAGAATGTTGGAACTGCAGTAAGAAAGGACATCTAAAGAAATACTGTAGAGCACCAAAGAATAAAGGTGAGAGGCAGCAAGAGACTACCCAAGAAGCTAATGTAGTAGGTGATGTGTTACAATATGCTTTGATTCTTGCATTAGATAATACTAGTGATTACTGGGTAGTAGATTCAGGGGCTTCATGTCATGCTACACTCCATAGGAAATTCTTTTATGATTATGTTCAAGGTGATTTTGGGCATGTCTTATTGGGGGATGATGAACCATGTAAAATTGTTGGAAAGGGTAAGGTACAGATCAAACTAAATAATGCAAATGAATGGTTGCTAAAGGATGTAAGGCACATTCCTTCTATGAATAGAAATCTGATCTCAATAGGGCAGTTGGGAGATGGCGGCTGTTTGTCTACGTTTGGAGAAACGTGGTGGAATGTTACTAAAGGATCAATGGTAATTGCAAAAGGAGATAGGATAGGTACGTTATATTTATGTCCTTATAACAATGATTATTCTATTTCTGTAGCTTCCACATAAACAGGTGCAGCGTTGTGGCATCATAGGCTTGGCCACATGAGTGAGAAGGGGATGCAGATTCTCCACTCAAGGAAACTGCTTCCAGATCTGAAGCAAGTAAGTTTGGAATTTTGTGAGAACTGTGTTTATGGAAAATAGAAGAGAGTTAGATTTCTCAGGGTTGGGAAACAAAAGAAGAGTGAAAAGTTAGAGCTTGTCCATGCAGATGTATGGGGACCAGCTCAGGTACAATCTCTTGGTTTCTCTCATTATTATGTTACTTTTATTGATGATGCAACTAGAAAAACTTGGGTTTATTGCATTAGACAGAAATCTGATGTGTTTGATACTTTTAAGAAGTGGAAAGCTTTGGATGAGAATGAGATAGGAAAAAGGTTGAAATGTCTCAGATCTGATAATGGAGGTGAGTACTGCAGCAAGGAGTTTGACAGTTACTGTTCACACAATGGGATTTGCAGAGAGAATACAATCCCTGGAACACCCCAAGAAAATGGCGTGTCAGAAAGGATGAACAGAATGATCATGGAGCGTGCAAGGTGTACGAGATTGCATGCAAGGTTGCCCTTACAGTTTTGGGCTGATGTTGTAAACACTGCTGTTTATTTAATAAACAGAGGGCCTTCAAGCGCTTTGGATGGTGGAATCCCAGAGGAGGCATGGACAGGTAAACAGGTAAAATACTCATTTTTGAGAACTTTTGGTTGTGAAGCATTTGTCCATATTGATAAAGATGATAGAAGAAAGCTTGAGGCTAAATCCAAGAAATGTACCTTTATTGGATACAGGGTTGATGATTTTGGTTATCACTTATGGGATCTTAAAAATCGCAAAATCATTAGGAGTAGAGATGTAGTATTCAATGAAAAGGTCATGTACAAAGATCAGTTGCAGGGAAAGAAAGAAGAAAAGGAAAACACAGAGTACACAATGCTTGATGAAATCAAAGAAAATGAAGCTCAAAAAGCACCAGAAAATCAAGAGCAGCAGCAGGTACCTGAAACTCCTGCAACTGTAAGAAGGTATACCAGGTTAAGTAGACCCCCTGAATGATTCTCTCCTTCACTGTATTATTTATTGATGACTGATTCTGGTGAGCCAGAATGTTTTGAAGAAGTAATGCAGGTAGAAACTAGAAAGAAGTGGGAGCAAGGCATGGATGAGGAGATGGACTGATTGGTAAGAAACCAGACTTGGGATCTGGTTAAGTTTCCTGTAGGAAAAAGGGTATTGCATAATAAATGGGTTTACAGGTTGAAGGAAGAAGATGGAGGAAAGAAGCGGTACAAGGCTAGACTTGTTGTAAAGGGGTTTGCACAAAAGAAAGGTATAAACTTTGATGAAATATTTTCTCCTGTTGTTAAAATGACTTCAATTAGAACTATTTTAAGTCTAGTGGTGGTAGAAGATTTGCATCTTGAACAATTAGATGTAAAAACGACCTTTCTCCATGGGTATTTGGAGGACGAGATTTATATGCAGCAGCCACAAGGGTATGAGGTCAAAGGGAAGGAGAATTTGTTTTGTAGGTTGAAGAAGAGCTTGTATGGCCTAAAGAAAGCTCTAAGGCAGTGCTATTTAAAATTTGATAAGTTTATGATAGAACAAGGTTATGATAGATGTCATTCTGACCACTGTGTTTATTTCAAGAGGCTAGATAACGGAAGATATATTATCTTGTCATTGTATGTGGATGACATGCTTATTGTAGGGTCTAACATGCATGATATAAATGTGTTCAAAAGAAAACTATCTAAATCATTTGCGATGAAGGATTTGGGTGCTGCAAAGCAAATCCTTGGTATGAGAATAACAAGAGACAAGAAAAATTGCAAATTGACATTGTCTCAAGGTGAGTACATAGAAAAGGTGTTGCAGAGGTTTAGAATGCAGAATGCAAAACTAGTTAGCACACCTTTGGAAATCCATTTCAAACTAAGCAAGCATATGTGTCTAGAGACACAGGAAGAGATAGATTACATGTCCAAGATTCCCTATTCATTAGCAGTTGGGAGCCTGATGTATGCCATGGTGTGCACAAGACCAGCTATTGCACATGCAGTGGGAGTTGTGAGTAGGTATATGAATAATCTAGGTAAAGAGCATTGGAAAGCAGTACAGTGGATTCTCAGGTATGTGAGAGGTACCACTTCTCATGCATTATGTTTTGGAGGTTCAGACACTGTTCTACAGGGATATGTTGATGCAGATATGGTTGGTGATAAAGACAGCAGGAGGAGCACCATAGGGTATGTGTTCACTGTAGGTGGAACAACAGTAAGTTGGATTTCAAAACTGCAACAGGTTGTTGCACTTTCAACAATGGAAGTAGAGTATGTTGCTGGTACAGAGGCTAGTAAGGAGATGATTTGGTTGCAGAGGTTCATGGAAGAATTGGGTAAGAAACAAGAGAATCGTAGGCTGTACAGTGACAGCCAGAGTGCCATTCATCTTGAAAAGAACTCAGTCTTTCATTCAAGGACTAAACATATAGAACTCAAGTACCACTTCAAAAGATATGTTCTAGATGAAGAACTGTTAAAACTGGAAAATATTCACACTAGCCAGAATCCTGCAGAGATGTTGACAAAGGGAGTAACCAGAGAGAAATTGCGTTCCTGATCAGTTTCTGTTGGCCTTAAAGCATGAAGGTGAAAAGAATAAATTTTCCAAGTCCAAGGTCCAGCAAGTGCAGCAGCGGTAGAGTTGCTGTGATTAGTCACCATGAAGGCACACAAAAAAATGTAATGGAGCGGTTTGCATGTAAATGGGCATATGGCTGTAAGACCTGGTAAGGCATGCATACCCCTGGTAATTCACTGGTAAAGTCGGGAGATAGACCTAGGTGATAGGGGGGTGTATGTAAGATTCCTCGGTAAATACTTGAGGGGAGTGGGTGATTACTCCAAGTCAAGTTTAAAGGGGGGATTTGTTAGGGTTAACCTTGACTTGAGATCGAGTCAAAGGTAGTTAGGTCTAGCACATGGTTTGTTGTAGCTCATGGTATTGTCCCATGGTATTGCATGTGTTAACCTTGACTTGAGATCGATTCAAAGGTAGTTAGGTCTAGCACATGGTTTGGGCACATGGTTTGTTGTATCCCATGGTATTGTCCCATGGTATTGCATGTGATTAAGCCTTTATAAGGCTTGAGGAGGCTCCATTGTAATCATACTAGATATTAAACTTTATTGTACAGGATGTGGGCACTGTATTGTACCGGAAGAGAGATTGTGAAAGCGTGAAGAGGAAGTGCAATGGTTTTGCTACAAGGTGTATCCCTTCATCTTTTTGGACTGCAATAAAAGGACTGGAAAATTTGTTTGTGGACGTAGCCCATCGTTTTGGTGAACCACGTTATATCTGTGTCTCTCTGTACTATTTTAATTTTTTTTGCATCTTGTTTATTGATTTAACTGTATATCTGTTATTTCTCTGTGGTCCTGTTTTCTAACAACTTGATGGTACCTCGATTGCAAGTCGATATTCAAAAGGATATTGGCTCCTCCTACTTATTATGTTGGCAGTAATCAATGCACATCCACATTGTACCATCCTTTTTTTATGAAGAGTATCGGTGCTCCCCAAGGGGACACACTCGGTTAGATATATCCCTTCTCAATCAACTCCTGCAACTACAGTTTGAGTTCCACCAACTCTGGTGTGCTCATGCGCTAAGGGGATTTTGAAGCCAAAACTGACCTCGGTGTTGGTTCTATGGAAAAATATAGGTCTCGTTTTGGTGGTAATCCTAGTACCTACTCCAAAAAATACATTTGTGAAGCCTATGAGCACTAGAAAATCCTCGATATGTTATTCTCTTTCAACTTCTATGTCATGGATGTTCACTGCAAATAGTTTGCAGGCTTTCCTAATGCACTTCTTTTCTTGTAAAGTGGATATCCATATTACATAAATTTTCTTAGGTGTGTCTTGAATGTTTACCTGATTCCCTTGTCTACCTATACACAAGATTGATTTGTGTAAACAATCGAGGCTGACATATTGTTGTTCCAACCAGTCCATGTCGATAATTATATCATACGATCCTAAGGGTAGTATATTAAGGTTTATTCAAGTAGGAAAACCATTCAATTTTACCTCACAATATCTAACTATTTCATAAACCTTTCATTTTGTACCCCTAGCTAATTGCACCATTGAGGGTTTGCTACATTTAACATTGTCTAGTTTACATACATCAACAGTTTTAGGAGATACATAGTTTTGACAAGCACCGCGGTTAATCAATATTGAAATAGAAGTGTCAGACACCTTACCTTATATCTCAACCATTGTAGCATGATGGTATTCTTGTCGGCCATCCAAGGTTGCATAAATCCATGATGTTCCAGCTATGTCCTCTATCGTTGGTTCTTCTTATAAGTTGTGCAAGAATACATCGGTCTTGTTCTTATAGTCTTAGGAATAATGGGGCCCTTGGATTTTCTAGCATTGATTAGAGTAAATTTCAAGTCAAAATGGGCCTCCTAAGGAAAATTGTAAAATAATAGTTAAAATAATAAAATAATATTTATTAATTTTGGAGGAAGAAAAGAAAAAACTACCTTTTTGTTCGTATTTTCGACATATCTCCATTTGTTTTTACTCAAATTTCGATTAGGAGAGCTCGTTCGATGCATAATTAAATTCTACATCCAATGAGTACCTAGTTGACATACTTTTGACAGACCCGGCTATGCCAAAAACAAGAAATACCTGAAAAAAAGTGATGATGACATCATAATCACGTTTTTTCAGGTATTTCTTGTTTTTTGGGTAGCGTGGTCCGTCAAAAGTATGCCGAGTGGGTACTCATTGGATGTGGAATTTAATTCCGCATCCAATGAGCTATCCCAATCTAAATTTGAGTAAAAACATACGGAGATATGTCAAAAATATGAACAAAAAAAGTAATTTTTTTATGATACCTATTCCCAAATTTATATTAAAAAGTGTTTAAGACCTATATGGTATTTCAAATTTAAAGCAATTTCATTGGATAACACATGTTGACATGGAATTTGAATGAGAGTTAAAAGTCCCATTTTGAGTTGATATTTCCTCTAATGTGATTTGCAGCAGTGTAACATTGGCTCCCCCATTGGTTGCTACTTTGTTAGCATTTAGTGTTGGTACATATGGCTTTGTACCTATTTTGTTGAATTTCTTATTGGATGGAAAATTGTTGTTCTATTTTCTGTACGGCGGTGGGATGAAACCCGTTTTGCGGTTGTCGGTGAAGGTTTTAGACCTGTTTGTGCTTCTGTTGATGTTCTCTTGCCTCAGCTATCCATGGTCATAGAAAATCCTAGATTTCTCTAAAGTGGTGTCTAATATTTTAGGCATATCAAATTTGATCCTCTTTCAAAAGTTGGGAGGAAGACATCCTAAAAAATGTTCTATTTTCACTTTCTCATCCTTTATGAATGGCACATAATGTAACCTATCCAAAAATATGTTAATAAAAGCATCCATAGTCATGGAACCCATCCTTAACTCATGAAATTATTTCACCTTTCTATCGTAGAATATTTTAGACATTTATTTTTCTTGAAAAATTCTGTGAAAGTTACTCCATCGTATTTATTTTACCTCATATTTCTTGGTATGATTTAGGGCTCTCCACCATCTAGTTGCTTTTCCATTTATGTTATAGATGGCTAGATGGGATTTCATCTCACTAGAGTAGTTGTGTACTCAAGAGTATTTGCTCATACCCATAAGCCATTCTTCAGTTTTTCCTCCAGTGTTCATTTCCCCTTCATAGATTGGGGATCTTATCTTTCAAAAATCTCTGTGGGGGTTTTCATCATTCCTATGCAAGGACAAAGTGAATTATCACTAGAAATACTATGATAAACTCTTTCTAGAAGTTCAGGGGGGTGTTCTTATTTCCCTTCTTCCTTTGGGTTGCTGGCTCACTTATGACAAAATATTTTCTTGAACTTGTTAGTTGAATGAGTGGGTTTTCCATGTGGGATTCCTCCTATCATGTTCCAAAACAAGGCTTCATTAATTGCTTGATGTTCTTTTCTTTCATTCATGTTATCATCCTTGAAACTTTGCAAGCCCGCTTGAAGACTTTGTATGGTTTTTAGATTGTTAGAATTTAGTTCAACCACTAATTCTTCTTCCCGTGTGAGTGTATTTAGTTTTCCTTGCCGACTATTGTCTTCTTCTATGTTCATGATCTGACTTGTTCTTTAAATCCTTCAATTTAAAATTTTAATAACCGGAATTTTTTTTGTTATTTAACAAAATTTCAAAACAATCTTTATTTTCTGCAATGAATGTTTGGCACAGCCATTAGGTCTCTTGGTGTCGAAACTTGGGTTTGATGCCACTTGTAATGTCCCCAAAATTTGAAAAAATAACTTGTAGTCTAGTTAATTAATACCTATTATGGACATTAATTCATCTTTTGTAGAATATATGGGTCATTGTTTTCTAATTCAAAGTGTCGTAATTTGTCCTTACCATTTCTATATGTTTTCCTATGTAGTCACTAATGTATTATGTAATGTGTTTATTTTGCTTGAACTGTTTTAAAATGATTATGTTTCTTATTGATTACTTGTTTATCTTGCATGTGCGTATGCTTGTTTAGTTATCTTACTTCCTGGTTATTAATTTTATCCTTGTTTATGGAAAGTCCTGAATTATCTTTAATTGTCAAGGGATAGAGTGGTGGGATTTGTTTCCCTTATGGAACCACTTAGAGAGGTAACTGGTTGTCCTGTTGTTATGGGGTTTACTTAGTTAATGTTGAACTAATGCAAACTCCTCCTTTCTTTTTCCAGGTTCATTAGTTTGGGAAGTCTCTTTATGATAGCTAAAATTGAAATTCTATGACATTCAATCCACTCAACACTATCCTATGTCTATCGAAGACAAAAAGGAATAAAGTCCTAGACTAACTATTCCTACTTCTATTGGTTATGTTATTGTTTACCCAGAGTTGGGGTTTGTTAGGCCTGAATATTTTATGGTTGACATTGTTATTATGGATTGGGACTGTGATAATTTTTATCCCCTACTATGTATTTATAACACATATTTGATTGTATTAATGCCTAAGGTTATAGGATTAAGTTCCAAGACTTAACCAACATCATATTTAAAGCTTGTAAAGTATTATGTTTTATGTGGTAAGCCATTCATGAAATATTCCATATGCCATGAAATCATGGCTTAACTATGCCAATGAGGGTTTTGATGGGGGTGTTAATCCAAAATCGCATTGTTGGGGTTTGGACTATATCCATGTGCGGAAACATTACGACGATGGTGGTGGACAGGGTGGCATAGTTAATGCTCCTTGGGATGGGGGAAATCAAACCCTAAGCTTTGGTATTTTATTGTTTGGGTTTCCTCTGGTTTGTTAATGTGGTGGTATGCATGGTTTGGCTCCTTGGTTTCATCTCAACATGGAGGAACATGATCACCCTACACTTGGAAGGTATACTCTCTGTCTGGTTTTGCATTGTTTACTATTGTTTGCTTGGCATGGAGGTTTTACAATACTTCTGATTAGTTCTCCTTTTCAAATTGCAGCTGATAGGTGACTTTCATTCACAAATCGTGGGTGTTTAAAAGCCTGTATATGATAACCTTCCATGGGTAAACCTTGCGATAGCTTAGGCCTATTACCTATGTGTGTAAATATTTAGCAGATCCTTGACCTCTATGTTGAACGGTTTAAAATTGTGAATATTTGGTTATGGGATTCGACTGTATGGGATATCTTTTGTTAGTGGGAAATCAGGGATGCATATGTAAATATTATTTTGATGGTCGTTTAAACGTGTATCCTTCAACCCATACCTGTCCAGACGAGACTCAGATCTGTAATTCGTTTTGGTTGGTATCTTAAAAGTATGATTTGATAAGTTAATGGAAGCTCTGCATTTTGGTTATAATGATGGGTTGGAACTATGGCAGTTCCATTTCTTGCAATGGCACCTTTGTCGAATCGTGACTGTGTATAGTTTTACTTGTAAATTTTTAAGGTCACCAATTGAATCTGAGTTTACACTAATCGATAAGGATGAATAAACTTCCAATAATGTCCCCAAAAACAAATTTGAAAAGTCTATTATCTGGGAACCTGTTGAATTGTATATGATGCCAGAGAGAAATTATGAAAGAGACTCCCAAAGTCTAGTGTGTAATCCTATGACAGATAACGATCCCCAATTTTTAGTCAACAATGCTGATAAAATGTATGATCTTATGAATAATCTAATGGTAAGGTGAATGAAAAGGGGTATTTTCCAAGGAAACAAAATGATGAAATTGTCGAGGAACTATCAGGAATGAAAATAGCATGCAAGGATGGCACTTTGAAAGAAAATAAAGTCCCAACAAAGAAAACACATGAAATAGATGCAAGGAGAAGAAAATCGACAAATTCAACTCCATTGGCCGAAGCACATTTAGGTTCCCAACAATTACAGTCCTTTAAAGTGAGTTTACAAAATACTAAAAACGAGAAGGAAGAGGAGGAGAGGAAACAGATTGAAGATATGAAGGAATAGAGACAACAAATAATTGTAGGAAGGATAGTTTAAAGTGTAGATAAATTCACAACTAACTCCCATATGTCGGGGAAGCAACATCGGAAGGCTATACCAACAAGTAAATTATCTTTAAGTTTTCAAAAGAGTCGAACTAGTCCTCGCTTAAGTGCTTCACATTCTTTTCCTGGGCCAATAAAAAAAGTCTCTAATGAAGCAATCAATAGATTGAGTTCACATAAAAAGATGAGAGATACTATTATTGAATCCATTTCTTCTCAGTGAGGACCCCAAAAAGAAAATTCCAATTCCTCGAGACAAGAAAATTTAGTTGTTGCATCAAAACATACTGTAATCGATGCTAAGAAGAGCAGTAAACAAGTTAGTTCTAGCAAGATAGAAATTGGTGGTAAGGAAAAATCTAATGGTAAATCATTCATTTCCTCTAAGTTTGTTACAAAGGTTCGCACTGAAAAGGCAATGGATTCAAATAGGTCAAATATTTTAAACAATGAAAACGGTAATATCTCGAATTTCAAGAACAACAACAACCAAGCTCTAGTTTTGCAGATAGTGGGGAAGCAAGGTGATGGATTAAAACCCAATGGCATTGTTTAAAATTCAACTACAAAGAACTTGGATAATTTTAATTCAAAGAAAAAGTAATCACTTGTTGCAAAGAATATTGAATTACATGTTAGTGAAAAATATTCGTGTGTGCTTTTTGTTTTCCTATTGTGGTAGAGGCCATTCAATTCATCATTATTTGGAAACTTATACACCACCTGAATCATAAAAAAAAATCTCTCCTCTGTTGCAGCAAGATTCAAATGTCTAAGAGAATTTTCTATCCAGTGCCATTACCAAAACATCAAGAAAATGAACACAATAAAAATTAGTGTTATACATAATTTCAAGCAAACTTCTAAGAATGCACCAGATAAAACTTGAATCCATGCCCTTTTAGGTTTCAGGGATTGGCCAAAATAGACAGGAAAGAAATGAGGATTGAAGTCTCAACCTTGTAATATGATGTAACATAACGATGACATTAAAACCAATGGTTAAAGGTTTTAATATGGATTGTACTTTCCATGATCAATAACACAAGAATAAACCAAAGACCTGATAAAAAAGTTCTATATTCATGCTTTGAGTATTTCACCCTAAACATAAAACAAATAGATGGAATTAAAAGTTGAAGTGTCACCTAAAATTTTGAAGAATAAGTTTTAGCCCATAATCGCCAACAAATGCATGAAGGTTTGAAAAAGTTATCCTCAATACCTAATCTTACAACAATACCATGGGATTGAATCCCTCTGACTGATTGTTGTAAGCCCAAGCAACAAATTGTCAAATCAAAACCTTACCTTGAATTGTTTTCCATTTGCATTCCTCAATTTGTGGGGATTATGGCACAAATGTAAGAAACTAAAGCTCAAATAAAAATTTTTTGAAAAGAATAAATCCCTTTAACAAAAATAGAAAATATATGAGAACAAAGATACAATATATAGCTCAAAATTTATGTTTTTTCTCGAATTTCAAAACAAGTTCCACTACATGAAATTATAAATAGAACTCTTACATTAAAAAAAATTCAATTGTCTATCAAATTTATATCTTTATTGTGACTTGGGACAGTGTGAGTCTTGGATTAACAATGATAAGTTCACCAACCAAAATAATAATTTCCAATTTTCATATAGAAAACAATAAAATGTTTAACAAAATAAATCATTAAACAAATGGATAGCATATTAAAATCAAATATTTTGATTTTAAATTGACAAGGCACAATGCTCAAAAGGTGGCATATAAGCAAGTGCAAAGTCATGGATTAACAGATATTTGCTCACCAACCCCAAAATAAAAATTACAAATTTTCATATAGCCAAAATATGAAAGATTTAGCTCAACTTCATATTTGCTAAAGGAAGCTATGTATGAAGATGAGATTGCCGTCAGAGACTTGAAGAATGAATTAATTTCTGAAAGTAAATATGAAGTTTAGAGGAAACAAATAAATGTTTAAGAGGGAAATGTCTACAATGGTATTAAGGATGTATGGGTGATAGAAAAAGAAGAAGAGGACAGCCAACAACTTGAAGATGATGGTGTTGAATATGTTTTGAAGCAACAATGGAGAAGTTACTTAAATTGCTTAAGCATCTTTTGGAAAATGTTTGGTTAAACAAATGAAAGTGAAAATTTGAATACTCTTGCATATCGAGTGACACATGAGCATTAGATATCCAGCCCAAGAATTATATGTGTGCTCAGACCTAAAGGTCTAGACATCATCCCAAGGAGGGGTCATTGTAAAATTTCATGTTAAAAGTGTTTAGATATTATCAAGCATAGGTAGGGAATATGCTTAGTTGTTAGGTGTCAGTTAATGATGAATTATGTAAACATATCCTTGAAGAAATGGGATGACTCAAGAGAGTAGTTGTTGTTTGTAGTTGGTAGTTGGGTGAGTCATAAGTTAGGGATAAGTTTGTTTTTTCTAAACATAGAAGTTATGAAGGAAATCTAGGGATTAGTTACAATATTTTTTAGGAGTTTATTAAAGAATGAGAAAATATCTCTTTTGGAATTAAGATTTGTAATCCCATGGGTAGTAGGGAGAATTGAGTGTTAGGATTCATAGAAGATGGCCATTGAAATATGTAGCAGGCCATAGAAAGAATAGGATCAAGCCTTTTGATTATGCATGTATAGTTTCATTGTTTTAATGGAAAGCAAAATCATCATGTTGGATGTTGGTGTCCGTTTGCATTTTTTTGCATGATGTAACTGAACAATATTGATGAATGATAGTAGCCTGTGAATGACTACACTCGTGCATGGAAGACATGGAAAGTAAGAGAGTGGGTAGAATCATGATTGTGTGATTCCATTTCTGGGTTTAATGACTGGGTAGAATCTTGGTTTCAAGGATTCCAATTATAAGTTGAATTTGCATAGAACCTCTAGGGTTCCAAGTTTCGTCAAATCCTTTCAAGGTTTTTTGTAACTTGGTGTAACCGTTGGGAAAGTACCTATCTATGTGAAAGGTTGAGCGATATTTATACAAGTTTCTATTGTGTTTAGGGTAAAATGTAGACAAAGGAAAAATTTAAGGTCAGTTTCTTTGTAGATGCGATGGAGTAATTGAATGGTCCAAGGCATGGACATAAAGCATAGGATCTGAGCTTTGAGAAATGGAAGGGAAAGTATCATTTCCTTCCACGCAAAATTCACTAAGGATAGAAATGGTGAATGAAAAAGAGTAGTCACCTGGTAATTGTGAGAAATAAGTTACATGTGGAGTTATGATGTGTGATGTGCATAGAATCATCATTTCTAGATGGATGAGAAATACGGTTTTGAATTCTCTAAAAATGCCAGGATGACTGGTTCAAACCTGATGTCATAGGATGCAGACAAGGTGTTTTTGTTTATGGTAAATAATCCATAGAAGAATGGTCGAGATATAGTAGTCTTACTGCGTAGAAGATGGTGAAGGGGTTGTAGATAGAAAAAAAATATCCTACATCTCCTATATGTCCCTAAGTGGATCAAACAATGGGAATCGATGGAGGAATTGTCTAATGTTGATATGGAAGGTCAACCATTGACAAGGTGATTTATTCATGAGACAATAAGTTGAATGGGTTAGATTGTATAGTTGGGACACGCTTGCAGATGGATGAACAAGAATACACATCGCATTTAGAGTTATATGGCAGGTTCAATTGTGGTCCTGTTATCATGGACGGAGGCAATTACAAAGAGATGGTCTCGGGAAATTTGATAATTCTGAGACAAAAGCAGTTGAATATGAAAGTTTTGAAAGTGATAACATAAATCCTATTGTAGAACATTGGGATTGAAAAATCTATGTTCTAAATGTGTTTTAGGAGATGTACTACAGTACAAAAGGTTATAACGATGTTTATATCCCTCTGAGTGAAATAAGAGTGCAATGAAAAAGCAATGAGGATAAATATTATTTGAAGCAGAGAACACGATTATAAGGTGAGAGAGATGAACTATGGAAACTAATGTTGTTTTCCAATATAAGTCACATCTGAATGAAGCAAGCACTCCATAGTATGATTGGATTGAAGGTCAAGAATACTGAAGGTAAAACCTATGGAGCATTATAGTACAAGTTATGGAAACCTACAAGGTTACAACCAATAAGACATGATGGTAGCAGAGCTTATGGATAGTTGCAAACAAAGGTTTGGGATCGAGGAAGATAAATACTAAAGACACGTGATGAGGTATAATTCAAGAAAGAGAGACCATTCTGTGAACTTTGAGGAAAAACATCAACTAAATTTTACAAGATAGATCATCCATACATGTCTAAGGATGAAACATAAAGACTCCAGTTCATTATATCCAAGGAAGTGCTAGAGGAAGTGTACTAATATCAATACCCTTAGAGGATAAATAGTTTCAGCCTCAAGACATCCAATATGATGCTAAAATAATCGACCATGCATACTTGAAAATAAAGAAACCAAAATGTTGAAGAGTAGGAGGTACAATCTCTTCTATAGAAGAGTTGTAGCTTAGCTTCCCTAATATCTATTTCCTCATAATATTCAGTGAAGGAAAGTAGGCCTGCAACCATGGGGAGCGCTTCCTTGTATAAAATTTATGCCCTCTTATTGTGTTCTCTAAAGACATGATGCAAGTATAAAGTGTGAAAGAAGGTCTTTAGCTCCATAATGTTGTCACACTTACCATCCAGATCAAGGATATAGAGAGATTCCTTATGATCTAATCCCAATTAATGATTACATAAGAGTCATGATATACATGGAGAGAGGGAATGCCAATCTCTTTTGCAAAAAAAATAGATAATAAAGAGCTAATTTTTCTCCGGTGTTGGTGTTGTTCCCACATCCCATATTGGTGCTCTTATATAGTATATGTGAAGGTATTTGAGATAGTCTATATAGTCTATGTTAATTTATTTGTGCATAAACCAAAGAAAACCACCCCAATACTAGGGTTTTACCTCCATGAAAACTCCAAAAACTATGCTGCTAGCCAACTGTCATAAAAAATTGAATACCAACTCAAAGTGTCCACACGTGTGGGCTCAAAACATTATCCAATGCTAGTGCATAAGTGAAAAATACTATGACTCATGAGTGAAACCCCCATAACCAAGCAACCCTAGGAATAGGTCAAATCACCAACTAACTGCATGAATATGTGTTTCCAAGCTGCTAAGTGTGAAGGACCAGGATCCATGTGTAGGATGCCTTAAGATGTGTAAATGGTCGACAAATTGAAAAATAATGAGAAAGAGGTCCACCAAAAGATGACACTAAGATCAAGCACATGGGGGTGCAAGTCCAACAAACCATATGGAAGAATGTCAAACCACCATGACTGAAAATTTCTACAAGAAACAAAACAATGAAAAAATTAAGGCTACTGGAGACTGCACTTTGTAATTAATGCTAGAATTTATAAACACAATAAACTAACTGTGAAAACCTATGAATTATTTTCATTACTTCTAAAAATAATATGCTACAAGAAAACAATGAAAGGGTAACTGCTCAATCAAAAAGTAAATAAATAAGCATATAAATCTACCTTTTCTTTTATATATTGATATGAAAAGTACATACAATGAATCTAGAGCACTATTGATTTACAACTAGAGCAGATCCATCTCAACATTCGGACCGGAACACCAATGGCTCCTGGTTTTCTATGGGTTGAAAAGTTAAAATAAATTTTTATATATATATATATAAGTTTGGGGACAAAATATACGAAAAGTAATTAAATTTTATCAAAAATAAATAGCCATACCTACGTCCTTAGTGGAAATTGTGAAACTAGAATTTCCTAAACATCTATATTTGTTCCACTAGCCTCTATTTCTTTCGGATCGAGAAAATTTGTATCACCAAAGTCGTCATCATTTATGAATTTGGTATACTGCATAAATTTCATATAATTAATAGGAATTATATTTGGAGAACAAAAACATTAGAATCCATATAATAAATTTCATATATTATAGCATACTTACGTACCATGCGTCTGTTTTAATTTTGTCGAGTGACGACTTGCTTATAATTGTCTCTATATTACGATGCATACTGCTTAAGCTCTAGTCGATTCATACTTTTCAAGAGATCATCAGAATAATCATCAAATGGGCCTTCATCCTTACTAGATGTAGATGAAATAGTATTTAGGCCCATTTCCACCTGTGCCAATGCAACCCCAATACGCTCTCTTATCTCTTCCCTCGTCCCTCTTGCTATTTGGGATTTCAATTCCTCTAGAAAATATACAATTCTAGGATGTGGCTACACTAAGCAAGGCATCGTACTCCTATACTGAATATCTCATCGTGCATTAGATCATTCATATGTACAACCTTTTCCAACACCATAGAAACTGGATCCCATATCTGTATAGTCGGGGTCGATGTGAAACCAAAACTCTACAATAAGCATCTTAACTAAATACTGAGGAGCCTCGTCATTATTTGGGAACTTCCCATATACCGAAAAGAACCTTGAATAAAGATGTGGTGCAATCATTGGATCATTGAATCCTGCAATATTTAGACTTTTTTTGTCTTTAGGATGCAAGTCAAAACATGAAAATACCATTTCTTTTGAGACAATTTTTTTTTATTTATGCAAACTTGTGGCAACCCATCACTGACAATTGCCTCCTACACATCATCTCATGAAAAATATTGTTTTGCTGGTCCAACCCCAAAATATGTCTCGATCAAACTATTCAGATTGTGCAAACCAATCTGGAGACACTATTGAGTACTGAAAGAGATATTTGAACAATCAAGTTCTTCCTCCAATCTTGACGAATGCACCTTCATCTCTTCCATAGTCAGCATAGCAATGTTGTCTTCCCAAGCACTCTCCTTGAGAAATCTCTAGAATTACTATAAAGATGATCATATATTTCATTGTGAGCATACTGATGCACCTGATGACATCTCTTGTCTCGGGAGGTGGATTAAGATAAGGAGAAACAAACCCTGTAAGAAGTAAAATGCACGTGCAAGTATTAATATATATATATATATATAATTTTCAAATCTAATTATACACATTTAAATAAAACGTGTTCATTATAAATACCTAATGAATCCTCTTCTGCCCCATCATTATTGTTAGAATGTTTAGAAACCCGTGTACAAAACCAAAAATTGGCAATCAAATGCAAGTTTACAAGAAAAATCATGTATTTTTTCACAAATATAACTTTCATGTCAAACACGAATCCTAGTCAGAATGTACATGTAAACAAATTCTCTCTGGTGATGGCTTATATGAAGAATAAGACACTAGGTGTTTCCTATGTGTTTTTCCATCGTCCCGTGTAGACCCCTCAAACATACATTTGTCATGCTAAGAGTTGTGAGAGACACCACCTATGCATGTAACAAGATCTTATAAAGATGTGTAAAATAAGATTTATATTTATATAGACTTGAGCATCAATTGAATAAGAATTGAATTTACCTGACGATGACCTTAGGGACTGTGGCTGCATAGTAGCCAATAGTGCTTCACCCTTAAGCTATAAATCTATACATGATAATAATTTTCCACATATTAAAAAACATGTCAAACAATAATTCTAGTCAGAATGTATGTAAACAATCTCTAGCTGGAAATGGTATCCTATGTGTTTGTCCATCGGCCCCTATAGACCCCTCAAATAGGTGTCTTCCATGTTGAGAGCCACCATCGGAGCACAAGAAGATCTTATAAAGATGGGTAAAAGAATATTTATTTTTATATAGGACTGAGCATGAATTGAATAACAAATAAATTTACCTGACGATGACCTCAGGGAGTGTGGCTGCATAGTAGAAAAATTTTATTTACCCTAAAGCTGTGAAGTTGTGCATGATAAGAAATTTCCTCATATTAAAAAACATGTCAAACAAGAATTCTAGTCAGAATGTATGTAAAAAATCTCTACCTAGAAATGACATCCTATGTGTTTGTCCAATGGCCCCTATAGACCCCTCAAATAGATGTCTGTCATGCTGAGAGGAACAAGTTGTGCACAACAATATGTGTAAAAGAAGATTTATGTTTATATAGACTTGAGCATGAATTGAATAACAAATGAATTTACCTAATGATGATGTCAGGGAGTGTGGATTCATAGTATCCAATTTTTCTTCACCCTAAAGCTTTGAAATTATGCATGATAAGAATTTTCCACATATTAGAAAACATGTCAAACAAGAATTCTAGTCAAAATGTACATAAACAATCTCTACCTGGCGATGACAGCCTATGTGTTTTTCCATCAACCCTTGTAAACCGCTCAGATAGATGCACATCATGATGAGAGCCACCAACTATGCACAATAAGATGAGTAAAAGAAGATCTATGTTTATATAGACTTGAGCATGAATTGAATAACAATTGAATTTACCTGACGACGACCTCAGAGAGTGTGGCTGCATAGTAGCCAAGTTTGGTTCACCTTGAAGATGTGAAGTTGTCCATGATAAGAATTTTCCACATATTAAAAAATATGTCAAACAATAATTCTAGTCAAAATGTATGTAAAAAATCTCTACATGGCAATGTCGTATCTGGAAAATAAGACACTAAGCATGTCCTCTGTCTTTGTCCATCGGCCCGCATAGAATCCTCATACAGACGTCTGTCATGCTGAGAGACACGACCTGTACACAAAAAGATCTTAGAAATATGTGTAAAATAATATTTATGTTTATATAGACTTGAGCATGAACATAATAAAAATTCAATCTACCCGACGATGACCTTGGGGTGTGTTGTTGCATAGTAGGAAAGTTTGCTTCACAAATTAAAAAACATTTCAAATTTCAAATTTACCAAATTTAACATTTTGCACCTATGCATGATGATAGATTCTCACATTAAAAGCATGACAAAACGTGTCAAACAAGATAAATATATTTCATATTAACAATCCAATATACCTGAATGCATCACATGCCTTGGTCTAGCAGTGATGGTACCATCACCATAGCTTGTGATTTATTATCATTCTTGTTATAATATTTTGAGGACTAGCATGCCCACATAATTGTTGTTGCTGCTAAAACTCACTGTCATGGAATTTCACATATTCCTTTCATGTTCACAAACAAATTTCTAAGGTATTAGAAATGTTAACTAAGGATAAGACTATTTCTTGACATAGTTGACTTTTTTACTGAACACTTTGCATCCACACTCCGAGCATTATACAACCCACACTTCCTTTTGGGGGTTGAGAAGGGTAGAAACAAACCAATACACTAGGGCCATGACTCCGGTACTAAAATTGAAAGGATGGATAATAAAGACACGTATGAGGAGGTGGATCCATTGTAAAGGTCGAATGAAAACTGATCTTTAGAGTATTCAATAGCCAATTGGATCTTCCAATCCTTACATATTTGCAGCAAAGAGAATGTGGCCCAACGGGAGAGTGGATCAGCCACAACATTCATTTTTCCCTTTTTATACTCAATGTCAAAATCAAAATGATTGAACTTTACTCCCCCATTTGTGCTTCCTCTCATTGAGTTCCTTTTGGGTAAGGAAATGTCTAAGACTGTTGTGATCAGTCTTCACAATGAACTTACCTTCCACCAGGTATTTCCTAAATTTGGCCAAGGCATGCATGATGGCCAACATCTCCTTATCATATATAGAGTACATCCTTTCATGTGGCTGCAATTTTCTGCTCTCAAAAGCAATGGGATGCCTATCTTTCATTAGGACATCCCCAATTCCTACCCCAGAGGAATCACACTCCAGCACAAAATGTTTAGAAAAATATGTTAAGGCAAGTACTAGACAGCTTCTCTTTACCTCTTTCATTTTATGAAAATCTTTTTCATCCTTCTCACTCCAATTGAATGCACCCTTCTTAGTCAAATTTTCAAGGGTGCAGTGTATCAGGAGTATCCTTTGACAAATCTGTGGTGGTAGTTACACAGGACAATGAAACCTCTCAACTTAGTGAGGTTCCTTGGGCTGGCCCATTCCAATATGGACTTTATTTTTTCTGGATCTACCTTAACCCCTTCTTGGTAGATCACATGGCCCAGATACAATAGTCCTGTCATACCAAATTCACACTTAGACATTTTGGAAAAAAATGCCAGATCTACAAGCATACTAAGTACCTCCTCCAAGTGTTGTAAATGCTCCTCCCATGTCATATTGTAGATCAGAATATCATCAAAAAACAAAAGGACATACTTATGGAGTTTTTTACTGAATACCTTATTCATGCATGGCTAGAAAGTTGCTGGTGCATTAGTCAAGCTAAATGGCATGACCACAAATTCGAAGTGGCCAAAATGACAATGGAAGGCTATGTTTTGTATGTCTTCCTCCCTCATTCTGACTTGATGGTAACCTAACCGTAGATCTATTTTGGTGAAAAACTTGGCCCATGCAGCTCATCCATCAGGTCATCAAATCTGGGAATTGCGTACCTATTCTTTATTGTCTTTTTGTTCAAATCTCGTTAATCTATACACATCCAGAGTGTCCTATCCTTCTTCTTCACTAGAACCACTAAAGAAGAAAAGGGGCTGGAACTTGGTCTGATGAGGCCCAACTCAAGGAGATCCTCAATGGCATTCTCAAATTCATCCTTGAATCTCTTTGGATGCTTATAGGGATGTATTTTGATTGGAAGTGTACCATCTTCCAACTCAATCATGTGTTCAATGCCACGGTATGGTGGCCTGCCATGTGGAAGGTATTCAAAAACAATCTTATGCTTCTGCAACAATTTTTTAATATCTTTGGGCTAGGAAATTTTTTTTGAGGTTGTTCCCTCAGTGATGATTTGGCATTCAACAACCCACTCAATGTCTCCATGCCTCATAATAGATCTCATACTTTTTGCAGAAATTACTTGGCTGGGATAAGTATTTATATCCTTCAATACCACTGATTTTCCTTTAGCATCGTTGAAACTTATTTGTGGTATCTGGTAATTTATAGAGTGCTCTCCAATAGAGTACAACCATTGCACACCCAACACCATGTTGGTGTCTTCCACATTGACAACATAAAAGTTGTCTTTCACAGTATAGTCACCTATGTTTACATGTAGATATGGGATCCATCGATTACACTCCATGGTATGGTTACTAGGAATAAACACAGTGAATCCTTCAAAGGGATCAGTAGGTAATTTTATCCTCTCTACTAGGGATGAATCAATGAAGTTATGTGTGGAACCCCCATCAACAAGAACTATAATTTTCTGCCCTTGTAGAACTCCTTTCAGCCTTAAAGTGTGGAACCTAGGCACTCCACTAAGCACATCAATTTTGTTGTTGTTTTGATGAGGCTTCTCCTCTTCTTCAGTTGTTTCATACTCTCCATTTTTCAAATCAGCTTCTTATACCCCTTCTTCAACACTTTCAGAAAATACTTCAATATAATGGGATTTTCCTTTCACACATTTGTGATCAGGATCCCATGGTTCTTGGCATGAAAAATATAGTTTCTTCCTCCTCAATTCATCCCAGTCCTTATAGGAATAATATTTCTTTCCGGGGGAAGAAATTTTTCTTACAAGAGGTTTTTGCTTCTGAAATTTATGTGGCAGGGAAGGTATGGGAGGATACTTGGTCCTTGGGATTGCATCTTGCAGGTCTCTAGTCCTTCTCACAGCTTCCTGCAAAGTGGTAGGTCGGTAGGCTTTCACTAACCCCTTCAATGTTTTAGCTAGTCCTTCTATAAACAAAAGGATCAGCCTTGATTCTGATATGTCAGTGACCATTAAAGAAACCTTTTGGAACTCTGAGATGTATGCTTGTGGAGTTCCAACTTGTTTTATGTGTGCCAAATCCTGGAAAGAGATGTCAAGATCTCTTCTATCAAATCTTTCTGTTAATTTTTTGGTGAACTCCTCGTAGGTGACTACTTGGTCATGGCCTAATGTTGTCATGCCATGAAACCACCAATAAATGGCCTCCCCATCAAGATGTAGGGATTCCAACTTAATGGAGTCCATTTTTTCCATAGGATTCAGCTGGAAATATGTATCCATTTTCTGAATCCAAGAGCTCACCGAGCAATTTGAAGTGCCATCAAAATATGGCAAGGTGATTTTCCCAATGGAATTCTTTAATTCATAATTCTGATATCAATTCCTTGCAGCCCCTTTTAGCTTCCCCCTAAATTGAGTTTCACAGAAATATTGGAATGGCAAAGCCCTTTTGCATTCCTCACTCAAAGATTGGTAGACAAAAAACTTCTCTTCCCAGGTAGCAATAGTTTCAGCCTAGGCTTCCGGATCTTCTTTAGGGGTTTCTACAAATTTGGGCATGGTAGGTCTTGGAAAAAATTTTGGTTCCTCTCTAAATTCAAGTGGCCTATTGTAAGGCCCAGTCTTGGAAAAAAAACTCCCCCCCTATGAGCTTTCTTTCTTCATATTGGGAGCCAATACTGCTCCCTTCCCCATCTTTCACTCCCAACTGTTTATTCAAGAATTATTTGATCTCTTGACGAGACTGTATGATGTTTGTTGATATGTCTTGGAGATATCTCATCATATTCTTAACAAAATTATGAAATTCATCTTTTTCATCCCTTTATTCATTAAATCTCCCATCCATAGCTTCTACTTCCTCCTCCTGATGAATCTTTCTTTTGGTGTTGGAATTGTATTTTGGGCCCATTGTGTAATATCAAGAGCAAGTATGGAGGACCATGCTCTGATACCACTGTAATAACTCTGATTTTATTACTGATTAGAATATTAATCACTAATGCAAATTTATAATAAATTTTTTGTTACAAACTTCTACCATTCGGTGCACTGATAGAGTGGGGAAATCAAGGTCTTAGGTAGGGAAATTTTGCAGAGACAGAGTGGGAAGAGGATATAACTCAAGAGTGAGTTAACATTTGGAAACCCATTCCCCTAACACATTTATATATGGGACTATTGAGATTCTGGAGTCCACACTATGGAAACTTACTTTCATGCTGCTGGGTCGCCAAACCGTGAAACTAGAGAATCTCAATACATCTTCTAGAAAAAGGATTAGGTAAGTTTCATATATGATATTAATTCATAAATTAAGTATATTTACTGTTTATACCACTCTGTATCAGTTCTTAATAGTTCAGAATCAATTTGGAAAATTTAGGCAGTTTTGTTCTAGGGGAAACCTACACAGTGGAGGATCCTAAAAGGCAGTACAGTCATAACGAAAATGTGTTTTGGATTTATGTATGGGAACTTGGGTCTCTCAGTGACCCAAAAAAACTTATGTATCAGTTTTTCGATGTACATAACTCTGTTTATACAAGAAATGGAAAAAACTAGTTATTTAATACTAGCTTTATAGCTAGGGTATGAAATAAAGTAGATAAATTATTGCATATTTCTTTATGTACTGATATGAAATATAACATAGATAAATAAGATTCCATTTAACATATGTAATCCACTCAATAACTCTCACATCCTCATATATTCTTTATTGTACTGAAATGCATCAATTTCCCCCACTATGCTGATAAAGCAAGCTTTTAATATGAAATAAAGCAGGTAATATTTAATGAATGAGTTATTTAGACTTGAGGACATAAAATAACAGATATATAAGCTTCTCATACATAATAATTCATATTATAACTGACCCATACAAATAATACTCCAAACTGGTGGGCAGGAGGCTCGAATTTTCACTGGAAGAGGGTTGTGAGCATAGGTGAAGCATGGGATTCACTGTAGCTAGACCTGTAGGTGGTGGAGGCTGCAATTTACTTCTGGAATAATATTCATTGGCTTGCCTTAGTGCTCCATATACCTGAAATATATAGAAAGGGGAATGGAAAATAAGGGTGGAGGGGTTTGGGAATCATCACCCAATGGTCTGAGGCACAACACTCAGCGAGTATGCTCGCATAGCATAAACACAATATCAAATCATCCAAACTGATTCAATGGGATTGAATTCACATTTAATAGAGTGTTTAGTGACCTTCTTAGCAAGTGGGGATCCAAGGTGACCCATGAGAGAAAGTCAACCCTCAACAAACCCTAACCCTAGCCACATAGGAACCTCCTTTGGGAAATTTAGCAAGTAGTACCATGTGGTATTGTTTCCAAGTCCAAATCATCCTTCACAATTACAAACTGTGCCCTCTCTTAGTCAAAAGTTGCTTCTTTTGAGTTATGACACCTTTCTGCTTTTCTAGACTCATAAAGAAATTGTTTTTTCCTTCGAAAACTTTCCTACTTTTCTCTTACAGCTTTTCTGAGCTCCATAAGAGGCAACTACGTCCTCCTTTGAAAATATTTCCTGGTTTATCCTTGACTATTTTTTTCTGATTTTAGGTACTTTCCTCTTTGTTTCCTATGACATCTTTTGTCATAGTGTTTCCTCTTTCCTTCCTTGGCTAGTAGACTTGCCCAATTCACCCCACCTGACTAGGCAGCTTATTTACACCTCATTAATTAGCATAAATAATTTAAATGGAAAATAAAAATTAGATACATACCTTAATTAATTATTACAAAATTTCCCTAGGGAGAATGATTAATGTCAAATTGAGCCCCTGCTAGGAGTCCAGTATGGTCAACACTTTGATGGCCACTTTGAGGGGACATGACAACAAAGGAACCCTAGAGGATGCATAACTTGAGTCATGATTCCTTAGCTAGATCAGCCATTGGCTTATGTTACACCAACATAGCAATAGTCCATGTCAGAAACTACATACCAAGATATGGCTAAAAATAAGTGGGTAATGCAATCTAAACGTTCTAGCCTTGATTTAAATATAGAAAGTTCAATTTGGTAAAATTTATATTTTTCCTTTATGGTGTAATGTATTTTATTTAAAATTTGTATTTTTCATTTATGTTGTAATTTATTTTCTTTATTTATGATCTTGTTTTCGTCATAAGATTCATTAGTTTGGAACTCAAGGAAGAAGTAAATTGTTTATGTGGCTTATTTTTTTATTTTATCGAATGTTGTGGTGAGGCAGGGTACTTGGTATCCTTGGTATCCTAGGGCTGCAAGATACACACATAATGGTATACCTCTCCAAATGAACATCATGACACAAAATTCAGTCCCCAAGGATGGTTTTGCATCCCAAACTAGAGTGAATGGGTCTCCCTCTATTTCTAGAGCAAGTTCTATAGTAGAAACAAATCAAGCATAGGAGGTATGGAGCAGTGTGGTGGGTGCTTCAACACTACAACAATCAAAGAACATGCTTGCGAGGTTCTTGGTTCCTTTTGTTCAACGTCATCGGGTCATTTGGAAGCCCTATAAAATTATGTTGTTTTCTAATTCATAGGGATTTTTTGTTCCTTTAAACCCATGTAGAACCTCGAAGCCAAACCATGTACCCCCATTATTTTGGCTTAGGTCTATCAGTATGGAGTTCATGAGGTGGTTTGGAAACTCCACAAAGACATGGTTTCCA